>CAHIKZ030000848.1:832500-1025000 GCA_903632075.3 Acanthosepion pharaonis
AAACTTCCCCCCCCCTCACCTCCCCAAATTTATAGACAAACTATATGGATGCATACTGGGATTTCTTCCTAGACAAATAACATAGATCACTTCTTGATCTCATCAGTTCTGTTTTTTTTTTTTTCTTGTCTTGAAGCCAGAACACTGCAATCACTTGTATATATCCCCTTTGTATGCTAACACCATTCTTACTTTGTGAACATTTTGCCTTATTGCTGCTGTTTTGCCTTATATATATTGTTTGCGCAATATTATTTTTGCCCTGTTCTCTTTTCTTTCTCTTGTTATTGCTTATTGCAAACTTTGTCAATTCTGTTTGTTGGGCATGTCTTCCAGTTACATTTAACCATGGCCAATTACTCTACAAATTTTATCTTAATTTTGTTAACTCTAGAAAATAAACTACCAAAAATTTCTTTCATTTTTCTCTTTTAAATGCTTGTATTTAAAACCTATTTTATTTAATATAGTCTTATCTCGTACAAATTCCAATTTGAATAAGCTAATGCATTCCTCATAATACATTTTATAATCTTTTATTTTTCATATTCATAGATATGAGGCTTTATTTAATTTTAATTCAACAGTCTAAGTTTAAAGCTTTAGATAACTTTGAAAAGAAAGACCTATTGCCAAACATGAAGTATAACTTTAAAATTAGCTTTATATGCATAAAAATTTCTTTTTTAAATCTATTTGTTACTCATCTGGAGTATCATTGGCTGAATTTCCACTTAAAACTTCTATACTAAGTTTATTTTCTCTCACTTGTGGAACTCCTTTCCAGCTTCTTCCTTTCCAGTCAACTTTGATCTTCAAAAATGTAAATGTAAACTCAATTGCTAACTTCTGTCTTCTTAATTCCAGTTCTTTTATTGTTTTCTCTCTTTAATAACATTTCCTTTTTCTCTTATTTTCTCACACTCAGAAGCCTTCTTGCATCTTAGTGGATTTATTGCCTTACTTGTGGTAAAATGATTAAAAGAATCAAAAAATTCATATTATATTAACTGCTGACAACAAAATCACCATTCTTGTTTAAAATTAGTTCTCCAAATCAAAATGAAGAAAATGCATCAAAAATCATGCTAATCATTCTTAGAAGCATCTATCAATTTTTACTGAAAAATATTTCCTTTCTAAAATTCATATTGTATGCACCTGTACAATTGCGAAAGAGTTGAAATATAGCATCAGTTGGATTAAGACTTTTTTATCTATTTTCTAACCTCCTAAATTATTGCATTTATTTGTGAATCATTTGAATGAATTAAAGTAGCTGATCTGTTATTTAAACAGTCTGCACCTAACAAGAATTTTTTTGGCTTGCTGAACATTAAAGTCTTTACTACTTGAAGAATTATTCCAATTAAAATGGTGCCAAAAGATAGCAAAAGAAAATGGAAAGGAAAACAAATAATATTATGTTCACAGCTCTTTGAAGATTACTAAATGTTGCATATGCCTAAGAAAGGTCAGTGGATACTTTTATCCATAATGTAGTGATTGACACAACAAAGATGAAAATACTTCTCTAAATTATTCATAAAACAAAAAGAATACTTTAGCTGAAAGTTTCAAACAAGATATTATGTTTTACTTTACATGTTCTGTATTGTTATCACTTGGTACTATTAAAAGTTGTCAAGCCCAAGAACTAAGCTGTTCCATCTGTGTCTGTTTCTGCTTTGGCATTATTACTTTCTTAAAGAGTTTCACTTATTTTAATTTCTTTTTTTCTCTTTCTCACTTTCAATTCTAAAGTCATTTGCTGACACACTTCAAAGCAATATAGAATACTGCAACAAAATTATAAACAGTTTCTCATGCATTTGTGCAACCAAATATAATTCCTATTACAATAAATGTTTCCTTAAAACACCTCTTTAGATTTAATCTTAAATAAATAGCAAATGTCAATAATTCCTTTCAAAATCATTTTACAAAGAATCAACATTTTTATGCATTATTTAAATATGAAATTCATTGAGATATATATATAAAAGTTTGAGGCATAAATAATTTCCGTTTTCATTTATCAACTTTATTCTTAAAAATGAACAAAGTACAATTACATTTTATTCAAGTATATATTCACCATTATTTGCAATAAATTGTTGCCATTTATCAGACAACTCTTCAATCCTTTGTGAGTAAAATTCTGCAAGTTTTTGATGTGAAAATTGTTTTAACAAACTCTTGAATCTAGTTTTCATTAGAGGAAGTTTTCCCCATCAAAGAGTTTTTTCAGCAATCAAAAAAAAAAAAATAATCAGTTGATGCAATGACCAACTGAGTTCAAAATTTTTTTTGTTATTCTTGCTGTATGCAATATTGTTATTGAGGGAAACAACATTTTTTCCTTTAATCTACTGTGTAGACTGCCATACAAAATCTAAGCTACGTTAGTGTAGACCAAATTCTTAATAGCCAATAGTCAGGATGATACATTCATCATTATAATAGGTTAACAAAAACAGAAATTATTTATGACTCAATTTAATACCTTAAAAAGGTCAAAAATCATTCTTAACTAAATTTTCACATGAACATACAAAATTAATATATCTATTGATAATCATTTCTTATTACTGAAGAAAGTTTTTCTAATTTTTTTATTTTTATTTTTATTTTATTAATTAGGAGTTTATTTTTATACAAACCAGAAAATGTAAGGAGCAGAACATTTTGTAAGCTTATTTAAAATTTGCTGTGTCTGTTAGTTCTAATACTGTTATATCACTAATGTCTATAAAGAGAATAATTGTTGATTAACTGCTTTATTTCATCTTTCTTCCTATTGAGTCAGAATCATCTCAAACATTTGCTGCTTAAATTATTGGCCAAAAAAATGCCAGACATCTCAAAGTATAGGAATTATACATAAAATAGTTATTGTAATATGTGATTGCAATATTAAGATTATATAAATTCCAGCAAATTTTTTGTCACTATTTCTAAATTTTTTTTTAAAATCATTTAGTTTTTCAGGTAGTTGAATATTCACTGATAATTGCATTCTATAAACAATAGTAGAAACTATTTCGATGCAGTTTTAAATTATTCACATTATTGTCTACAATAAAAGAGCGTATATTCAAAGCAGATCTTTTATACTAATATATATTCATATGAAAGAATAAAAAGCTTTTATTATTTCAGTTATCAAGTTCATTTGTTGAATTTGTTTATTTCAAATTAGGAAACTACTGGATATAACATTACCAGCAGCAGATATTTACTAGTTCACTGCAGGACACAAGCCTTTTCTAAATGCTTTCATGACAACTATGTCCATACAATTTTCTGTCATGTTTTAACAACAAACTCATCTATCTCATCTTTCTATCTACTATATGAACTCTTTCTGCTATGTTTGCTACCCACTAAAAACCTATGAAGCAACTTTTACTCTGCCTGTTATCTTTTCTTCATACTATGCATCATTTTACCTCTTGTATACTATCACTTATCTTGGTTTGTTCCATGATCCATACTCTTGGAGTTATCTAGGGCATTATGCTTTCTATTGATTTTATTTTTTGTACATTTCTCTTTTGAAGCAATCTTCTTAATTTCTGTTTTACAACTGTATGCCATTGCTGGTATTATGTATTCATTAAACACTTTAAGCATATCAGCAGAGTACTTATCATTATGTATCCATTTTTATTAAATGCTTTTGAACCAGTTCTTATATTTCATTTAATTTTAATGGTTTTACTTTATTGTTATTCCTTCTCTTGTTCCAGTTCTCTTTTCTATTGATTCTTTTTCTGAATGTTGCAACTCAATATTACTTTTGTTAGATTTCTGTTTGGTTTTAAACCTACCTTGAGATTTTCTCTATTTAGGTCATTTAGTATTTTTGTAATTCATCTCATGATTTTGATGTTAGTAAAATGTCATCAGCAAATTATAGCTGGTTCAATTTTTTTTTTTTACTCCCATTCCTGATCAGTTTATTTTCCAGAATATATTTTCAAGATCTGATGCAAATAATTTAACTGAAATCATATTTCCTATCAACTGTTAAGAAGAAAAAGCTGAAATGGTTTAAACATATCATTAAAGCCAACAATCTTTCTACTGCCATCGTACAAGGTTCTATTTTAGGCAAGAGAAGAGGCAAACAGAAAAAAAAATAGCTGATTACATCACTGAGTGGTCTGTAAGATGATTCACAGTGATTCAAACAATGGCATGCAACCAAGACATATAGTGGGAGTTGGTCAGGTGTTCAAATAATTGACTCAACAATTATACTTGGTCATCTTTATTTTTTTTACCTCTGTGTAATCAAATAATTGCAGTAATGTTATCATATTTTCAATAACTTTTAGATAATTATCATTAATATTTTGCTCTTATTGTGAAACAAAGTCTTGTGCATTATTTACCAAATCAAATGCCTGTTCATAGTCAAAATAAAACAAAATTGTTCTATTCTGTTTTTTCAACCAGTTAACCTACTGCTTGTCGATGTTCTGTTTTTGAATAGCCACTTCTAAAACCTGCCTATTCACGGCTGATTTTCATGTAGGGTGTTTGTTATTCTGTTTGATACTACTTTTGAAAATAGTTTGTATATTTTGATAATAATATGATAAGGCAGTAATTGCTTGAGTTTTATCTCTTTCTTTGTAAAGTAGAATTACTATTCTTAGACTAAAGTTTTGAGATATTTCACTTTTCTATAGGCACTTTCTGGAATTCTTCTCCTGCATTCTTCAAAAGGTCTGTTACTATGCCATCTTTGTATGGTGTTTTCCCACATTTCATATTTTGACCACAGGAACATCACTAGGATCTGCTAGTATCAGTATTGACTAAAAATTCTATATCACTAAGCTTTTACTTTTTTCCTTATAATAGAGTAGATTGTTACTGACTTTCAGATGTAAGAGGTTTTCTCTTTTTCTGTAAGTCTTGCTAATATCTAACACATGATGTTGTTCAAATCCATCAGTAGTTGGTCCTTTTAGTAGTCCTCAGCTATTGTAGTAGTTATTAAAGGGGATAACTTGAGTTCACTTCTTTTGATTTTTTTCAGTCATGAGATATGATGAAGATTTAAACTAACTCAAGGATAAAAATTTTAAAAGTAATCTTAAGCAAAATAGGAACAAGTGACTTTTTCATATACGATGAGAAATTTAGCATTATTAAATAAGTTTAAAATAAATTGACAATAACAAAAAAACATGGTGAATCTGTAAAAACTAGGAGGAAAGAATTTGATTAAAATGATTCTTAAAAAAAACTTTGCATACATAAAGAAAAAGTGAAGTTATTTCCAAAAGAAAATCTATACAATTTTTATGAATAGTATTAAAAGAGAGAAATAAAAATAGACAAATATAAAGAGATAAAGATTTAATCAAAATTGTTCCAGTGAAATGGGAAATCAAGATAAAAAATTGGGTTCCCAAAAAGCAATAAACAAGAGAAAAACTCCCTCATCATAAGTCACATATTGATTTTTTTTATTTCAACACTTTTAATATTATTATCACTCACCTTATGTATGGGTGGGATTTAAATAAACTGACATAGATGTTGTTCTTTTATTCTATTATCTAGTGGTTTTATTTTTATTGAATCTATCTTCAAATCTTTTTTTCATTTATCTAATTCAATATATTTACTTCTCAAATATAAACAATTAAAAATAATGATATTGTTAAAATTTATTTAAAAAGACAATAAGATAATTTACCTAAATTATTAACCTTTTATTTTTATCAAAGAGGTTATGGATTTGGTAGTGTGTACATTTTGTACCTAGAAACCAATATATATTAATTCAACTAATACTTGAAACTTTAGGTTTTCATAGCAAGATTGACTAAGACTGACTTATTTTCAAACAAATGCACACTAGGTAACCTGAACTAGTTTTGCCAGATAAAATTGGAGAGAACAAAAATTTTGACATTTTGGTTATGATTTATATTTCTTTTTTATATAGTTTTAAGATTTAATTCTTAATCATCAAAATATAAATGTTTTCCAATTCTGTTTAGTCATTAATACTCTTTTCTAGATGAGAGTGAGTTTGAGTTATGTCCCCTTTGATAATTAGGTGTTTGGAGTGAGAAGCTGGTCAAGGTAGATGGTACTGATCAAAAATTTGCTTGGCAATTGTGTTGCTGAGGCATTGGCTAATCATGGGTGACTTATGGTTAAAGCTATAAATATAATATTCTCATTCTAATGTGCATGTGGTCAACCTGATCCTGGTGCTTAAGGCATTACTTCATAGGGAAGTTTCAAGGGAGCTTAAGCAATTTTTGTCCCTTGGCCCATGTACACATGGACTCCCAATGTAAAATCAACCTTGGTTCACATTCTGTACAAGTGGTCATACAGATAACTACTATGTGATTTAGTTGCATTGTAGCAAGCATCAATAGATTTTAAGTCCATTTCCATGGGGCTGGTTCCCTAGTGTTGGGGCGCACCCACCTTCTAACTAGTAATGGACTGGTCCCTCTTATATAAGTCAGCTCTGGAGAGAGAGTGACAGGGCGTCAGAGAGAGAGTCAGCGTTAGCAGTCCAGATAAGCTTACCCGGTACATACCGTTGGACTATAGACTTTGGATATTGTTTTGTACTAACCAACCTTCGTTCTACTAATCACTCTATTGTTAATTGCTTTTATGAATATACCAGTATTTTCCTCTACAACTGTGTTTGTCTTGATTCATACACCGACATGCGGGAAACTCACAACATCTCAACACCTAGGCAATACCTCTCCATTGGTAAGGGACTATGATTAATCCAAACACACAGGAAATATTTTTGCCTCATGGATCTCACACTTTAAACTCAGCCTTGTGCAACATTTCATTTGAGTAAACATTTGTATAAATACCCAACTTCATTGAGTGGCTGAAGTTGTGAGCACCATAAACCTGCATATTTCAAAATTTGTAATTTGTACTGGTGACTTCAACTTATTCTATATTTATATTATTATCTGCTAAAAACTTTATACATATTCATTTAATATGGATTACTAAATTTTGCTTTTTTGTTAGACAAAGGTAAAAATTGTTCATTAATTTTATAAATTTTCTGACAAAAATATATATATTTTTTTTTTTTTTTTTTTTTAAATCATTTCAGTTCTTATTTGAGCAGTGAATCAGAGAATGATTCCTGACAATTTGTAAATGGTTTTAAAAGTAGTAAAATTAGTAATTCTCTTGGAGTGGCTAACAAGATATTTTACCAATATATAACATCAAGCAAAAATATTCTGGTCCCGAGTAATGAATTAAAGTCAATGAGCAATGTAGTGAATTTTATATTACTCATACTTGAATTTAATAGAATTTATTACATTCAGAACAAACTTTGAATTAAAATCAAATTTATACAATTCCTTCAAAGATTTTCATTATTTTTGGTGGATGTGCCAGTAGTGTAATGGATAGCAGCTCTGAATAAGAAATCAGAGCTGAGTTCATTACATCCACTTAATACAAATGCACTTAGGAAAAGTATGACTCTATCTCCCTTTAGCTATGGGTTAAATAGTAGGACTTGTATATGGAAAAAATTGTTATTCTCAAAAAATTGTTAATGCAATATTCACTTGCAAAAAGCGAAAAAGAATTATTTGTACAATCCAAAAATGTTTCTGCTTTGAATAACCCACAAGGGGTTGATAAACTGTAAAAAAAATCAATCAATCAATTCATTGTTTCTACAAATGTTTCACATATTTTTAAAATTTTAGTTGAAATTTGACCAACAGTTATATTATTTCTCAAAATTATAACTGTTCTTATTTACAAAATTTTCAACCAGACTAGCTATTGTTAACTGTTATCCAATGCCAAGACATCATAATTTTTATTAAGTTTAGTTTACTTTTGGTGCAAGGCTATAAGTATGAGGTACCCAGTGAAGACCAAACTTACTACTCTGTAGTAATGGTCAACCAAACTACCTCACTAATCATTGCCCCATGCTGAGGCAGCTAAATTGTCTTTGGGAGTTGTGTTGTATTAGATCCATTTAAATTTCTGTGCATTTCCTTTGATTCCAATTCTTAAAAGTACTAATCATAAAATGGCAGTTGAAATACTTCAGTTGGGAAAGCATTTTAGAATCTAGTTGCTGGTAAGTAAGAGAATAGTTATCCATGTGCAAAATAAATTTGGTGAACAGAGTTCAAATTCTCACTGAGTCTATTGTATTCAATTTCATACAAATACCCTTGTAAAAGGCATGAATCCATCTTTTGCTCTCCCAGCTATGCATTAAATAACAGGTTGTCTGGATTCTCTAGCCTTGGGTGGCAACTAGTGTAAGAGAATGAAAACTCTGAATTTCAAATGGGAGAGAATGCAATGAGACACCACCTCATCTTTTCCAAGAATTCATGACAATTCAGATAATACTTAAAAATCTGGAAAGTTATGACCACCCTACATTCTGAAGGGATATGGCATTTTAAAAAATACATACTGAATAATATATATAATTTATTATAAAGCAAATGGGTTGACATCTTCTTTCCATTCATAAGCCCCAGATTATAATTACTTTGTAACTGTGAATCATTCAAAAATTTTATACACCATATAATTTTAAGACAAAGAATTAAAGAAGTAACACCAGAATGTATGGAGTTAAGGATTATTTGATTAACAAAAAGAAAATGTAGTTGATTTTTCTTTTATTATAGTTTGAGTAAACATTGAATTATTTTAACTTATACTCATTTCCCTATCAACTATTGATATATTTTTCATTTACAGCTTTAATATGAATTGCTTCTTCTGTATATTTATTCATATGGTTAATTAATAAATTTGGAATAATTTAATAATTAATTTAAAATGCTTTTAATAACAGAATTTTTCAGCCGCAAATAACTTTAATTATGTTTTTATTGCTTTTTACCCATTGACAGAATAAGTGTTAAAAACATTTTATATAATATAGTAAAGTGAATTCTACAATTGTTTTTAATAAAGCATAATAATTACTCTCATTATAAAATGTCAATCATAACTTGATTTTAATGACAATATTCATTGAAAGTTCAATATCTTAGCATTCTTAAGACTTGAATTAATTTTTATATCTTACAAATCAATTATAACTGCAGAATAATATATTAAGTCTCTAAGTTTATCCAAAATAGTTCTATGAATGGATAAGAAAACAGATTCAAATTTCTCTATAATCTTTTCTTTAAATGTCAACCATAAATAATCCAAATAGTCCCATGGGAAACATTAAATTTAACATTTCTCTCTCTCTCTCTCTCTCTCTTCATATTTTTGTGATTTTAGGATTTTATTCCAAGTTCAAGATCTGTGTCTCCATTTTTGTCAATATAAAAGTATACAACTTTTTCCTGTTGCAAAGAATCCAGGCTCACTGACAATCCATCCAACATTTTTTGCTTATCATTTCAAACAATACCAAAATAAAACAAATAGTTCTTTTATGGAACGCTTGTTTTTTCTCTTTTCCTATAATCCCAAACTACTGATTCCAAAACATTTTTACTTTTACCCCACTTTTGTTTGCTCCAGTTGTTATTACTAGTGAACAGCAAATGTTTGACTCATACTTTGAAGCCTCTGTCAAGAACACTTACTCTTGCATCACATTCAATTTATATTTTCTTTTATTCACTTCACAATTTTCTTGGCTTGATTTCTTTCAAAATATATTCAATTAAAATTTATCTTCTTTTATATCATTTTTCTTTTGTTTCCTTCAAAAATGCTAATTTTATTTTGAAGTACTTTTTTTTGAAAATGTTTTCTTTTCAGTTTTGCCCACTTTGTTATATTGAACATGTTACCATCACAGTTTCTTGAAGATACCAGAGCCAGGCTTGTCAAGTTGATTAAAAAAAAACACATTATCTTATTTCTATGAAAAACAAAGAAATATTTTATTTGCATCAAGATAACCATTGTGCAGTTTATTAAAGTGCTTCAAAAGCTTTTATCTAAGAGCATTTAAAATCATAATAGTTGAATAAAAGAATTTTGACCAGAAAGACAACTCAATTTAAAGACTACAAATATTAATGGATTTTTTATCATCTTTTTTTGTTTAGAATGGTAGCTAATATCCTATTGATTTATCACTGATATTTGATAATTTTGCTGTTATTTAAAAAAAAAAGGTATTTTACTCAACAGGTTATGAAAAATTTACTTAAGTAGCATAAAAATGTATTTATTTATATTTCAAAATGTAGTCAAGGATATTACATTTCAGTTTGATATAATTTTGGATTTCTTGCTCATATATGATTTGATTTCAATGTTCCCTTTTAGATTTTTAGATTTAAATATATATATATATATATATATATATATATATATATATATATATATATATCTCCTAAGTACTTAAAACTGGTCTATGCACATTCTTAGAGTTCTCCATATGATTTCAGTCCAATATTTCCTTCATAACCTTAAGACAAAATGCAAGTTGACCATTGAAATAAAATTGCTTTGCAGTAAATTATCTACAATGAATATTTTAAAATCTTTTAACGTATTCAAATATATCAGGTGGTATGGCAAAGTTAGTGAACTCAAAAAAAAGTACACCATGACTGGAGTAAATAATATGGATTGTTTACCAATAGTCAACATAGACAAGTTCACAAATTTTGTTTTTACACATTTTCTAGAGTTTTGCAAGAGATTGGTCTCTCTAAACAATCATCATCTTGAACTGACACTCAATCAACCTTGCCACTAAAAATGACTTGTTTAACCCAAAGAATTTTTACCAAAAGGCTGATGAAGTTAGTGTATAACTTCATCAGCCTTTTGGTAAAAATTCTTGAGCTTCATGTAAAACTAGACATTTATATTTCTCATATTTGTCAGCCATCATAAAGATCACAGAGCCATTCCAATACAACTTTACAAAACTTTGTGTGTTTAAGGAAGCCAGTGGGCAGACTGACTCATTAGATGGGATACTAATGAGCATTAGCTCCATGTACATTTCTATTGAATAGTCCAATCATAGCACACAGTAACTTTTTAATACCACTTTTTATAGTCTGGATCACTTGTTGTTTGTGAAAATAAAAATTAGATTCTCCAATCATTTGTATTTGATTAGCCATGGATAGTATCCTGATGTTTACCCACTCCCCACAATGCATACTGATACCAAATAAACAAGGTAACTTGGTACACCCGAGTAAAAAGCTTTATACAAGAGTAACATTGTAAATTAATATTCTATAATCAAAGTTCTGTGAAACTGAAGTTGTCAAATTTACAAACTTTTATAAAGTCCATTGTATGGCTTATTTTTAGATAAATTTCAGCATATGAAATATAGTCCAAAAATAACATTATCAATGGTGATGGTCCAGTATAATAAGATGGTCCAAAATAACATTTACCTTTCATTTCAACTGCAATGTTTCTTCAGGACAAAGGGGATCCTGATTCTTCATAGATTTCTTTTCTTCATTATCTGTAAATTACCATGACTTCTTGGCTACAAGAGTGGAATGGCTTCCCATTAATTTCTCTATGGTTTTGAATTCAGAATAGTCCTTCTCTTAGATTGCTACTCAAGGCTAAAGAGCTATAAGTCTACTCTGATATTTAACACATAGCTGGGGGAGCAGGGAAGTGAACACAACAGAACTTGAACCTGGCTCACCAATTCCACTTCCTATGCTCGTAACCATTATACTATCCACACAGCCAACATTTATCACTGACATCTGAGACAGGCTTCTGCAAAACTTTAATCCATTTTACTGTGACAGAAATCATTAATCTACAGTTCAGCCTTAGAATGACAGAAATTCCTGTCTGCTACAGTTAATTAGTTTCACTATTTACTTCAGCTCATTTAAAAATGTTAAGACTATTTAAAGCCAGCAGATTATCTTAGGTTTTGGCATAATGACAAGATAAATTTTTTTAAAATTACCTTAAATGACATTTACTGAATATTTACACAAAAAAAAATCAGGCTTATGATTTCTAAGCTTCAAACTGGGCCAGTTTTCAATTTCCAATGTAGTTTAGTTTTCTTGTATAATAAAGTGTTTTCATGATCCAACAATCCTTTCAATTCAGGATTGATACAAGAACAAAAAAAAAACATTAGAATATTTTATATCAATGGAACAGTCTGAGTCAAACCAGAATATGTGATAATTCTAATAAATATAGACTAAATAATGGAACTAAATCAGAATTATTATACTTATAACATCTTAATTTATCTTAATTATATTGTGCACTGTAGTCACTAAATATCAGCATTATGTTGAACTTAATAGTTCAGAATTACAGGCTCTACAAACTCTTAAATTTCAGCCTTTCTTGAACAGTTGGTCTGTGCTACATGATTGATTGATATATTTTGTGGAGGAAGATGCTGCCTACTTACACTATTTACATTGTTCAGACTGTTTTACTCATTTTTGTTGCCATATTCACGACCTTTCAGCTGTTGTATGATCCATCTTTTATCAGGTGATTGGAATTTTGAACTGAACCCTTTATTTCATCCACTAGGGTAGATTGTTCTAGTTCCACCTGCCATGTCTCTTCAGGATGTCTCAGTTATGTCCCTTTCACTCAACTGTACAAGTTTTTGTTTACCACTGCAGTAGCCAGGTATTGAACTCTCAACTCTTTGGGTGCAGTAACTGGATCAAACTAATGCTTTTTATCCACTGGGCCATGTGTCCTCAATGAACTAGCTAAACAAGTCTCCTCATCCTTGTCATTTCAGTTGCTATATACTTAAGAAAAAACATGTAAGAAAAAAATCTATTCAGAGTTCTTTGACGATTAGCTAATATGATGTACACCTGCAGCAGACCAGAGAATGCACCAGATGAAACAATGATTAAAGCAACAAAGATGAGGATATTGGTCCATATATTTCGTAGAATAATCCTCTGTTAAACTAAAATTAAGAATGTAGAAAATTGCTCAAGCCCCATTGGCACTTACCTTTTTGAGAATGTCTCAGGCAATGGGTAATGACCACAGCCCCTCCCATGGGGGGGGGGGCTTCAGTTGATATTATTTCCAATTTCCCCAGCATATAAAATAAAAACGTAATATTTTAAATTACTTAATGACCCAAATTAAATTACAGAAAAAAGGAAATAATTTTTTATATGATGTTCTTTATTTATCAATAAATATTTAATTCAGATCTATTTTCCCCATTTACATTCAGGTATGTTTAATTAATACTGCAATCAAGTGCTTGACATTTTTCTCATCCACTTCAATACTTATTAGGATTGAAAAAATATTAGCTAAATAAAAAAAAAAATCAAATACTTGATTGTTACATTGATACTTAAATTAAACCTTTTGATCCTTTAGCAAATCTCATGATACATCTACATAGGTACATCAGTAAGTTCACATAAAATATTTATCATATGGAAAATATTTATCTTTCAACATAACCTCCTTTCTTGTTAAGGCACTTAATATATTGGTGAATATTTATTACACACATTGAACATTATGTAATGAAGTACCATTGTGCAGACCAATAAACACATAAGACTAAATCTCTTATCATAATTATCATTAGTGTTTATTTCACTGTGGACTGTCAGCCAGTGGGTCATATGGCCACAGTCCCCCTTTTTGAACATGAAAATTACCTTTTGACATGGATGTAAAAAACAAACTGTCCTTTCAGATTGGTGTTTATGTATTTACCAGTCATATGGTTTTCACCACATATGCATCTATCTGGTGCAGCTGGGTCAATTATGTATATCTGCACTTGGCTGACAGATCATCATTCAGGTCAATTAGACACCTGGCTTCTCTTAAGGATATGGAGTACAAAGTCTATTCTTGCATGATCTCAGGTGAGACACATGCTACAATTATAGAGTATAAATTTCAGGACAAAATTCAGCTATGTTTAAAGCTACAGATTTATTGATCCAACCTCATAATTTATACATGGAAACCTGCACAAATTTATCTCTAAGTATAAAGAATAGTTATGGCCTGAAACTTTCTGTACATATAACACAAAAGGAACAGACTTTTGAGTTTAGGAGGAAAATGCATCTCTTATTTTTTTGAGAGAATATATATGCAGAGAAAATTTAATTCTTCAATTTCCTTCCTCTCTTTTCCTTTGTTTAAGATACCTATGCAGTGCTTTCTTGCTTGAAACTGCTGTGGACATGTTTTTAAAAGATCAACAGCCAAAATCCTCATTCACAAACAGCTTTAAGTTGCTGTCAGCCATGTTAGAAAGACAAATAATCTGATAAAATTTGCCTTCAGATATACCGTTTGGCCTTGTTTGGTGAAAAAGCAAAATGGGCAGAAAGCAAAGTTGAAGCTTAGATTTTCTTCAAAGATGTGTACATTGATAAAATAAGTTCATAGCTAACAAAAAAGTATCTAAACTTTTCTCCTGTGAGATAAGTTTATTTGTTATTTGAAAGTGGGGAGTGGGGAACTCTCAAAGAGAGACATTATTTATTACTGGAGTAATTATCTGATTTCCATAGAAAATATACAAGTCTCAGAAATAACTTTCTTTATTATTCTTTGATTAGCAGTATTTATTTACTGACAGATGATGTATTTACTTAAGAATGCAAGTTTAAGTTTAAATCTTTGCCTACAATTTTTGTTTGATTGCTTGAAAGTAATCTTGGCAGAATATATTAAGGTTATATTATTCAAATTTTTAGATGAGACACTATCAGTTATTAATTTTTTAATTTTTTTTATTCATTTCACCCCCAGCAAGGCAATGATACCACTAAGACCAGAGGTTAATGAGTGTGAAAAGAAAAGACAATAAAAAAAAATAGAATTCAAGAAGACAGAAGACAGCAATTGCTTTTACATTTAAATTTTTGAAAGATTGTAGATGGCAGGGAAGCATGAAACTGAAAAAGATTGCCACAGGTGAGAAGTATGAGAAAAGTAATTATTAGAATAGAACTTACAGTTAAATATAGCTATTTCAAAAGTAAAATGATTAGACCTAGTTGCCAATTTAGTAATATGCTTAAATTCATGTGGTTAAGGTACTAAGGATGAGAGCTCATTAAAACAATTGCCTTGAAAATATTTATAGAAATGGCAGAGGAAGGTCCTGTCATTGCAATGTGAATGTGACTGAAGTGGAGATGCTACATCAGAACCAATAACATTACTGTTGTAGCATACCTATGGACGATAATGAGTATGTCCCCATTCACATAAATACAGTAGTAAATACTGTATGTTAGTCTGCAGTTGGAGATTCATTTGACTCACTTCTAGCAGTTGACTACTTTTTCTATGCACCAATGGTGAATCTTATATGTGTTGTTCATGTCCTAAGTATTATTGTTTATTACCAACCTTCGTGTGATTATTTTATTCAATAACCTTCTCTAGGTTAAAATAATTACAGACCCTTCTTTGTATTTTGCCAAGAATCCCAAGATATATTACAGGAGCTCCAGACCAGAGATGGCAGCTATATTCAATACACAGACAAGTGGTAGATTTATAATGTGAAAGATGGATTGTGGCAAGAAGAATTGTCTGGCACAAGACAGTGAACAAACTTTCTTAGCAGCAGAGCCAGCAATTGATTCAATATAATTCTCCCACTTAATACCAATGGAGAATGTGAGACCAGGCATTTTAATTTTCAGTTGTTTTTATTACAATTCAGAAATCATCATTCCAAATTTTTATGCAAAAGGAATAATTTGAAAAATACTGTTCTTCTTACAATTAGTCTAGGAATGTACTTGTACAATTTTAGATTTTTTTTCTTTATGTTTATTAAATATACAATCACCATTGAAAATATATAAACATCAATTACTAAAAATGACATAGAACTATATACAATATATATATTTATATATATATATACAAAAGCTACACCTGAAAAAATCAAAAGAAGCTTTCAGAAGCTTTGAACAGTAATTAAAACTAGTGCTGAAGAGTTACCAAATTTTAGTTTATTCATTTAAAAACATCTTAAACCACAATAGATTTTTCCTGAGATTACTTTTCAAAACAGTCCTAAAACTTGTACCTATAATTCATTGCACATTGTTCTATAATTTATGATGAAAAAAGCATTTATTTTATACAAATATTTATTTCTAAATATAATCACCTTCCTTATCAATATACTTAATTCACTGGTAAATAATAAACATAGATTGAACATTACACAATGAAGATTTCAGCTATGTCAAGCTATAGATTTATTTTTCCACCTTTATGCATTTTAATGTTGACACTAATTTTATTTCCATAATTCAATAAAAACTTTTAATTTATCCTGATTCTCACAGAAATCATCACCCGAGAATTCTTGTTTGAAGCAAGATTCACAACTTTGAAAATATTATTAATTTAAGTTTTACTATATTATCTATTCAATAGTTTCAAGAAAATATTTTTTACTTTGCAAAATAAGATTAATATTCATGTTAATATTGTTAGGAATGTGTTAAATAATAAAACATAAAATATGATTTTTGTGCTTAAAATCAATTCTAAATGGAATGAGCAAAAAGAAAACTCTAAAACAGCTAAAATATTTTTGTTCAAGTTATTCATTGTCTTCTTCACACATCTTAATTTTTATTTTTTTCCTTTTTCAACTCTGAAACCATGATGGGATTCTTTCTGAGATATCTTTTCAAAACAGCACTAAAACTTTACCCATAATTTATTGGACCATAATTCTGATGTCTTTATTCTGTAATATATTAAATATATGCAAAATACCCCAGCAACCACTTTTTAAAAAAACAGACTTGAATACACAAGAGCAAAATATTTTTCAGATAAAAATGCAGGAAAATTTTCCACAACTAATATAATGATCAATGTCCATCTGCTAAGCCCAATGATCAATGTCCATCTGCTAAGCCCAATGCTCAACAGTCTTAGTTTAATATCTTAACATATGTTGATCAGTTTTGTTACCTGGGACAGATTCTAAAGATACCTGTTCTCATCTTCAAAAAATAAATTTCACGTTTGATGATATCCATTTTTAAATTAAAGTAAAAGTAAAAATTATCTGATTCCAGTTTCTTAAGAATATGTTTTCTTAGGAAATTAAACTGGAGAATTGATTAAAAACATAAAACCTGTTTCTTTTTTTTTAACTATTGTTAATATAGATTAATTGTTAAAAAAAAGTAATTAATTTTGCCTTCTGCTCAGATCATTCACCTTATTTTCTCATATGACTCCATATCAAAACTTCTAAATAACTTCTGTTGTGTAATTATTACATGACCGCATTTTCATATTTCACTTAAGAGAAACTAGTTTTTAAAAATTTTGATTGATGCAGAAGCTTTAAAATGCATTTATTTTGTATATGTGTGTCATATTATGATTCTTAGATAGGACTAGATAGTTAATCCCAACTAATATCACCTGAAGAAAGCTGAAGCATACAAAGGACAAAACATCATGAATATGGCAATAAAGATGAGGACAACAGTCTGAACAATGTAAATAGAGTAAATAGGGGTAGATAGTCACCTATTGTCAAGTTCCCAAACCTCCTCCATCTTTTAAACAAAAGTAGAGGTTTATCCCTTGTTTCCTGTTTAGGATCGGGTTTCTGGTTCCTTCTAAAGTCTTTTACATTCTCTTTCATTCCTAGTAGACCCTTGCATCTTAGTGGTATCATCACCTTGCTTGGGGTGAATTGATTAAAAAGAAAATTTTTTTTTCCTTTAATATCTGTGAGTTGCCATGACTTCTAGAGAAAGATATTTGAAATAAAGTTTTCCTCCTCTTTGACTAATTGTCACCCATGACTAGAGAGCCCAATGTACTCTGCTATTTAACCCATAGTTGGTTGAGGGAGAAGAAATGGATTCCAAAATGCATTAATGCAAAAGTGAATGTAACCATCCAACCTTGAATTTGAATTTGGCTTACTGATTTCACTACCTCCATCAACATCCATTATGCTCACCTACATACCCTTAAAGATACATAATACATTTAATAGGAAATATTTTTTCTGTGACAGCATTTTGGTAAAGTTGATGTTCTTCAAAATCATTAAAATTAGTGGTGATATTTTAAGTTTGTTTTTAATTATTGTTTCTTGCACTGCGCTGGATTTTTTTTCTCTATTCTGCCTTTTTTCCCTCTCAACTCTGTTGTTGCAAAAATTGATTCTACATTATGCAAGTTTTCTATGTAGGTTAGATATTGATTGGTCCTATATTGTCAGCCTCCAAGGGATGTTGTTCTCTGTTGCCAATGGAGACTGTCATATGGGCAAATAGTTATCCAATCACCATTGGTAACCAACCAACATCATACACTGATATATCTAGGTTCTCCTATCAGAGATACAGTTTTCAAATAAAATGACTATAAAAAAAAAGCAGCAAGATTAACAATATAAAAGAATAATTTGAATAATGTTCCTCCCCATAAAAAGCCTCAAGTAAACAGATTTTAGAGTGTTCTTTGAAAGATTTTTGTTTTTGCCATCTTTTCTACAATAAATAAATATTTATTTTGCTTAAACTGCTGATTTTTGCATAAGGATATAAAAATTACCTTTCACAGAAGCCAACACTTCAGGAGTGGGGGGGGGAATGAAAAATAGATTAATAAACAGATAAAGAAATGTAGCAAAGAAAATAGACAGGGACAATGCTTGAAAGGTGAAGACTAAAAGATTCATAACATCTTTCTTTTTATGTGGCATGTCCTTTCAGGGCGTAAGCGATCATGGCTCTCCAGCTTCCCTCTATCCCTTGCAGTTCTCAGCAAGTCCCTTCCCTCTGCTTCCTCCCCCAGACCACATTCTGTCATTCACCTGCTCAAGTTCATCAGGTATGTCAGGCGCTGCTTTCCCTTGTCTCTCTTTTCCTCTATTTGACCTGTGAGTATCAGATTCTCCAGGCCCACCTTCCTCATTGTGTGTCGCAGAATCTTCAGCTGCCTCTTTCTGATGTTAAGTATCAGCCTTCTCCTTGTTTACAATCTCTCTAAAACCTCATCATTGCTCACACGCTCTGTCCATGATATCCTTAGCATCCTTCTGTAGAACCACATCACTGTCACCTAGGGTCTCTTCTTCTTCAAGGAAATCGTCCAACATTCGCTGCCATAAAGAACAGATATCATGTAACAGCTCAGTATTCTCTTTGTTGCCAAAGAAATCCTGCTGTCTCTCAATACTCTGCTCAGCTTTTGGAATGTGTCCTTGGCCATCTCAATATGTCTACAGATCTCAGTGTCACACCTACCATGCTCTGTCAAGAGACTTCCCAGATAGTTTAAACTTCTGTGTCTGCTTGATTCTAGTGTTCCTGACCTGCAAATTGCATTTCAGGTTCTTTCTGTTACTGATGACCATAGGAAACTTATAAACAAAGTAAGAAAATTTATTGCAAGCCAATCCTATTTGATCCAGAATCTGATAAATTTTAATTGGAACTATTTATAAACACTGTCTTAATGATACAAAACTTAAGTATAGAATGAAGAACCATATGGGAAAGCAGGATTAAGAAACATGCCCCATTTTATATTAGGAATAGCCAATCACATCAAGTTACAATAATGACAAATACTTATAAGATTTCAAATTCAGCAACTGGCCAGCATCAACATTGATAATCCTGTTAGTAAAAATATTTTTTAAATAAATGTTTCAATATTCTAAATGTTGCACATTCATCTTTCCACTTGGAGATTTTTGAATCTCCTTTTATATCTAGATGACAACTGTCTCTTTATAAGCAAAATGATTTTCTCTTTTTGTTAAAATTACCTGGTATTACTTAAGTTGACCTGCTTTTTGTCTCACATGTTAGTGATTTTTTTTTTGTTTCACAAGATGACAGATTTTACTTCATTGTTATTCGTAATTTTTGTTTTATTGTTTAATCTTTTAAATTTATCAATGACCCTCTTTGATAAGGGTTGATTAAAAAGCTGGCTACTTAAGAAGACAAATTACACCATTTTTTTTCTATTTTGATAGTAATTTTCAACATGTCTTCATGCCTTCATAAAGATAGTTATGTTTCTTTTGTTGAAGCGGGACTAGGATTAATCTTGCACAAAGCAAAATGGGACCTGCCTGACAGAGGATTTGTCATAATGATTTGAGGCAAGGTTTTAAAATGCTGGATGTTTTTCCTGATGCCCAACTTGGGCACTCACAACAGTCCAAGTACGCAGTGTTTTTATCTAGATACCATCTCTAAGAAGGTTGCCATTCAAGGCTTGAGACCCCATCGTAACCTTTTATATAATACAGGGCGCAATGGGTAAATTGTTGTCATTCTATATTTTTAATTTTATGTATGCATGTTGTTTGATTTTTTTGATTTTGTTGACTGCACAATATAGTAGGGTCAGTTGGGTACCATCTGTGAGAAAAGGAGCACCGTGATGCAATTTATTTCACCAGAAATTTGGAAACAGCATGCTGTACTGCTTGGTATTTGTGCTGGAAGCTCAAATAAAAACATTTCAGAGTATTTGGATGTGAATCTGAAGACGGTGCAGAGGGTTTGGAAAGAGTTGGATGAGTCTAATGGTGATTATGAAGGTATAGCAGCTCAGAAAACTCACTCTGATTGTTCTCATAATAAAAGAACTTCCAAATTTGTTGATGAAGGGCTCAAACTCAACACAGAAGCCTACATTTTGTTGAATAAATTTACTCTTTAGTATTTCAAGATATGTTTGTGTAATTTTGGTAAAAAATATGTTAAAATGAGATGTCAGTGTTATTTTCATTTTTGTGTAATTTAGATGACAATTTATCCCTAGCATTGTGTGTATATATATATATATATATATATATATATATATATATATATATATATATATATATATATAAATAATGTTATATGATAAAAATATAATTTTGAGATATGCTATATTTCTGCTGAAAAGCACTCAATATCAAAGAGTTGCAAATGTAAAAGTGAGGTCAACACCAAGCAGTGACAGTCTGTTTCATGCTTAAACACAATGTTCAGGCCTGGAGATTGCATTCAAGCATAAAACAGACTGTCACTGATTGGTTTTGAACTCAATTTTCACTTTTATATTTTATATTTATATATACAAGTTGACTATTGGCTCCTATAAGAAGCTCTCCTGTCCTGTGAGGTGGCATGCCACCCTTCTCACTAGCAGAAATGCTAGTGGGGGTAGATACCAACTACCATGCAGCAGGTTCATGCTATACAAAATTAGTTATGTATCTATAAGCAAATTTCTAAAAGTAATCTCTGTTCTACAAGAACAGATTATTATCACAGCATTTTGTAATCAGAATATTTCCCTAAACTTGAAATGAAGTCTTGTGCATAAGAGAGCTAGTTGTAATAAGTATATTATTAAATCTTTATTAAAACATAATATATATTAAGACATATAATATATTATGATTAATATAATATATTAAGACCTATATTACAATATATTACATATATACAATGACATATATACAATATATTAAGATATATTATGTAAATAATATATATTGCATAATTAAAGTCTTCTGCATAAGAGAGCTAGTTGTAATAAGTATATTATTACACTTATATAAAACATTTGTTTCATTGAATTTCTTAATTGTATATCTTTTAATGACAGACTTGATTTTTTTTATTTTGTAGTTTACTCAAGAAAGTAATTGTTATTTGAGATCTTTGCAGCAGTTATTCTGAATTTCCTTAAGCTCTTGGTCAGCAGCTGAAAAAATATTTTTCAATATACATCTGATAGACTTTACTTAAAAATCAACATATTATAAGCAAAAAAAAAAAGATGAAAATACAAAAACAGTAAAACAATTTGATATTTGTTATACTGTTTGCAAAATGTCATAAGAATCATGACCAAACTGATAAAAACATTCAAAGGTGTATCTTTATTACATATTTTTTTTTTTACAATTATGAATTTAGTTGTATTGACAGTACAAAAAATGCATTTCCTACAACTGATATGTGAACTTTTATCACTAAAAGAATGCTGCTCCCAGCTTACATTGATATTCTGACAGAACACATTCACTACAACATTTTTATTACAGAAAATAATAAAACTGAAATAAAAAAAGGCTATAAAATGATGCAATAAATATACAACAGGAAAGAAAGCAAAGAAACTAATGGATAAAAATATGTGGTCAAAAAATTATATGCTTGAGAGAGAGAAAGAGAGAGAGAATGCTTCGAAGGTGAAGGCTATTCATAAGATAGCAAATCACATATGAAAGGCCAAGTAGATTTGTTCTGGCAAAATGTCTCCTCCAAGTTGCAAAACATTTGACCACTCATATTTACTAAATTTGATCATTCACAATCCAAAAATCTGTCCAGCACTGATTTAAATGTTTTAATAATTGCTTTATTTTTTCTTATTTCCTAAAACATTTCTCAATTACTTGCATTTATAAAATATCTCTTCGAGACAACATCAAAAAATGCTAAATTAAACAATTAACATACAAGCCTGCTTTAAAGTCATGCATTTCAAAAAAGATTAAAGCAACAAAAAATATCTTAGACTAATTGACTAATTTGGAACTAGTTGGTGACATGTCTCGCAAGAATTTTCTTTGTCCTCCATCAGGCTGAGGAGATGTCTCTTTCAAGAAATTTCTTTGTCTCCAGCTGGCTGATAAGATTATTCTGTACTAAAATTAGTACAATTTAATTTTCCCTTCCTTTGTAACTAATCCCTGTTAATTTTAATTCTGCATATTTTACAAGTCCCTGATTTTTATATGTATAGCTAATTTAGGTAGTATTCAGGCATTTAAAAATGGTGGTGTCAATTTTTTAAAACTCGGTCCATATACTCTCAAGAATCTCTGATAATTTTACAAGTTCCTTTTCTTCTTACTCTGGTAGTAAAATGAATAATGTTTCAAGTTAATTTATAATGTGTGATGACAGTGAAATCAATAATGTTTGGCAATGGCTAATGAAACTTTAACATAATAACACACATTGATACTGTTATACCTGGAACAGGGAGTGATATTTTTCATTATAATTTTCTTAAAAGTTCCCCCTCTGGATGCAGAGTAATAAAAGATTCCATCCCATGTAGGTAAGAGTGTTTTTTACACTATTTACATTGTTTGGACTATCAACCACGTCTTTGTTGCCATATTTATCACAACAATTCAGCCATTGTATGCTCCAGCCTTCTTCAGGTGGTTGGAATGTCAAAGACACATGGCGTTAGTTAGATCCAGTGACAGGATCAAAAGAGTGTGAGTTCAATACCTGGTTAAGGTGGTGGAGAACTTGGAGAGGGGAATTAACATGAGTTAACTGATAACTGACATCCATTAGACATGGCACGTGGAACTAGAACAGTCTACTCCAACGAGCAAAATAAAAGGTTCAGTTTGACATTCCAACTACCTAAAGAAGGCTGGTGTGTACAATGGCCAAAACATTGTGATAAATATGGCAACAATGTAAATAGTGTACATAATACCTCATCTCAGAAATATAGACAGATACTGAAGAATGTTTTGATAAATAAAATCTTTTAAAAATAAAAATAATTACGTACCTTTTTGGTTAAAATAAATTTAACTTTTGTCAAATATTTTTGCTGTATTATTATACAATATTAGTTTTAACAATGTTGTTAATCAATTTTTGATACTTTCTTCTCATAAAAGTTTAATGATTTTTTTTTTTTTATTTAATATAGAATATATTTTATTTTGTAACCCAATGTACAGAAACTTCAAAGTAGATTGCAAACCTTTTTGTTTGAAATCAATGTTAAATTTAAAAAAAAAAAAATTATCACCAGATAAAAATGAATCAAAAGACAAAAAAACAAATATCCCAATCTGAAACTGTTAAACAGAAAGAAATTGGTCTTCTTCTTATAATATTTTCAGTCTCAATGATACTTTTTGGGTGGTCAGTGATGAAATATTACTTCCCTGATTGATAATTCTGTTTTTGTTTTTTTTTTATAAGAATTTCTGCATTCTTTCAAGTGTGAGAGGAATAAGTTTATTTAATGTGGAAAAACAGTTAATAAATACATACAATGTAAGATTGTCTAGATTAGAAGTGTTTGAATTTTCTTTATGTGAAGTCTAAAGAGAAGACCAGCTAAGATTGAGAACAAATAGAATATGTTCAGCACTTTGACTTTTTTTTCCCTAGTGTTTTCTTTTTAATGACAAAACAAGGACTTTCATTCTGATACTATACTATTCATTAAAGTCTTGGTTCATTTGCTTTGCCATTACTGGTACTCAATTTCCTTATACAAATACTTGACTATCAAGATACCACTTTATAATCTAGACATGAAACTGAATATAAAGTTATTTGATTTTTACTGTAGGAATTTAGTATAATTTATTCCATATGCACATGAAATTGCCTTTGTTTCATGCTATCTGGTTTTCTAACAAATATTATTATTTTGGTTATTTTGCTCTCATACTCTTGAACCAATCAGTGTACAGTGAGAACTAATAAAAAATCAGATTTATAATAAATGTATCTTCCATTTTAAACTCATACTGAAGTCATCTGAGGTCTGTCTCCTTGCATTTCATCATTTTATAGTCAGACAATAAAAGTAAAATTTCCCAGGCAATTTTCTTATTCTATATTTAAAAGAAAATCTAAAGAATATAATCTTAAGCAAGAATTCTCAAACAAAGGGGAGAGAATTTAACCAAATTGCATGAATCAAAATAAATGCAAAGAATCAAAATTAATTTATATTTCATCGCTAGAACAAATTTCTTTTCTTTATATACTGAAAATAAACATTTTTATCTTTTGAAAATATTGCCTCAGACAAAGCACTTAAAAATACTATAAAAATGAAAACTTAAAAAGCACTTTAAAATAGCATACTAATAAAATTTCAAATATATAATGTAAATTTATCAGTCATAAATTTAATTATTTCTTATAATCTATCGTACTCTTACACTGGATACTCGGAGAAAAAGTTAGATTTATATTCTCAGTAGAAATTTAAATTGGAAAGTTCTATCATAAGGCATAAAACTGGATGACTGACTGTACAGAGAGAGACATGTTGATGTACTGGTTGCCTGAAAATCACTGGATGGAACAATGTGCTAAGAAACTAGAGTTCCCTGCCTTTTTTATATACAAAAATATACTATTAAATTCAGTTCCTTGTACTTAAGTAGCATATATAGTATTATATGCACACATGAACTATGATAGAAATATATGATTACTTATAGGCTTATACTTTAATATATTTAATTAGCATATGTGGTAATATGCATGCAAATTTAACTAGAAATATATGATCACATTTATACAATTTGATAAAACATTATTATAGGTTTACATAAGTAAAAACTGGTAGCAAAACAAGCTGTGCCAAAGTCAAAAGTTTTATTTTCAAGTGTTCCTCTCTCAATTAAATTTGTTTAATTTCCATATTCGAGGATTTCAAACCATTGACAATACATTTTTATTGTAACTCTCTTAATAAAAATAAGTGTTGATACAAAGATCAGTTATTATCTTCAGTTAAGCAGTTCCTTTTCTTTAATTGATCTATTGCATTGGCTGATTCAAGTAAGAAAGAATCTATTAATTTGTGCTAAAACATCTGGAAAACATTAGCTCAACTATGGCTCTTCTGATCTTAAGAATGGATAATCTTTGTATCCCTTAGGGGCCAATGAATTTATTTTGGTTACCGTAGAAAAAAGCACATTAGCAGTACAAAGATATAGTGTTCAACAAATAAATAAGCAGTTCACCACATTGCCTTAGCCACTTTCTTTTATAATGTCTCTAAGTAAACAAACTAAAGGAGATTCTACTGAACAGAATGTTCTTGCAGTTCTTCTATGTGATGTGTAGCTTCAGGATGTGGGTGATCATGGTTCTCCACAACTTTCTGTTCCTTGTAGCTTTTAGCAGTGTTTGTTTTTTTGCTATCTCTCCTAATCACTGTTCTGTCAACCATTTATACAAGCTTGTTAACTTATGCACTGATTTCCTCTGTCCCTCTTGCTTTTAGCATGTCCTGTGAGTGTTAAATTTTCCAAGCCCTCTATTCTCATTATGTGATCTAAAAATGAAATTGTTGCTTTCTGATTCTAAGTGTTCATTTTATTTCCATTTTCTCTAGAAATTTGTTGTTGCTCATATGTTCAGTCCATGTTTAGGAATGTCTCAGGTAGTTCTTATTTTTAATACTGCTCAGTTATTGCTCGCCCTGTTTCCACTGAGTTCAAGTACACACTGCCCAGCCCAGAGATTGAACTAAAAAAGCACTTTAAAATTACTACAGCACCAAATTCCCGAACCAATGCTTTTATCCACTAGGCTATTATCACTCAGGTCAAAACATTGTGATAACAACAACAAAGATGAAGACAATAGTCTGAATGTAAATAGTGTACATGATGATAACTCCTCATCTCAGAAATTCAGACAGAAATTTCTAGGAATTGTTGCTGTCATTTCTTTTCCTATTTCTGTTACATATTTCTTTGCAGCCCCGGCATCACCACAATCCCACTTATCTATTTGCCTACTCTGGAAATGCAATAGAACAACTGTTATGAATGCTAACAACTGTTATTGAATAATCATAAAAGGAAATTATGTTTCAGAGTTTCACATTTCAGTTGGGTATTAAGAAGAAGCTTAACAAATCAGTTCAGGAGAATGCATTTACTGGTATCTCTCCAATGAGTTAGTTTGTCCAGAAAACATCTTTCCTCCCATTTAAATTTATAAATGGAATCTCCATATTTTCCCAGAGGATACTGGAAAGAATGCTTGTCTTGTAATCATGTAATTCAGTCTATAGATATATTTAAATGCACACATATATATTGTGTGTGTGTATATACATACATTATATATATATATATATATATATATATATATATAATGTGTGTGTGTGTGCACACATATACATGTGCACATGCACACACACATGTATATACATATATAAATAAGTGGGGGAAACAAATATTTATAAACATACAAATTTTTAATTTATTGTATTTCCAACTAATGAAAAAACATACTTTTCAAATAATGTTGTGGCCTTGTTAGGGCCAGAAATAAAGACACAAAGAGAGGAATTGAATTAAACAAATATATTAATGGAAACAGTAATACAAACATATACAAATGAGAGTGTTACAGCAAGAATGTTCAGTCGGACTGTCAGAGCTGACTGCTGGACCTTCCCTTTCCAAAAGGCAGTACCTGCTCCTATTTATAGCTGGGAGAGTTCATGGGTGCATGGGTAAATTACCATAACATTTAGTTAACTGTACACAGATGCATAATAACTAAATATGCATAGAAAACATCAATAATTTTGATTTAATAGAAATAAATCCAATTTATCCATTTTAATGGGTGAAAAAAGTATTCGTACAATGCAAATTTCAGATTTTAAAACTTTTAAATGGCCTTAATACTCGAAATTATTCAAGTGGAATATTGTAGAATATTCCAATAATGTTATTAGTAGCTATTTTTAGCCTAACAAATACAAACAGAACATTCTGTAATTGATATTCATGCAAGAAGGTTATCGTCATAGCAAGAGGTAAAAAATTGACAAATTTTCAAAAAAGAACTAATTGTTAAGCTCTGGAAAGAAGGTAAAAGTTACTTATATAAAAAGTATGTTTATTCATTAGTTGAAAATACAATAAATTAAAACTTTGTATGTGTATGAATATTTATTCCTCCCCATTTTATATATATATATATATATATATATATATATGAAAGATAAATTTTTTCCACTCTGCAACACTCTTTTCTTACAGATGAGACATCACAAGACTCTCATTGGTCTATCGCTATTTCCTTAGTGAGTGTTTAGAGGAAGTACACTCCTTAGTTCTACCAGTTCTAACCTTGCCGGCTAAGATCCGCCATGTCACACACATTGTAGTGAACCACCTTCATTCCCTTCCTATACGCCTACTGTAATGTAAGTTCAACTCAAGCAAATTCTTCCCATGAACTGCTGCCTTGTGGAATTGACTCCCAAGAAGGTGCTTCCCCGATCACTATACTTTTAACATGTTCAAGTCTAGGGTTACCTGTTGCCTTTTGCACATATCTGAATAAGCTGTACCTCTTACTTTGTAATCCTCTTCCTTGAGTGGCCCCAGGGCTTTGTACAGGATGAACACTATGATACATATACACACACACACACACATTACTTAGCTGAGTGAGATATATATATATATATATATATACACACACACACACACACACACATATATATTGCTTAGCTATATATATATATATATATATATATATATATATATATATATATATAACTTAGCTGATTGATATCATTCAGCATCTCTACTCCAGAGGTTCATAGATGAACCGTTGTGTAATTGTTCCTACCTACTCATCAGGAGGTATCAGCAAGTTTTATTAAATTCACTTATTTGCTTACTTATTTGTTTTTATTGTATTTTTCCAATTTTTCAATAATTTTTTGCACATCCAGATCAAAATTGTTGAAAAACCTTCCAAATGTTTTTGTTTGAGTACTTTCAATTGTTTTGGACATTATTACAAACTAATATTTTGCTAGTATTTTGTTATCTACAGCCTGGGTATATTTAGAACTTTACATTTTAAATTTAATTATACATGTGTTGTATAAGTGATGTCATGAGTGGAAGGGTTTCACTGAGCTTAACACCATTGGAAAATGAATGTTAAATATTTTGTATATATTACAAAATGTCATCTCTTGCGATGAAAGAGATTTTGTTTAATGCAGATATTTAATGTTGTTAAAGATACTAACAACATTTACTTGTTGGTAAGGACTGAGATGGTTGAAAGTACAAAAATCAAAATCAAAAGACATTATCTGCATGTGCAACAGCTTACTCAAAAATTAGAAAAAATGCAAAAAAATGCAACTGGTAAACCTTTTTGGTTGACTTTAATAAAACTTGTTTAAATAAATTCTGGCAGCCTAAACATATATTGTTTAAGATTCACTATATTTATAAGGGAAGGCTGTTCACTATCAGTGAGAGAGCAGTTTTAAATACAGAAAATATGAACATTAGAATATATACTGCATGATGACTGTCAAGCATAAAAGCAGACAGTCACCATACACTGTTGATTTCTATGTATGCTTCTATACAGACACATACATATTTGGGCAGCAACCTTTCTTTCAAACATTTTTCATTGAATATGACAGACAAGGAAAATTTAATCAATTTTTTATTTAGTTTTTCCAGCAGTTTACATTTTTACATTTGGTGAGTTCATGATCGGACAAGTTTAGAAATATATATGTCGGATTCAAGTTCCATCATGCAACATTTAAAGGATCATTTCTGTCTATATTCACAATTTAGAGAAATATTAATTGAAAATACAAGTATAATTCACCATAAAATAAAAAAAAACTTCAAATTCTTGAGGCCCTCTATATAAGAAAAATATAACTAATGCTAAATAAGTTTAGTTATGAGTATAGAAACAATGTTTTAAAATGTCTATAATAGCAATGTTTTTAAAATAATTAAATTGTAATTATAAAAAAAATTGCAATTATATAAATCAGAGTTACCTCTCTTAGATAAAACATTTAAAAAAAACATAATAGCTTTAACAGTTAATTTTTAAATTAATTATACATGTTTATAATTATAACAGAGTACGTTTCATGTGCATTTACAAAAAAATTCCAAACTATCAATTACATTAATTTTTTGTCTTAGCAATCTTGGATAAGAGTGAAAGTACTTGAGAAAATAAAAGAAATTAAAAACTATGGTGCTTTCCTTAGTGAATTTAATATCAACATTAAGAAATTGATCCGAGAATTCAAGAGGATTAAAATAAAACTAGACATAATATGCCCAGATTATTCAACCAAGCATGCCTGAATACATACACATTACAACATAGAGATATGAACCCCAGGTTCAAAAAAAAAAAAATAAGATAGATTCACTCAGATAGAAACACACAATACAGGTGTCAATGAACAAGTGTAAAATCAATAAAAGGCACTTATCTGATACTGGGTGTTTAAGCATTCATGTTTCATGAATTTGTAACTTCAAATGTTCATAATGTCAAACAGAATCTCTTTAAAATGTTCAAATAAAAATAGTAGTTCTTCTTTCTGTAGACAACTCTGGAATGGTACCTGTATTTCATTTCCTCTCTGGTAAATTGAATTACATCTACAAAAAAATTGGGATAATATCTTTGGGTATGATAATCTCTTATTCTCTACACATCAAGCAGTTGAATAAATCCAGGATCTTTTAGGAATAATATCTCTTTATTCCTTACACAACAAGTCGGAGAATAAGTTCATAGGCACATTTCTAATAAGAGTCCATTTACTCATGACTTGTTGTGGTCAAAGATTATCAAGAAAATGAAATTACAATTCAAAAATCCCACTTGGTTGCGCATGTCATGTGGGCTTTTACTTACTCCATTACGAGGTCAATTTGCTTAGTTGTCAAATGACACATATTCTTTCCCACCATTTCTCAGTCTAGACAAAAAATAAAGAAAGAAAAGAAGAAAGAAAAAAAAGGAAAGCATGTTCCTTAATAAATTTATCATATGTCTGATTTAACATTCAACATTGAAGGCCATGTCACTCTCTCTCTCTCTATGGAGAGAGAGGATATGCTATCTAAATGTTTGCAGATTTTGATCATAAAAAATTTACTGTAAAACCTAGTTTCCACTATCTATTTTAAAGTAACAATTTTGTATCCTGCTGTCCCAGTGGTTTTCTAAGATTTCATACATTTTTGGAAAGCAAAAGTTTATAATACATATCATGAGTGCACCAGCTCAAATTACCTGAACTTTTGGAGTAGCACATCTCTCTCTCTCTCTCAACCACATAGTTTGTCATATGAGGCACTCAAGTGAGAATCAACATTGCTAATTATTAATCATGCCAAGGTATTTCCCCCACCACACACACTAGTTGTTTATTTGTAAACACTTTCAATTCAAATTTACAAATTAGGATTTCAATGTAAAATATATGACTATTGTTGTTGCTAATTAGTATCATTTCTACTGTCACAAGAAATGATTATGGTTCTTGTGTAAACTATCACTTTACATTGATTTTACAAATTTCTCTTGCTTGTTGTATTTATAGAATAAATATAAGCACAAATTATCATGGTAGTCATTTAATTTGTTGATCATGTCACAGAATTTTGACATTTTATCCACATCCATGAGAATCAATTCACATCTGGTAAATCTTAATGATAAAAGGCTGATTGACTTGACAGGCTTTCTATATCTTCTTTAAACATCTTGGATATTCATGTTATGGTATTTTTTTATTAGCAAATCCAATAGACTGGGCTTTACAAAGAAAATGAATGTAAAAATATAAGTGAATATTAGAAAGTGAAAATAGGCATTCTCTTTCACTCACTGTAAACCTCTGCTTCCTAGTGGCATTATTGCTTTACCTGGGGTGAAATGAATAAAAAAAAAAAGAAAAAATAGGGATATAAGAAGTGAATATAAGAATATAAAAGACTATAGGAATCTATGTGAATATAAGAATATATGTCAATGTAAGTCAATATATAGATAAGCCTTACATTTTCAACTCTTCTTAACCTTCTGAATTTTAATCATTTATTTTTTTGACATCATATTTTGTGAAGTCTTATTATGTGCCATGACCCTTCGTGAAATGCTCTCCCCAAATTTCTATCTATCTTCACCCTATGTAACTTTTGATCCTTCTATCATGCATCTTTGTCCATCTATTCACCTAATCTCATTAAGATACTCACTGTTTCTTTTGCTTCTTTTGTCTTCAGTATGTCTTGTGAGTATTAAATTATTCAATTCTTAAATATTAACGTTTTTACATATGATTTTTGTTAATATATACTTTTAAATAGTACCCCTAAAAAATGGTATTATTTACACATGTACAGATCAGCACTGCTGAGGATTAATCTCGTATTGCTGCATTTTACATTGCATCAGTGTCACTCTTTAGCTCTCTAAGAACACTGTTGTATCTGCATGCTTTGCCTAACTTAATATTTGTAAGTTAATCTTACTATTCTCTTCAAGTAGAAAACTGATATAATTTTGGTTGGATTTTCATTTCACTGTCTGTGTAGTTTAGATTTGGCAGCTTCTAACTTTAATCTGTTCAGACTAATGAAAGACTGAACTATACAGACATCATTTTCCTGACAGTAATACTGTCATCACAGCTATGAAAAAGTGGGTTGGTTTTAGTGGTGCAAATTTTTCTAAACACGAAAAAGAGCCCACAGGCTCTTGTTTGTCATTGGTAAAAATGCATAACCAATGGTGGTGGCTATGAGGAAAATAGTGTTGGGGTGTCTCTGGTACCTTAATAGAGAAAATGAAAATTACAGTAGATTTACTTTAGAGGAATGTTCATCAGAACACTTACCAAGGTACCTAGACTTTATAGATTACTAGATTGGCTGCAAGGTTTCATCATTTTCCAGATAAAATGGCTAGATGTAACCTTAAGTTCTATGCTAACAGTTTCTTCTGTTGCACTTCTCACTTGTGGAACTCTCTTCCAGCTTCTTACTTTCCAGTCAACTTTGATTTTCAGAAATTTAAATGCAATATCAATCATTATCTTCTATCATAATTTTTGTTCTTTTATTGTTCTCTCATCTTAATAGTGTTTTTTTTTTATCATATTCTCTAACACCCAGTAACTCCTTGTATCTTAGTGGCTTTATTTCTTTGGTTGGGTGAAATAATTAAAAAAAGAGTTTAGACATTTCAACAGCTCTATTGCTAGTGTTCGAAATGTTATATCTGACCTAAATCAACTTTTTTCTGTGTCTGTTCTTTAAGTGCATCCATTTTTCACAGACTTCATAATCAGGAAAATGGTTTATGAAGGAAGCTGAACCAGAAGTTGTTAAAGAAAATCATTTTGGGCATTTTAAAAGTTAGAAATCTAAATTTAAAATTAGTTTTCCTTTTTTATCAGGATCATTTTTCAGTCAATTTAGTCCATGTTTTATATTTCTTGAAATAAATGGAATAGTTTGTGGATTCATGGATCAGAATTTCTATTTTAATCCATAAAATATATTATTCCTGGTCAGTCGAGCCAGAAGATGAAAAAGAAAACTGGGTTCCTTGAAAATTGTGTCTAATGTAACTTCTAGATGAAGATATTAGTATTAGAAGGTTCATGTAACTCAAAAAATAAAAATTATATTTCATTCATCAGAAATTTTAATCTTAAAAGTAAATATAAAAATTGTTTCCATTATGATAGTCTTATGAACTTTGACTTTTAAAGGTAAAAATATATTCCTGTTCAATTATGGAAAAGTTTTGGAATATTTTTTAATCTAAAATGGTCAGACAAGAAGCATCAATGAAGCTCAGTAGGTAAAAAATAAACCAAGAGAAATAGTTGCTTTTGTTAATAAGGTCATTATATGAGAAAAGTATAAATAGTCTGTATTGTATTTCAAGAAGAGCAAAACTGTTAACGTTCTTAAGATGTCTTTGAAATGCAATGAAAGATTTTATTGATTTATCAATGCTCATAAAATTACTTTCAGAAGAGAGCAGAAGCAAAGTTGACCTGAATGATGGCAACATTATCAGAAAATTTAAAGCATGTCCACTTTTTAATCTGGAAATAAGTCATTCAGGACCTCAGGTTATTCAAATAATTATTTTGTTATCTTAACTCAAATTGCAAAATTGGAGTTTCAGTTTTATTTTATAATTTATAAATTGATAAATGATAAAAAATGCTTTTATACATATCTATGATGTATTGGAAGTATGGTGGAGTAATAGATAGTGGCTCAGATTGAGGAATCAGAACTGTGTGCTAATTCTAGTTGAGTTCATTATATTTACTTATATGCTAATACTTTTGGGAAAGGTATGAATCCATCTCTTCTCCCTCCAGCTATGTGTAAATAGCCAGAGAGACTGGTTCTTATAGCTTTGGGTGGCAACCAGTCTAGGAAAAGGACAAACTCTGAATTCAAATCCAGTCAGGAGAGGAGTAGGCTTAAGAAATTCAACTAATGGACTCCTCTGCCTTAGTACAATGCACAGTGCTGTAGATCTCTCTGATTTTGGACCAGTCGCCCATGGTTGTATCTCCTACAACACTCTAGATGACAATGACATTAATTTTAGTATTTGTAAACCATCATTTTCCTCTTACACATGTAAAAAGTTATAAAAAGTTACATAAGTATTTATTCTGTTTGCTTTTAATTGAACACATTTATTTATTCTTGAAAGTTTTCACTATTTAGCAGTGTTATTATTATCATCATCTGATGTATATTTCCATCATATGTCTGATGAGATTGAATGACAGCAAATATGCACAAATCTCCAGCTTCCTTCTCAGTATCCTCACAAACCCAAACACCACCATGGTCTGTAGAGTTTCAACCTATCTTCATATTTTTATAACAGTCACTGTTTTTTACCAATATTCTGTGTCTACATTTTCAAATTCAAGTCATTTGTACAGTTTCAGGTGTATGACTGGTGTCACCCTGTCAAGCCTTCATTTGTATACTTTTTGATCCAGTTTGCTACATTCATTATATATTTTACTGTTTTATCTATTTCTCTGCAGAGGTGTCATTTAGTGTTTTTCTGGGTTTTATCAATCATTGCTTTGATATTTGTTCTGTTGTGCTTGCTTTAGACTGCCATGATAAAGGATTCCATTTCACTTTTTAAATGTTCTCTGCATAACCATACCCCAATTTTTCATCTGCAATATTTTCTGTCTACCTCTTAAATCTTCCATGCAGTGTTTTCGTTCTCATTTTTCTTTCCTAGTGTTCTTTACTCCCCACTCTTACTCACAAATACCCTTGAGTAAAGCATGAATCCATTTCTTTTTCCCCCAGTTATGGGTTAAATAGTAGAACAGGATTTCTAAATATGCTTTGGCTTTAAATAACTCACAAAGGGTTAAGCCATAAAATGACGAATCAATCAATTACTCTTCTCCTATCTGAAATGTTTTCTTTATTTCTTGCTACCCTGTTTCATGTATGTCTTGTAATATTTTCTTCGCATTCAATTCAATTTAGGTCATTTGAACAGTCTCTCCAATATTAATGAGTCCTCTGTCAGTCTTTCATTTTCATATATAATTAGTCTGTGCTGTCTTTGGAGTGTAGAGATGTGTAAATAATCATGAGTTTTCTTATCCATTGTTGTTCTTCAAATTCTTTTGTAGTCAAGGAATTGTCGTGTGTAACTCACTTTCAACACTGTTCAGGTTTACATTCCTTTATCATACTTCTGATATTTCCTTTAGATGCTGGAAAATTGATTAGTTCCCTGTAACACTCAAAAACATATCTGACTCCTACTGCTATACTCTACCTTTACAAGAGTAAAATCAAACTGAAAATGGAGTACTGCTACCATATATGGCAGCAGGAGTTACCCAGTCTTTGCATTTCTTTTTAACTTTAGTAGTATTATCTGTAATCTGTTAATAATTATTCATGCAATTAACAGAATTTTGTGAATAATATGACCTCATCACAGAAAATCATAAATAATTCATCAGAAGTATTAATTGTTAATTTTAACTTTCATAAAATCAATTACCTTTTCTTAGTTGTAAGTTCTTTATTGATTTCATGTTCAAAAACAAAGATTCTTGACAGACTTACCAAAATTAAACCATCATACTGAATAAAGTAAAGAATTCTCCTCTCTCTTTCTTCACTTTTATATCAACATTCTAAAAAGATAAGTGAAGATGTTACCAAAGGTAATGCATATTGCTTTCATTCATCCTTATACTGCCCAAGAAATTTGACTTGCATATAGCAGTTTAAATCAGTTGAAGACTATATCACATTTTCTGCTTCAGTTTCTTTAACATTCAAACTCCACAAATTCACTTTCATCATCTTGACTCTATTCTTATCATATGACTATTTTTGTTCCTTCATCCTGGCTGAATGCTTACTTTTAACCAAAATTAAGTCTTGTCTTTCATATCTCTACTCACCTTCCTTACAAATATAGATTGCACCATAATTTGTTCAGCCTAACTTTCTGCTGAATAACTAAGATGTACATCTATGACAGATTTTTCTTATAACAAAGACTGTAGCAGACATCACTCAGTGCCAATATTGATCTGACACTCCTGACATGTCTATATCAACCAATCATTTTTTGTATCAAGAAAAGTTCTCTGCCTGACTAAGAAGGGAATTTAAAATAAATTCTGACTTAGTCAGACTTTAGAAAAAGTGTCAGGCCAATAACATTTCAGCATTCCCTTGTAATAGACTGTCTTCAAGAAAATTTTGGCTTGTTTCTTAATTTTTTACAGAGAGTTTACAACATTTCCAAATTCATATCTCCAGTACTTTATGATTATAAACAAAATAATAATCTATTAAAATATATTCTACCAAATTCTCCAAAATGAACCTATAATATACTACCAAGCTTGTGGGTGATGAATTATAACCCACCCTTCAACCTCTCTCCCACAGGCGGGATGTGGCAAGCCTCTCACTGCTTGCTCGGATGAACTATATTCCCTGGTCCCACCAAGGCAAACCTTCACAACAAGAACATGCCATGCCAGTTATGTAGTAGCAAACTACCCACATTCCCTCTGTATTCCATCAGTGTGAAGTAAGTTCCACTTGAGCAGCTTCTTCTTGTGAACCACTGCCCTGTGGAATCTACTCCCAACAGGATGTTTCCCCAATTACTACAATCTTAACCTGTTCAAGGCCAGGGTTAACCATTATCTTCCATTCCTATACACACAAATACCCCCCCCCCAACATAACCTTCTACCTTGAGTAGAGAAAAAAAATAAAGATTTCTTTTGTATTTACAATTGTCTAGTGTTTACTAAATTTAACTTATCTTTGCATAATATTGCAATAATGGTTCACAGTAAAGATTGAACTCACAAGAATCTGCTTGAAAAACAAATCTGGACAGATTTGTGTCATGATGACACTAACAGTTGGGTTTGGGTTATCCACTCAATATAGATATCTCTCCATTTTTATTTTGAAACATGAGTCATGGTGAGGTTACACATGAGATGACTCACAAATGAGATCCTTCACTAGAATAAATGTATCATCAATTGTTGAATAGGTTTAAAATTGCTATTCCAGCATTAAACGAGATTTTGTTTAAGTTGTTTTTTTTTTCATTTTATTGTTAGAGCTTGAATCTGAAACCTTTTCTTTGCAATTAATAATATATGATAACTGCATATTGTTTAAAATTATTTGCTGTATACTCATGTTAATATCATTCTCTAGCATGCACAAATTGTACTTTGATCAAACAAATGACAAGTTAAGATATGAGATAGGGTGGTCCAATATATACATTTGATGTTTGTATATTACAGGTATATATATTTGTACATGTAGTAAGTAATGTCTGAATTTTGGGGTCATAAAAATATTAAAAATTCATTGTTAATTAGAATTTATTTATTAAAATAGGTTCCATCATTATCATTGTCTTCCAATTATTTACAAGCTTTATAATACCATTTTTATGAGTCTTTGGTTTGGATTGTAGCAATGGTAGCTTCTATTTCTTTATGTGCTTTATGAATAAGTCCATCAAGAGGATTCTATAAATCAGTGATAATCAGATAGACTAAGATCTACAAAATAAGGAAGGCGTGGAATTACTTTCCAAGCCCATGTCTTCAGTTTTTATCAGATGTGATTATTGTTGCATGAGGCTGTGCCTTATGATGGGACAAACTCAGACATTTGTCCTTCAAGATACTCTCATAACTGACAATAGATGTCTCCTGCAATTGTAACATTGACCAGTAATAACCTAAAGTGGACCACATCAATGCAACCCTACCAAACAGTTAACTAAACTTTCCTTTGGTGAAGATCCATTTTTAATTGTGTTCTAGCTTGTTCCTCTCCACTAAGCCATTCACTGAATATTTTTATATTGTTATAAAATATCATTTCTTATTATCAGTCACTTGAAAAAGGGCTTTGGAAAATTTGATATTCACAGGACAGATTGAAAGTAAGAGATTCAGAGGAAAACAATGCCTAAACTAGCAAGTGAGCTTGATTAAATGGATGGCAGATCAGGGTTTAGGAGAGATAACAAAAGACAATTTATTAAGAGCTACAAAAGACAGGAAATTGTGGAAATCTATGATCATTAATGCCCTGAAGGGACATGGCACATAGAAGAACTTTTCCAAAATGGTGAGATGCATTCACAAGTGTACAGATGCCCACTTATACCTTATGGCTGACTTTTATCAAATCATGAAGAATTTCTGTCGATATTTCTGAGATGAGGTATTGTAATTATTTACACTATTTACATTGTTTGGACTGTTGTCCTCATCTTTGTTGCCATATTCATTCTGCAAGATGAAGTTTGAACACTATATGCTTGGAACTTATTGGAAGAAATGTGTGCCTTTTATTGTCCTTAAGTCCTTCTATTTTGACCTTATTTTTGTCATCAATAATAACACTGATCTATGCTTAATTCCACTGTATAAGAGAATAATTACTTAATGTATTGAAAAAAAGGAATCTCTAACATTTAGTACCTACTCATATAATCATCAGTGTCAAGTAATACTATTGTCTTCTGTTTTTAGATGATCTATGCAATAATGGTTGCTTGAACACTGGCCAAATAGAAGACAAAAAACAAACTCTAAAGTGCTTTTCAATGTCATATTGATTTCTTACTAATGGTGTAACTGGAACTTCATTGCAAAAAAATATAGTAGCTACTGAAAAACCTGTTTATGAATGCTAAAAAAAGATTTTCTGTTAATTTGAAGGGATATTTTTTAATTTTTTGTTTTGGCTGTTTTCATTGATATTATAAACACATGATGGATGCAGAACATTTCTTTATCATAGGTCTTCTAATTCAGGCAGTGAATAGAGTGGTTCAAGTAAATACATAGTGATGAAGACAATCATGGAGCAGCTAATGAGCTATTTCACTGATATATCATGCAAAAATGTTTTGGTTTACAAGTGATTAAACAAGTGCTGCTCAAAGTAAATAGTATTTTATGATTTTTGTTTTCTGTAACAAATTTTCAAGTTTTAATACATTCTACAGGACATACACCATTTTGTTTGGTAACTTAAAGTTATTTTGAAATCTTAGAAAGTTTTTATTTTATCATTCTGAGCATAGCTAGATTTTGAAAAGCAACTGTAATCCCAGCTTATATAAAAAAAAATTTGCTGATGAAATCATTATTTGAAAATTTATTTTGACATTTTTTCCCCCCAAAATTCAGACACTTCTTCATCCATCACCAACATTGCAAACAGTGTCAATGATATTAACAGATGTGTAAAGATTGTTCTCTAGAGAATACAGACATTCCTCAGCTTTATTTGAAAATTATTAAAAGAAAAAAGGATGGTATTATATTTTGCAAAATCAGACTTTTACAATCAGATAAATTACGACAGAATTGTGGATAGTGAGCAAGATTTGGAAACCACTGCTTGCAAGTTAATTTTTCATTGGGTAAATCACTATTATCATCTTGCGTTAGTCTAAGTTAGGCATAGTAAAAAAACCACAATTAAGAGAATTAGGTTGGCAATCTTTTCTTGTTCTTCTGCTAGAGTTAAGCTTTGTTCTCATCTGGTCATGCCAGTGTCTTGAGACTCAAATATTTAGAATATTAATGGAAAATAATGATTAACATTCATTCAAAAAGATTATAAATTTATGGGATGAACCGACCTTGTTTACCAGGGGATTTTTCCCATCACCCAATAGGTGGCATTGTATAAAGCAGTATAAAAGAAAAGGACACACACCCTCTCTCTTCAACAACAGTATACTATAGTAACAGGACCAGTGCAAGGATCTCATAACTGATTAAAGAAGATAAAGTATTATATCACTTAAAACGACTTAAATGGAAAAATTTATCTCCAAATCAATTGTTTTGGAAACAGAAGCTGAAGAATTTGATTTTGATTAATCTTGGATGTTTCCCATGAATAGCATTTTGTTTCACATGCAATGGATATATTCAGGTGCCATATATATTTATTGCATCAATTGAAACAATTGTAGCATTCAAGTGCTATATATTATGCATTTAAAAAGCAAAACAAAAAAAAACTTTATTCCAAGTAACAAGTGATAAAGCCACAAAAATATTCTGGCTTCATCAGTTTAACATAAAAACATATCTAATACGCTTCTCTAGAACTTGAATGCAATTTTGGAGTTTTCTAAAGAAAATACATAGAGACTCTATCCTCATATCTTTTACAAAGGAAGGCAACAACATCAGCTGATTTCTGTTATAGCAGGTAAAACAAGCTACATAACCACATGTGATCAAAGGAAAATATAAATATTGAATCTGAAGGAAACTTATAAAGTAATTGTTAATGCTCTAAAAGTCAAAACTACTTAGATGTTCAATGGCACCTGAATTTATTGAATGTGGCACAAAATCTTATTTATATGAGGAAATATAATGCTTATCTGAAAACAAAATCTACCATTTAAAATTCAATTGAGGCTACTTGTTTTCACTTAGCACTTATGTCCTGATGAAAGGCAGGAATCTAATACTCCGGGTTCTCTATTCAGTTACCAGATATCTTGACAAAAATATCTTATTGATAGAATGCCACAACAATTGAGAGAAAGGAAGTGGTCGAGCAAGCACTCATCAATAAAATAGCTACATAACCATTATTAGCTACAATAGAGGGGACAGCCATCATTATTTTAGCTTAAAATTCTTCCATTTCATTTGACTTATATTATTTACATGCAAACTATTGTCACCATCTTTGTTGTTATCACAAGCATATATATTGAATACTTTGAGGAAATGTCTTTAAGAATGGCACAAATAAAGCCAACTGTATGGCTGAGATACACAGATGACACATTCATAATCTGGCCTCACCAGGAAGCTGTACAAATACTGCTGGACCATTTGAACTTAATAAGACCCTATATCCAGTTCACAATGGAAGAAGAAAATGATAATCAACAAGCTTTCCTGGATGTACTGATAAATTGCATAGAGAATGGGTTCAAGATATCTGTATATCACAGGTCAACCTTCATCAGACAATACCACAACTTCAATTTCCACTATTCATACAATATAAAGAAAGGGATCATCTGATATCTACAACAACATGCAAAAATCATGTAGCAACCCAAAGAAAGTGATCAGCATCAATGTACCTTTCAGAATAACTACACTGCAAACATAACATTAGCTTCTGCAGGCAGAAACAGAAGTGTCAAGAGGGACCAGAAAGTTACCACAGTCTGTTTTATGTCAAGAGCTTATCAGAAAAGATTCAGAAGATCTGCAGTCCATACAAAATCTGAATAATATACAAAAGCAGCTTGAACCTACTGAGTAATATCTGCCGAGTCAATCCTAAGACAGAGGAGAACAGGACCAAGATCTGTATGTACTTCATTTCTTAATGTTGTGGCAAAGAATATAAAGATAAAACTAGCTGCCCCTAAAAGTAAGATTGGAGGAACATTAAAAGTCATAATTAACCATGAGACACTGAAATCCAGCATGGCTGATCATGTATGGAGGGAAAAAGGTAGTCATCAACCCTAGTGGAATGAAGTAAAAATACTGGAAATGGAGAAACACTGGAGAATTAAATGTCTGGACTATGAAGAGGTCTTTATTAAGGCTAGCAGAGAAATAAATATAATATGAGAGTCATTAACAGAAAGAGAAGTAACAGCAAGTCTTCAACAGTAAAAAGTGAAGCCTCAGTCAAGTGTGACAAATATCAGAAGCACTAATCAGCAAGCAGGTTAGGTTTAAAGCTCCAAGTTCTTCCCCTCAGAATTGTTTCATGAGAAAATATCCTAGTAGATTAAAGCATTGGTTCATGAATTTGGTGATATAGTAATTGTGAGTTCAATCCCTGAACCAGGCAATGTATACTTGAACTCAGTGGATATTGTACAAATGATAACTGAGAAGATGAGATATCCCTAGATATGAACAACAAAACAATAGCAATCTATCCCCTTAGATTAAATAAAGGGTTAATTTTGAAATTCCATGAAGGTTACCTCACTTGACAATCACCTGATAATGATAACAACAACAAAGATAGGGACAATATTTTACATGTAAATAATAACAACTCCTCATCACAAAAATTCAGATAGGAAGCCATTTGAATTTTTCAAAAAAATAAAAAGCATCCACAACTTGAATCTTTTAAATTCTGTCAGTCTGTATTTAATTTCCCCCGATTATTTTCTTTAATTGTATTTTGTTGGGTTTATCAAATTTATACGTACATATGTGTATGATTATATGCCTGAACAGATCATTTAAACTGCTTTAATTTTCATATTAAGAATTTTTTTTTTTTTAAAAGTAGCTGTTTATTTTTAATTTTAAAGAAAAAACTAAATTTACTTTATACTTTAAACTTTGGAATACAATTCCATATGACAGAATTCATGTGTAAAATTCCTTGTTTTCATTATCAGGGGGAATAAACTAATGTAGTATTAACCTAAAATTTTAACAAAGAGACTCCAGTATTTGGAAATTATTCAATTTGTGTTTTTTTCTTTTAGGCTAACAGTTTCAGATGCATCTGTTTTCATAAAGTCAAAATCTTCTGAGTTTGCTTTTCAATTTCTCTTGTATCTTGAATTTGTTTCTTCCGTATTGGTTTTCTTATTTTAGCACTTGTGTGTGTGTATGTATGTATGTATGTATGTATATATATATATATATATATATATATATATTATTTGTTCTTGTTTTTATTTACATAGTTTTGACAGACATTTGACTAATAACAAAAATCTTTCATATCTGAGGCTCTGCAGACATTGAAAGAAAAATTTCATAATGTGCAAATTCAAAAAAATGACTGTATTGCTTGTAATAAAAAGCAGTTATCCATTTATTATTTCATATTACATAGGCCACAGTGGTAACACATGCTAATAAACCTCTTTTTGTCTCATTCAGACATATGTCATACCTACATACACTGCACATGTGTGTGCATATATATGTGTGTGCCTGTGTTTATATACAGGGTTCAATGGATAAACTGTCATTTAAATTATGCAAAAACTAAAATAACACTAACATCTCATTTTAACATATATATTTACCAAAATTACACAAAATTATCTTGAAATACTAAAAAGTAAATTTATTCAATAAAATTTGATTTCGGTATTTCATGCAACTCTTCTGGATACTCTCCTCATTTAAGTTGGTGAATGCTGCCATAATCTTTGCTTTCTGTTCACCTTTGGTGTTATAAGGAGATTTTTTTTGTCTCTCACTCAACTGTCCCCAACACACAATAATCAAAGGGGTTACAGTCTGGGGAGTTAGGGGGCTAGATATAAGGGGTGATGTGGTTGCAGAAATTGTCTGACAGCCATGACTGGGTTCTTCTGGTTGTGTACACGGGTCTTCCTACAGCCACCCTCTTCACCCAGGGCAGCACTACCTCTTCTTGGCACTTGATGTAGGCCTCAGAGTTGAGTCTGAGGTCCTCATCAGCAAATTATGGAGTTCTTTTCTTATCAGAACAGAGTGAGTTTTCCAAGCTGCTGTACGTTTGTAATCACCATTAGACTCATCCAACTCTTTCCAAATCCTCTGCACTGTCCTCAGATTGACACCCACTCTCAAATGTTTGTATTGGAGCTTTTGGCATGAATCCCAAGCAGTATAGCATGCCATTTCAAAATTTCTGGAGGAATGAATTGTGTCATAGTACTCTTTTTCTCACAGACAATGTCTAACTGATCTTACTATGCTGTGCAGTCAGCAAAATCAAAAACAAACAATGCACATACACTAAATTAAAAATATAAAATGGTGACAATTTACCAATCCTGCCCTATATATATATATATTTTTTTTTTCTCAGGAATCATTGTATTTCTTACCCATCATTATTTGTAGCAGTAGGAAATACATATACATAGGTATGTATAAAGGTAAAAGACAATAAGAAAACTGTATTATTAGCCAATTTCGTCCAATGTGGACTTTTGTAAGGCAAAAACGAAATGAATTTATTAAAAACAAAGTAACTATTAACAACAAACAAAATGTCCTTAGCAACTATGAGAATTCTTTCTTACTTTTTCAATAAATTCATTTCGTTTTTGCCTTGGAAAAAGTCCACACTGGGCAAAACTAATAATACAGTTTTCCTATTGTCTTTTACCTTTATACATATTGTCTTTTTCTACAGGTTAACCCTGAGCAAATTTTCATACATACATATATATGATATTAATTTCACAGTTTCATTGTACTTATATCAAAAACTTAAACATTACCATCATTTTTGATAGCCTGCATAAACTAATGTATAATATCAAGCCCAATGTGTTTTTATGTATTTATCAGATACGGAGATTGAGTTCTGTTTCTTAGTAATGAGATATTCTGTTGGTTCCGGTTCCTTCTAAAAACTTTTCATTCTCTTTCACTTCTAGTAGCCCCTTGCATTTTAGTAGCATTTATGGCCTTGCTTGGGGTGAATTGATTATAAAAAGATAGCAAACCATGTTAATCAATACCAATATAGGAACACATTTACCATAACAATGGAACATCTCATTAGCAAAATAAGAAGAGGAGTCTGTTAATAAATTGCTTTTTTATGTTAGTTTTCTTTTGATAGTTTTATTTTTAATAACTTGCAAAAAATTATTCCTTACATGTGACAATAGAGTTGCTAGTTTACTCATGCAGAAAATAAAAGACAATTGCAGAATTCATTATTTCTGTTATTTTTATGGCACTGGTAAACTATTATATTTATGAAGATGAAAATTTACCTTTTTTGAGTCACACTTGATTTTTCTGTCACATCAGAATGGAAAAAGTCAAAACTTGTAACTGCATACACACACTTTCTGATTCATGCTGCCTTATATAAACTCATTTGAATACCTCCTATCTGAATTTCTGAGATAAAGAATTATTGTTATTATAAATTAATCTATTCAGATTAGTATCCTAATCTTGGTGGTTATAAAAACAACATTTTAGAAATTATCACTTCAATATAGATCCCGTGTGATAGACGACTGAAAGCATAATGAAACAGTTTATTACATAACAAAGATGAGAACATGATTCCAAACATATTAACATATAAGAGTTTGAATACCTATGAAAATATACAGATTCACTAGAAGATAATATGTGTGTAAGTTGAATTGTCAGTTGGTTGAACTTTACTGTCCCTCTTTGCTAATATTTGATTATTTATAATTACAATCATTAGGTGTATTAAGTTTTAGTCATTAGTATCTTATAATTGGATTCACAGGTCTTATAATTAGTAAGTATCCATTAAATAATTTAACCATTTGATAGGTGCACCAAATGTAATAACCATACAACTTTTGGAAATGGCCAGTAATAGTTGTAATAATAAAAAAAATATAACATACTGGTTAGTAGTTGAAAGCACTTGCTTTATTTGGGCATAAAATTGGAAAGAGACCAATATTCCCTTAGTTCAAAATGTCTGACCACTTCCAACAGTGGGTGGCAGCAACTCTTGCATCAATGAACTGGGCAGTTTGCAAGAATACCTTGATCATGCTCTATTGGTTTCACATCAATACCTAGTGACATGTGTATTTTGGCATATAATTAACAAATGTCAGGTTTTCATATAATCACATCATTATACTGAATATGAGGCATTTCCTTTAATTGGGTCATCCATGAACCTTTGGTCACATTAATGAATATATTACATTTGGCATATTTGATTTACATTTCACTTTTCTGTCATTATGTGTACAATTTTTTTATATATTATTTTATTATTTTTCATGACTGAATAAAATATAAAGAATATTTCTTAGAAAAACTAAGGATTTCTTTTAAAGTTATTGACTCTTAACTACGAAATATCTCTAAGATGGCTATCTCAATTTCCCCATGATTTTGTGGAACAAAGTAAAAATGGTATTATTTTTCATCAGTAAATATTTAGACTTGGTACACAATTAGTTTTCTATTTTAAACTCCTATTATATCATGTTAAACTGGATACTCAGTTAAATTTTGAAGTTCTTGATAATGAAAAACATCACTTAGGCTCTCTGAAATTAATGGGTTAACCTTCTTTTCATATTCTGTAAGCCTATTGGAGGTTAAATCTATGAAATCAATTTCTTCTTTCATTGATTTTTGCTTTTAGCATAAACCTTTAGCAATGTTTGTACTTTTGCCAGCCATAAGCCTGTCTGTCTGAGCAATTCTGTAGCTATACAGTAAACAGAATTATTTAGAGTTGCTTATCTCCAACTGTAAATATATCTTCTGTTTTATTTCACACTTGGCATGGCATAGATTTTATGAATATTTTAAGAAAAATAAATAAAGATTCTAATTCAGAAGCAATCAAGATCAAACAAGCGACATTTCTCTGCTTCCAACATCTGTTCTTTGAAAGCAGAAAAAAAGGTTTTTAAGGGGGTCACAAGTTTCATAACCCATTAGAAAAATAAGAGCATCATGCATACTGCAGTCACAACAGCAATGGTATATCTTGGGCTAGATAGCCTGACAAAGCCTTCCTTCTTCACAGTTTTCTTTCTCCTAGATTGGTTTAACCTATGGCTAAAGGAAGTGAACAAAACAGAATCAAGAAGTAATTGAACTTGGCATGCTGAATTCACTTTCCATGATGATAACCATTATGCTATCAGTGCTTCCTACATTTAAGTGGGTGGGCCTCAATTTATTTTTTGCCATTTCTTTGTATAATCAATCTGAAAGAAAAGTGAGTGCGTTTATATCTAGTTCAGTGATGAGATATAAAAAAAATCATTGAATTTAGTAACTGAAAGCTCTATTAAGCATCTGAGAAAAAATTTATCATTGTGTCAGATTTTTTACAGCTAAAACAATATTTAGTCAAACACAATCTATCAAAGTCTTCTGTTAAATGATCTGTCAACAAATACCATTTTCTAAGTTGTAAAATTTCAAGCAAGTATTTTTTCATAATATATAATTTATACTTATCTTATTATATAGCTCAAAACTATCCATGTTACTTTTCCAGAAAGTCATGTTTAAAAGCAACATCATTAAGAAGACTAATCCAAAAATTAATAAGAAAAATACTCTACTCCATCACAAAATTAAATAACTTAAAACTGTTACTGATTGGAAATTTGATAAACTTAATATAAACCAGCATTTTTAACTTCAGGATACGAGATTATCTATCATCTTCTCCATAATAAAATGGAAATAACATTCTTAGGAATTTTGGAAACTGGACAAACCAGCTAAACAGCAAGCAGCTGACTTGAACAGCTTACTTATATTTAACTATTTCTTTTAACTGTAGTTATTTTATCAATTCACACAGTTCTATTTCCTTTAGCTAAATTCAATTTTGTGTTTTCATTTTTGTAAACTATGATTGAAATACAAAAAATACTCTCACACCATTACAATTTTAGTATATTGCCTTCATCAAAATTGTATTATTTAATAAATTATGTCTATATAAAATAGGATACATAATTCAGACAGTTTGAAGAATATGACAAATTAAAAATCATTTCATTGAAAGTAGATTATGAGTTTTGCTCTTACTAGGGTTCATCAGATCAAAAACGAAATAAATAGATACTTGTATGTATGTTTAAATAATAAATCATTAGTACTCTTTCCACTAAGCTGGCTTTTCTCATGATGAAAGAAAAAGATGAAATTGTGTGACTTTTATAAAAACAAAAAACATTAATATTTATTCTGTACCTTTCCTTTACAATTTTGATAAATTATATAATTATTTAGACAAAAACATAACTTCCCATTTCTGTTTCAAGAATATTTCAAATAAAACACCCAAATTAAGGCAAACACAGAAATAAATAAATTTAATAAATACACTTTTAGAATAAATAATTTACTATATTTATACCAGTTGCTATCATAATTACTAATTTTAGGTAATCTTTACAATGAATTGCACATATCAATCAATGTCAAGATTTTTTTCTCATGTTTATCAGATAAGTTTGTTTCTACTTTCTTTCAACCAATGTTTGCTTTCTCTATTACAATTCCTCAAATAACCTCAAGTGAAATGTTTATAAAGTGTGTATATGAAAGGATATCAGAGTACATGTAAATATATGGTAGTTTATATATTTGTATAATTAGACTTGGCAGTCATCAGTGAGATGAGTTGAAGAAATCTTTTTAATTTGTCTGGGATTATTATTTATTATACGATTCTTTTTGTTGGGGCACCTGAAATTTTTTTTCCACTTTCCTAATATATTTTAAACATAAATTTTAAATAAAATTCTTTTCTTCATTAAATAAATATATAAATTCTTTGGCTAGCACATACTGGGATTTATGCCAAGGAATTATTCCTTGAGATAAGTGTAATTATACAATAATTAAGTTACAACAATAAGGTATGATTAGATCATTTTTTAAGAAAAAAAAGGGTAAGTGAAAATGCCTTTATTGTAAAAAAGATTGAAGGAAAATTTACTAAAATTGATTTCTTTGATGCAATGAAATTATTTAAATAATTTCTTTGTAAAACTCTGAAAAATATAACAAATTATAACTATAATTATTACAAATATTTAGACATTTTCTGTCTTGTATTATTGTCAGATTATAATACACAAGTCAAGGTTTTTACAATAAAACTGTTATTTAACCAACTGATGTTGGTAACATTTTAGGTCCTCTTTATATGATGTTTTATCTTGTAATATTTATTCTTATTATATACTCCTATTATACTTTATATTATGTTTTATCTTATAATATTTACTCCTATTAAAAATATTGATAATAACCTCATATTGGGAATGTCAGGTTTTATTATGGAAATAAAGTAAATACAACATGAATTTTTATTTATAGGAAGATATAGGCCAGAGAAATATATATTTAACATAATTTTCTCATATACTTAAAGAATGTATTATTTTACATATTAATATGTGCTCATTGATATTCTATAAGCTTTGTCACTTTTCACTAATTGGTTTTGATAACTTACTGTTTCAACATTACTCACAGCAGTTTTTATTGTTTCCCAGAGATCTTTGTTTAAATATTGTTTTCCAGACTTGAATATATCTTTTTAATAATAGATATAAGTTTTTCTATTGGATTAATACCTGGGGAGGCTAGAGTCAATTCTGTTAATTTGCTGTTCTGTAATGATTTTTGGCAACATTTAATAATAGTCAGTTTTGCAGAATGTGAAGGAGCTTCAGCTTAAAGCTTATTGATTATGGCCTCTTCCACTCAAAAAACATCTTGTCCATAAACTTATAATTCTCTACATTTGTCTTAACATAATCAATTTGAAAGGAAGCTATAATTTTACTACCTACAATACTATCACAAAACATTATTCCTCCTTATCTTCTAAGTTTTACTGGTTGACTCAGCCCCCCCACTCTACATTCATCATTAAAAAATTACCGTTGGAAAATCAGTCTTCTTAATGCAATTTATGTTACTTTTTATATTTACTTAAAGTTAATACTTTGCTTGCTTCTGTATCTTTAGCCTCTGTCCTTAACATTCTTCATCTTTTCTCTCTAGTTATATTCACAATGCCAGCTTCTTTAAATATTTACTTTTTAATTTTCCTAAAATATCTTTTTTGACTTGCTTAAAGCCAGTTTTTTTTTTATTTTGCAAATGTTTTCAGATACTATTTTTTATTGCTTTCTCATCTTGTTTCAATTTTCAGTGTTCCTATCATTCAATAATATTACAATATTATGTTTATTTTTATGACCAATGGTAAACTTTATATAAGTGAAATTAAGAAATAAATATTAAAAACAATTATATATATTAATTTCCAATATGATGAGCAACCTCAAACTGCATAAAAAATCTCACACCACCAAATAATTTATTGTAAATATTTTTAATAAAAGCAGATATTATAAAGCTGAAATTTGCATGTTTTATTTATCATATATGATAGGATAATAAGCATATCCTGAAATCTTTATGAAATATTTTTCATATTACAAGTAGACAGGCAGATATGAATAAATTAAATTGGTCTTCTTCAAAAGTTGAAAGGTTATGGTATTTTTGGACAAATTTTGAACCGATTCAGTTTTTCTTATTGAACTGCAAAATGAAAGTTGTCTTAAATGACCACTCTTCTTGATATTCTCTCACCTGGATCCACATTGTTCTTAATTTTCATCAATGACCTTACTGATGGCATCAGTTCTCAACTTAATATCTATGCTGATGACACAATCATTTATTCCTGTCTTAATAAGTCTGAGATGTTCAATAAGTTCAAATTGGCAGTTGATCTCAAAAATGGCCTACTTTCTTAACTGGAGCAAGGAAGGACTTGTTAATTTTAAGGCCTCCAAAACAAAACTGTTCTTTTAACTGTCTGAGAGAACCCTTTTTACCTTCTATCAACATGGCTAATGTTAACCTCTAAGAGAATAATTAATTGCACCTTCTTGGACTAATGTTTTCCACTGACATGAAGTGGAAAAATTATATCAAATCAATTGCTAAATCTGCTGCTAGGAAATTTGGTTCCCAGTGTTGTATCAGCCAATTTTTCTTGACAAAATCTATCATACATATTTATAAGTCTACCATTCATTCTTGCTTTGAATATTGCTGCTATATTTGGTCTGGTGCTACTGCATTATATTTATGGATTCTTGAAAAAATACAAAGAAGAATCTGCAATATTATTGGTCCTGACATGGCATCTCACCTTCAATCATTTTCCCACCACCTTTTCTATAAATACTTTTGTGGTAATTGTTCTGATGAACTTTCCTCTAGACTTTATGGATTTAAGCACAGTACTAGATTAGCAGCAAGGTCTCATCATTTTACAGTCAAAATGGCTAGATGTAACCATAAGTTCAATGCTAACAGCTTTTTCTATTGCATTTCTCATTTGTGGAACTCTCTTCCAGATTCTTGCTTCCCAGTCAATTTTTATCTTCAAAAATTTAAATGCAATGCCAATCATTATCTATTGTCTTCTTAATTCTTTTTATTTTAATATAATCTCTCTTTAATAGTGTTTTTTATCATATTCTCTAAGTCAATAACCTCTTGCATCTCAGTTGCTTTGCTTGAGGTTGAAAAAAAAATATAAGCAGACAGGCAGATATGAATAAATTAATATAAATTTATGAGCTGATGCTGAAAAATTTACTCCCTGAACAAGAGTTCCTTCAAAAAAGAAATTATGGTATTTGTTCATGCTTTGGAAAATATTAGACTAAGAATTTTTCAGCACCTCCCCATAAACTGAATTAATCAGCTTATATACTTTTGTCATGGTCTTTTAATCTAGAGATTTAGAGTTTCTAATCTTGTCAACTTTAATATAAACACAAAAATGCTATTGGTATTTAAATTGTTTTGACCAATTAAAGACAAGCTAGTTTGTTTTTAAATTGTTTTCTTATGCGGTTTCATTCTTTATCTTTATGCAATGTCATTTAATCCAATTTCCTTCACACATTGTCGGTTCTGAAAATAATCTGCCTACTGTTTACAAATCTTATATTCTTGAAGAATTTTCAAAAATGTAAACAGGGGAAGATAAACCTTCAAGACAAAGTAATAAAAGAAATATTGATGGTTGATGTTGTTTTATATTGAAATAGCACTTCTCACATGTTAGCCTCTATTACAGTTTCATTTTATTTCTTTCTTTACACATTCTGTAGTAGTTTCCCTGGCTGGAATCTCAAGATTTGCCTTTACCCTACCTGCTTCAGCATATCTTGACTGAAACAGGTGTTTTTCTGTTGTTTTTTTTTTATTTTTAAAAAGAAGACTCTAAATAGCTTAATTATAACATTTGTTTTAAATGCCAAGTCCTTTCAGGGTATAGGAGATCGTGTCTCTTCACAAATTCCTTTTCTTTATTATCAGCCATACTTCCTTGGGAAAGATAGTGGAGTAATTTTCCCTATTGTCTTCTTCATAGTTTTGAATTCAATTTTCCTTCTTTTAGATGGGTTATCACCTAGTGTGAGAGAATTAAAATAAAAGGCATTCATATGTTTAATTTTCATCTTGATCATATAGATTTTGTTCATTTGAAGTAAATTTATTTTTCTGATGACACTGCATAATTGGCAAAACATGACAGTAAAAACAAATATTATCCAAATTGTATTATATATATATATATATATATTCCATGGGTAGAAGTGCAAGCATATATTCTCTACTAAGATACAAAGTACTTACTTCTGTTTTCCTGAAGTGATCCAGTTTTCTTTTCAATAATTGTGTTCTCAACCACATTAATAAAAATTACAATGCCTAGTGCTTGTTATAACAGTGATATTTATTTTTATATCAAAAATATGAAATTAAATTCAATCTTTTACTATATTAATAAAATTTATTCAGTGATGTTGCAATATAATGGTTAACAAGCAATTTTTGCAAACCAATGCCCTGGTTCTGAATCTCTCAATGACTTGCTATTTGTTGAACATTTTTTTGTTTTCTACTCATTTCACTACAAGCAAGTCAATAATGCCACCAAGATACAAAAGATTACTGAGGATGAAAGACAATAGTGAAGGAAACTGAGAAAATGTTATTGAGGAGAAAGGACAATAAAAAAAAAACAGTATTCAAGAGAACAGAAGATGGCATTTACATTTTTGTAGCTTGTAAGTTAACTGTAAAGCAAGAAGCTGGAAGGAAGTTTCATAGTTGAGAAGTGTGAATCAAGAAACTATTAGAATAGAACTTATAGTTACACTTAGCAGTTTTAAGAGTAAAATGATGAAAGCTAGTACTACACTTAAATTAATGAACTTGAAGTACCTATGAGAAAAATTCATCAGAAAAATTGCTATGAAAATATTTATAGAAAAGGCACAGGGAAGTTACATGACAGCAGTGGGAAAGTGATGAAAGCTGGGATGCCAGGTCAGGGCTGATAATATTGCACATTTTTCTTTGAATTTTGTCAAGAATATCCAGATATATACCAGAAACGCCAAATAAGATATTGCAGAAATAATCAATACACAGTCAACTAGTAGACAGATGCAAGACAGATTCAGGTAAAAAAAAAAAAATTATGCAGCACAACACAGTGAATCAACTTTCTTAGCAACAGATTTAGTAATTCACTTGATATAATCATTCTACTTTTCATGTTGTACAGGTTCATTTTTTTCTCTTTGAAGTTTTGTAAACTTTTACATTATTATTATGGCTGCTGACAGAATACATTTTTTGTTTGCAGATTGTCCAATTGGAACATATGGACCTCCTGAATGCCTTCAGGATTGTCCACTTGGCTGTGACCAAGGCAAATGCAATGAAACTACAGGGGATTGTACTGAAGGATGTTTGCCTGGGTATATGGGAACAAGATGTGAAAAAAGTAAGTTGATTTTAATTCATTGTTTCATTGGTATATTGTGTATCTGTTAGTGTTTTCTCTCGTTTCGTGTTTTTTCCTTTTTTTTATACAATTAAATGAGATTTGTGATTACTGCATGACTGAAAACAATGAATCCCAGCAAATTCATATATAAAATGTCAATCTCAAAACACTTACAACATTTTACTTCATTGTAAGTGAAGAGACAAAAAGAATTAATCTTCTGTTGTGTTTCATGTCCCTTCATGTGAGCGATCATGTCTCTTCACATCTTGCCCTTTATAGCTCATTTCAATATTTATCTTTTTACTATCCCTTCCACACTCTGTACTGCCATCAATTTACACAAGTTTGTTAGCTAGGTGATTGAGCATTTCTCTCTGTTTTAAAATGTTCTGTGAGTTTCAAATTCATAAGCCCTATTTCCTCATTGTGTCTCCTAGAAATTTCAACTATTCCATTATTAGATAAATTCTCTTTAGGTAAATTACCATATTGAATGGCATATAAACCATACTTATTAGTAAATCAGTCAGTTATGTACCATGCATGATACACACTTAGGCGATCATGTATCTTTCGATACATGACTGACGAGGCAGATTTTTTCCTGCCCTAGGTTTCATTTTTTTCTGTGGTAGACCAGTTGCCATCCAAGACTATAGAACCCAGTCTGTCCTGCTACTTACCCATAGCTGGAGAGAGAAGAGAAGAATTAATACCTGTCTCAAGGGTATTAGCAGGTAAGCAAATGTAATGGATTTAACTGGAATTCGAACTTGGCTCTCTGATTCCTCATTCAAATTCCAGTAATATAGTAAATATTAGTAAATAATATTCTAAAAAAAGCAAAAGAACACACATTTCTCCAAATTCCTCTCATTTCTCACCCAGTTTTTTGGGCATTTTTTCACTCTTCCTGAAGTCGTGGCCAATATTTTTAAAAATTACCTGGGTACTTTGGTCATGTTGCACACATCATAGATTATAAATAGTTATAATGTGATGAGTTTTAAAAAAAATAAAATATGTCTGCGGTTTCCGATACTAAATAAAAAAAAAATATATATTTCTTTGACTAAAGGTTAAAGTCAAGAAACCTAATTTCTTACATGAATATACAAAATTTTTACCAAAAAGAGAAATATTGATAGAAATATGATTAATGTCAAAGAAGAATGAAAATAATATGCTTCATTGTTATAATATCTTTTAAATAGGGAAGTAAAAACTGTTTAACTTCATATTATTAGATATGTATCTTTTTTACATACTTTTCTGAATGAATAGATCAAATAGTTTTAAGATATTTGAACATTCTCCTTTCTATGAATTTAATTATTTCTATACTTTCTTTTCATTTTACTGATTTAAAAAAAATATATTACTTTACCTCTTTCTTTTAGATTTTCTAGTTTGTTTTTTTTTTTTCAATGATTAATTTCATATTTTTTTGTATTGTTTTTTTTATCACATTATTTTTCATCATATTCTTGTTACTTTGACTAAACCGTTCCTTGGTTTTCCAATGAATATTGTTTGTGCATGTGAATTTTTTCCCTGGATTAAATTTATCTTACTGTACAACTTAAGCTATCTATAAATCAATGAATTCTGCAATAATACCAAGAAAACTTTAATTTTATACCTAAATCTTCCTTACCATATTTCATTATTTGTTAATCTTCATATAACAATATGCTCAAACAAATCGGTTCCTTAAGATTCACGAATTATTAAAATCTTCTTTTCATTCCATTGTACTGCATTAGAATTAAGGACCCTTAAATACCTTCTTTTTTCTCTCACTGATTTCATTGTTATAAAATAATCATTCCTATTTTCTACTATATTTTTATCAGAAGCTTGTGATCAAAGTGAATAACACTCTTTGCTTACATAATATCACTCATTATTTCTACATCTTTAGATCACAAAATGCAGTTCCAGCACTACTAACACATACTTCTAGCAGCTTTTCTTTTTCTAAATAATTGTTGTAACCTAAGGAAGGTTACTGAATAGAATAATCACATGAAGATTGGTAATGAACAATAATACTTAGGACACCAACAACACATATAAGATTCACCAGCAGTACATAGAAGTAGTAGTCAACTGCTAGAAGTGAGTCAAATGAATTCTACAATGAATCTCCAACTGCAGATCAACATACAGTATTTACTACTATATTTATGTGAATGAGGACATACCTATTATCGTCTGTAGGTATGCTACAACAATGTTATTACGCCATTTCAAAATTGTACTAAACTCACCAATTGGTTCTCCTTGCCCTGATGATGACTTAAGAAAGTCAAAAGCCTGGACTGTATTCCCTGTAGTTTTCTTCCAAAATGAACTTTGGTCAGTTTTTCCTTGTCTGAGAAGGATTATTTGTAACTTGGAAAAGTTGATCATTAAAATTAAACAACACCAAATGTTTGTCATTTTTAATAGAATGTGCCTTAAAGAACATTTGCTGCCTAAATACACATATATATACCCAAACCCTTTTGTGTACAACCTACAGATTTTTTGTATGCATTTATTGTATCAAGGGGAAAATTTTTATGCAGAAACTGTGTTTATTTCTTAAGTTTTATCCAACAAAGAATATGACTTCATGAGAGAAAGTAGTAAAGTATAGTAAGTCTTATCAGCTATGAGGCTAATTATCTCATATTGAATAACCAGAAGTGTCATTACAATACAGAATGACAAATAATAAAAAAAATATCACACACTCTCCTGCTAACTAAAATTATCACTGTGAATTTTTTTAAAAATCACAAAATCCCCTCTTATCTGCCAAAAATTAAAGGAAATACAGCAATATATTACTACAATGGTTAAGCGGTTTATGGATATGCTCAGATCCTTGTTATGAAGGCAATGAGTATCCCTTATGTGAAGAATCAATGACTTGTCTTTAGGAGGAATGAATTCAGTTTAATTCTGCATTGTGCTTTCATTTGAATCCTCGTCCTGACTGATGATGTTGATGCATTCAAGTTGTCAAGAGTTATGACTTGGTTCTGAATTTTAGACAGGTTATTTCATAAATGACATGTAAGGACTAAACCTTAGAGTAATTCTGTTGTATCATTAACATTATGACAGCAAACATAGGCCTAAAGAGGATTTACCTCAGAATTCTGTTTCTTCAACAACTGGTTCAAACCTTAATTTTCTGGGATGATGCCTCAAAAGGACAGTTCCAGGTGAGGGCAACCACTTTGATATAAAGCTTCCACTAATCAATTTGCATTAGAAATTAAGTGATCTTATGAAGTAACATTAGTCACAGTTGACAACAGTACATATTGAAATTGCAGTGCACCCTCTAGGACAAACTCCTACTGGGTCATAGTTTAGCATTGTGATTTGAGTGCAAGAATTAATGGTACCATTCACTCTATCCATTGCCTTTAGGATTATATGGTGTGGTCCAACTTGTGAAAATTCCATAGCTATGCAAAATTTTTTACATCTGATGACATAAATTATGCAGCTCTGTATACTTCCCTACAATCTAAACCTGTTCAAGTTTCTGCCTTAAGTGGCTCTTCTGAACATTGTTGCCAAAAAAAAAAAAAAATGAACACAAGCATGTCAAAGCTAACAAATAATAAGCTGAACTATTGCATCACTTTTCGAGATATCATATCTGGACAAGTGAAAGGTCATCCAAAAAAACTTGTCTATTATAGTAAATATCAATTTGTTAATGTTGATGGAAAAGAGACTTTAAAATCAATACTGAGTCTCACAAATGTTAGATTTTCTATGATGAAATGTGATATGTTAGATTAATGGAACTCAAAAATAAACTCTCTTTATATTCTCAACAGAGAACTGTAGGTTCCTTGTTCTAACAAAGTCTAACATTCACATAACGCCTGGATGACAAAGTGTTTAACAACCTTTTCACTAGACACACATATGTTGATAACCCTATCTGCAGCAACCCCTTTTCAGCTTTTGGGTATGTGGAAAGCAAGATAAAAAGAGGCTAGCTCTCTCTCTCTCTCACTTTGGGCCGAGATCAGGATAGCATTCCGTGCAGTAGTTGCACATGGCTTAGACTATACCCATTAACTGCTCTTCAATTCACCAACAGAGTAAATCCAACTTTTCCTTCATTCTTTACAGAGACTCTTAAGAACATTCCTTGAGTTCACCTTTTCTTTCAGGAATTAACTTCAAAATTTTCTCTTCATGAAAATCTTCTTTATAGAATAAAAATTTCCAACTTTTTTTTTTTTTTGTTTTTCTATTTGCCCAACCAATTCAACACTTTTTAGTTTTTGTTTGTCAATATATGGCCTCTTGTTAACTTCAAACAATGATCCCATACCTGATAACAAGTTATACAATTTAAAACACTGGGACCAACAACAGAACAGCATTCCCAAAACACAGCCTTTTCAGTAATGCTATCCCTTACATAACAAACATGCTCAATCCTTGATCACTGAATTTTATCTTTGTTAATTTTACTGAACTGAATTCTTATTATAATTGAATGCCACTGATTTCTGACCAGTAAGAATGATAAAGTGGAAACCAGTTCTGTAGAATTTCCACTTGCAAAGAGCCTTTACCTCATGTCTTAATGCCAAGTGTATTGTTTACTAGAAATTAATGTACTTGAAAAGAAACTCACTGTTCAACCTGTTTGATTTAAGGTGGTAAATATGTGATCAGATGCATTCATCTCTACAAATAGAATGCACCGCAGCATTTAATCTCTCAGCTTTCAAACATTTGAATAACTTTCAGTTGGTTTGGGTAGTGGAAATGTCTTAACTTATATAATAGGAGAAAATTTCTCAGAGTATTGGCAATCCAATAGATTTAAAATAAGAACATACCTGCAGCACAATGTCATGTAAAGTTTGTCTCCATAAAGTATCAGGTGGCAGATTTAAGGTCAGTTGTACTAAAGAATTGATGTTGTACCACTGTTTACCAGTTCATCTCCCCTTGGTATGGAGTTGAGCATTTTCCAATATGAAATGTTTCATTGTCTGAGAATAATCAATTATCATTCTTTTCTGGTGTTGCTACAGTTAGAGCTCACTACTTGGTTCAAATATCCCTCTTCACTTCAACTGCAATAAAATATTTATCTGGAGAATAATCTTTACTTGACTTCATAGTTACTGGTTTATTATATATATATATATATATATATATATATATATATATATATATATATATATATATATATATATATATATATATATATATATTAAATTCTAGCTCAGACATTCATGAGTCTATCATGCCAACCATCAAGGTTGGAAAGTCATCAGTGTGGTATTTTGTGTCATTGCATAGTTGTCCAATGTAGATGGTTGCTAGACAACCAACCTAATTTGTGCCATGGCTAGGTGTCCAGAGCAGTATATCACTCTCAAGTTTTTGAATGTTCTGCAAAGTGCAGTCTGCATTTGCATAACATTATAGAAATATCAGGGATGGACCCATAGATCTGTTTTAGTTGGATACCGTCTCCAAGAGATGTTAAGTATGACTCTCAGCATCTGAGTATAAGTTCCATCAAGCTTAGACTCAATTTTTATATATCTAGGAAGCCATTATAAATTCTAATGAAAAGGATGTGAAATTTCATATGGCTAAAGCGTGGGCCATGTTAAATAAAATGGATGTTATCTGTAAATCTGATCTACCAGACAATCTCAAATGGAGCTTCTCTTGTGCAACTATAGAGTTGGTTTTAATGTATGGTGCCAGTGCTTGAACATTAACTAAAACCCTTGAGTCTAAGCTTGATGGAGTTATAGAGAAGATTATCAGAAGGCTGTAGAGTAGTCACTGAAACACCAATTGCCACACATTTAATAGTGATTTCCACCCAAATTTACACAAGGTGCTCTGATGTTAAAATCTTTATTCAAGAGTTGGAGACTGAAGTGCAGGATTTGCTGAATGATATCCCTTTACAAAATAGGCATTTTGCCACATCTGTTGCATGTAGCCCCCCCCCCATACTGGACAATTCCAGCAACATTTCACTCACTTAGAGAGAGAAGCTGATATTTGACTTTCAAACAATTTGTCACATATGCGCTCACATTATCTGCACAAGGAGTTACTGCTGTACTAAATGATATCTATGATGTAGAGGATAGGTCTGAATTTGATTTTTTTGTTTAACAACATATCAACTCCTTATGGGTCATTTAATGAAGAAATGAAGTATTAAAAATATATGTTATTCTACTTTCACAATTGAATACATGGTATATGCTACTCAGCTTTTGTGCATATACATGTTTGTGGGGACATGATTACTAGAGGGGTGATAGGCGTTTTTATGTATATATATATATAGTTTGATTTCTTGAAGAAATTGTAAGATATATGGATTAATGACATGAAAGAGTTCTTTCATGCTGATTGATATATTGTTGGTAATTTTTCTATAAATAGATATTCTTGGCAATTTTTTTATATAAAAATGTATTGCTGATATTTTTACTATAAAAATGTATTTTTTATACTTTTAGTGTTTTATTTTTGTTTGGGGGTTCCCTATTAGCCCATAGCTGAGACCCAAACCAGTTATACCACCCTGAGTCAGAGTGGACCTGTGAACAACAGCAATTAAAAGGTGGTTCCACGCTCCTCAAAACATCCAATGTTCCAATCAGAGGACTTGATGTTAAATGTAATTTATTGTCATACCCAAAACTGGAGTCTGAAGTCTTTTTAGCTTGTACCTGAACTGCTGTTTGGTCATAACAACTTACAAAATGAGCATTTAGTTTTCAAGTGATATTAGATATCATAAAAGTATCATGTATTGTCTCTTGATATTTTTAATTACTGACAGCCTTATAATTACAATCTCCATTTAAATTCTTTCGTGACTGCAGATGTTCATCCAATTTTTCCTTAATTGGCCCTGACAGGTAACTAATAAATATCTTGATGGTTAAAAAAAAGGAATACTGATATACTAGGTTTACTTATAAACAAAAGGACTCTCAGTACCTTGTAGATTAATGTTGTTTTCTTTAATAATATTTAATGATTGCATAGAGCATCTATGTAGGCATGATAAAAAAATTCATGCGTATAAGGGGGTGCTGAAAAATTCTCAAATTGACCAAGAAAGAATTCCTCTAAAAATGTTTGGTCAAAACCTGACCAAACACTGGAATATTTTTTTTGTAATGTTGTTTGGACTAAGAACTTTTCAGTACCCTCTCATGTATACTTTCAAAATATATTTGATACATATATATTTTTTGAAAATGGACTGCATAACACATGTGCAGAGATGACTGAGTTATTAAATAAGTTTTGATTCATCTGATATAACATCACAGTAATGGGGCACTTAATGACAGTCAAACTCACTACACTCATGAGCAGTGTAACTAGTTTGTTAACCATACCCGGTACATGTATAAAAAAGGGTGTTTAGATATATTACAAGTGTACTCACACACCATAGATATATAAAAAGAACTCTTCGAGCACATATACCTCTGCTTCTGCAACTGTCAGTTTCATGTAAGTTAGTAATCATTAGGCTGGAATGAGGGACAATGTATATCAATGTATTTATATACAAGAAATGGTGCTAAAAATTCCTTACATTCACTTTCAAAAATCTAACTAAATATCTGAGTTTCTTTTGTTTTTTTCACTTTTTGTTTTTTTGTAAGGTATCTTGGTCTGGCTGAGAACTTTCAGTTCCCACCACACACACACACAGTATGTAACTTTTTTTTACAAAGCATTCATATACCTATTGGAACAATTCGTTCTTAGACAGAAGTGCCTGGGAAGCAACACTTTGATCCAAGGCAGTACTGTTCCTGACCAGGGAGTAACACTTTGATCTAAGAAAAAAAAAAGAGCATGCAGATTTTTCTAAGTTTCAAAAGAAATGCTGATCCAAATGTAAATAATACAGTCTTTTTTTCAGGTTACTCCACCTTCTTGTGTGTGTGTATATATATATATATATATATATATATGGGAGAGATACTGAAAGGTTTTCAGTCCAATCCACTTACAGAAATCAGGTGAAATGGCAGATATCAAGCTTCTTTTTTTTTTCTTTTTTTTTTAATCACTTTTGACTGAGCCAAGAACTTTTTTGTATCTCCTTGTATGTGTGTGTGTATATTAATGAGATTTTTAACTTATTGTATGTTTTATTCTTTTCCAAACTATAATTTCTCTTATATAATTTTTCCTTGTAGAATCCATCATTCATACAATTTTTTCATATGTTATAATTACAAATATACTCTGGCATTTTCCATGAATACTGTCCACACAAAATTGAGATTATCTTTGATATGTGTATTTATAATTTAAAGAGCTGTATTCTTTATTCAGCTATATAACCTGTGGCACACACACTTCTATTTTTGCTCTCCCCCTTTTTTCTTTTTTTTTTTAGATCTTCGTTTAGAAATTGCTTTACTGTCATTTTATTGATCCGATCTTCTGATTCTTTCTTCAGATCACTCTTCAATTCCAACTTTTATGTTCTTTTATTGTTCTTGACTCTTTGACTCTTTTTGTAAGTGCAAGATTTTCTCTTCTCTTTTTCCCCAGTTCAACATACTTCGTTCAAATTTAAATTTGCACTCACTGTTATTCTTGCCTGAAGCTTAAAGTTAATAGAATGAATATACACTATTTTTTTAAGGAAGAAATCAACGATTAACTGTGGTTCAAATTCAGACCATTATAAATGTTAAGGCTTTTGCAAGTTTTTTTTCTTTTTAACTACTCATACTTCTTTAGTTAGTTTGTCCACATGCTTGTAAAACTTTTATATCATCAGATTAAAAACTCCTCATATATTTTTCTGATATGAATGTCAATAATACAATTTGATTTCAAGAGAAACATGAAATTCTGTTAACACAATTAAGACAATGTTCAAATTTATGTAACAGTAATATCGTAGGAATTAGAAGCAATTATCACTTCTTTCTGATTCTAGCATTTATCTATGTATAGCATTATAATCCAGGAAACTCGCTCAGTATTACTTCCAGTCTTCCTGAAGAGTAAAGAGATATATTCAAATTTATTATTAATGAAGACAAGGTTCAGTAAAATTTAAAGTAAAGTCTTTGCCTAGGATATTAATTGGTAATTATACAAATTGCAGACAACCAGCATTTTAAATCATTCATTTGAGCCATCTATGTTTCTGAGGTGAGGTATTGCAACTATTTACACTATTCAGACTGTTGCCTTCATCTTTATTGTTATATTCACAATGTTTCAACCATTGTACACCACTGCCTCCCTCAGGTGATATACGTTGGAATTTCAGATCAAACCCATTATTTAATTCACTGGGGTAGATTGTTCTAGTTCCACATGCCATGCCCTTTCTGGATATCTCAGTTTCAGTTAATTCCCTTTAGTAACTCATCTCTCCAAGTTTTTGTTCACCTCTGCTGTGGCCAGGTATTGAACTCTCAACTCTTTGGGTCAAGTCATTGGATTACTTCAACCAATGCTTTTATATACTGAGCCATGCAAACAAAAGTGACCAAAAACTTGGAGAGTTGTATTACTAAAGGGAATTAACTGAAACTGAGATATCCAGTAAAAAACATGGCACAAAGAATTAAAAAAAATCTACCCCAGTGGACTAAAAGGGTTCAGTTTGAAATTCCAATGTATGTCTCCTGAAGAAAGCTGGAGCATACAACAGCCAAAACATTGTGAATATGACAATAATCATGAGGACAACAGTCTGAGAAAAGTAAATTGTTTGATCCAGCTGACAATTTCATATAATTGTAATTAAAAATCACCTAATTAACTTGAATGATAATTAAAAAAAGAAATAAAAATTTTACTTTCATTTATCAAGATTTAAAAAAGATGAAAATTTTCATTAGAAACATTTTCAGTTCTTTTATCTTTTTACCTATTAAAATGGGGAAAATGTCTTTATCATAATTACCAGGTGTAATGTTAGGTAGAGAACATTTTTTTCCAATATGATTTTATATGAAAATTTAATTAGAAAGAAATATCAAAAGAAAATATTTTCAAAGAGAAAATCTTATAAAATGAAAGGAATATGTTACTCATAATCACAGAAAACAAAACAGAAATTACTTGTGCTCTGGCTATATATCTCAAGATTCTCAACAAAATCCAAAGAAGAATCTGTAATATAATCAGTCTTAACCTGGCATCTCAACTTCAGTCATTTTCTCACCATTGACATGGCTTCTCTCTGTCTTTTCTATAAATATTTTCATTGCAGCTGTTCTACTGAGCTTTCTTAATTGGTACTTCAACTGCATGAATTTAAGTGTACTACTAGATTGGCAAATAGGTCTCATTGTTTTACTGTTGAAATAGATGAAACCATAAGTTCTATTCTAATTGTTTCTTTTCTTACATTTCTCACCTCTAGAACTCTTCTGATTTCAACCTACAATCTTCAAAAGTTTAAATGCAATGTGAATCGCCATCTTCTGTCTTCCTTTCTTCTGACTAAAGTCTTCACATTCCCTTTTGCTCCCAGTAACCTCTTGTGCCATTATCACCTTGCTTGAGGTGAAATGATTTAAAAAAACAAAATAAACATTTACATGATATAAGGGTGAAGTATCTGAGAAATAAAGTCATATGAGGTGATATTTAATGGTTTTCAAGAAAAAACATCACCTGATATGGAAAGAAAAAAATGTCTAATATTGATAGGTTGGAATTTTCACTTTTTTCTCCTCACTTTAAAAATTATCATCAGTTAAGTGAGTATTCTGTTGGCACATTTTCCAAAATTTTCTCCTAATTTGATTCAATGAAGTCTCTTCTGAAACTGTTTCTATCATAATAATATTCATGCAGAAGAGAATTATGGTTGGTTGTGTTGGGTTACCAAATATATGTTTGGTGGCCTTGATAGTATCCAAGCATTTATAATAAAAGAATAATGGTGGATAGATAGGGAGAAGTCACAAAGACGTAAATGAAGTTTTTATTTTCTAGAAGGAAAATGCTAACAAATGTGTTATATGCCTTCTCTCCAACTCTGAAAAGGAAAACTAGTGGATGTCACAAAAAGCTATGTCATATTACAAAAGGTTGTCTACCCATGAATCAGGAATTCATCTTCTCTTAATAGTGTCTACAAAAACTGTTCTCTGTAAAAATGGGGGTTCCCTTGAGTGGCTGTTGAGGGTCACATGATCAGCCAAGCATAATTAATAAAAAGGAAGTTTTACAAGATGGGGGTTACTTTATGTTGAATTTTGAATGGGCACCCATTAAAGATCGAACTCACTACTCAGTATTAATGATCAATCAGACTAATCTCATTATCCATTACTCTATGCTGAGATGCCTCAAGACAATATTTTCCAATTCAAAAAATAAATAAATATTCTCTGATGTAACATTCTTAAATGAAATCATAAGTTCCTATCATTTGTGATTCCTTTATTAATATTTTTTCAACTATGCACAATTTAGGCATAATCTTAAACAAGAAACAACTTAAGGCCTTACAATGTGAAAGGACATCAAAAAGTTTCTTTAGATAAGCCTTTATTCTTTACATGATTTAGACTAAAGCTAAATTCTACTATTCTCATAAATATTAAAAAAGTATCCAATTCTTTATTGCATGGTAGTATTATATTTATAAATATGTAATATATGGCAGGGAATGTGAGACAATCTCCTTACAGTTAAAGAAGAGACTTGAAGCAATAGAAATATCATTCTCCATTAGGATGTTGAGAATACCATGAACTGAACATGTGAGTAACAATGAAGTTTTAAGTAAAATGAAAACAAAAGGACACTTATACTTAACATCAAAAAGAGTTTAAATTTTTTTGGCACATAAGGAAAGAGAGCTTGGAAAATTTGATACTCATAAGATATACTGAAGTCAAGATTGATAGAAGAAAACAACACATAACCTACCTACCTACCTTTATTGAGCTTCAATAAGTGGATAGTGGAATAGGATTTAGGAGAGCTAACAAAAAGACAAAATTTATTAAGAGCTACAAAGGTCATGATCGCCAACATCCTGTAGGGAAATGGCACATAGAAGAAGAGGATGTCATCTGTTTAATAAGAAATAATAAAATGAATTGGCAATAATTAAGGGAGTATCCCACTTGTCCTCTACATTGCATTTTATACTGAAGAGTGTAAACTTTTTAGACCATTCTTTATTTTCTTATTTCTTCATTTGTTCAAATATAAAAAGTCAGTATTGAATGTTTTACTCTTTGAAGCACATTATTCAAGTTAATTCTTTACAAATAGCAAATACAATGTCTCTGCTTCAAAATTAACCTGCAGCTTTTCACTAAGTACACAGAACTGAGAAACAATGAACAAGAAAGCAGTTTGATGAAACAATTATTGATTTTTTTTTTATCAACCAAGTATGACTCCTGACATGACTTGAATTCTTAGCAGATTTCTAAAGATATTGTCTGATTTACAGTGTAATCCCAAACTAACATCAGCTATGTTGTTTCAATGAACATCTAAACATTTATTCCAAATACATTTGTTTGTCTCCTTACTGTCTTTGTTTTTTTTCTGCAATCTATTTAATCTTTATCACTCTCTATGTAACTTCATTTGCTGTGCAAAAAGTTTATTTTGCCACTGAAGATAATTCTGATCTCTGAATTTGTTTCAGTTTTATAGTTGTGTTGTCATATTCTGCTATGGCAATAGAAAATACCTTTGAGTGAAATTAACAATAAGGTTACTGCAGTTGTGAGGCCTTGAAAAAGGATGCAGTGGAAAGGGAAGAAATATTAATAATATAGAGTGCTAAAGGTTAAACAAGATGGCTAGGGAGATTAATTGCAGTTTTCCACCCCCTCTCTTCAATATGTCCTATACATGCCAAATTCTCAAAGCCCTCCTTCCTTGTTATGCATGCCAGAAAGTTCAGTCCCTTCTGATACTAAGTATAAAATGTCCTTTTTGTTTCCATTTTCCTTCAAACTTCCTCATTGTTCACATATTCAGTGCATGGTATTCTCAGTTACCTTCTGTAGAACTTTATCTCTGTAGTCTGAAATTTATGTATAAAAAAAACAATTGTCTAGCATTCACAACTATATAGGATTGATATTACATAGCATTGCAATACTCTTTTCCTTGTTTGTAAAGAAATGTTTCTTAATACTTTTAGCATTTGGAAGGCATCTGTGTCTATTCCAAGTGCTTTCAAATTTCTATTACATTTTCTATCATCTATTGAAACACTTCCTAGTTACCTTGGCAGGGGAAAAACTTGGATACAGATTTCTTTCTTTTAAAAAAAAAAAAAAATTAAAGACATTGTAAAATAAGCAGAATAAAGTGAAACTGAAACTACTCAGTTAGACAGTGAGTTCACTCAGGAGTGTTCTATCATCCATATTATTGATAGCCAATCTCATATAAACAAATACATGAATGATGTTCATGTCACTAAGATGGTGGATTTCTTTCTTGAAATATGATGTTAACTCAGCATTCCTACAAGCTTCGTTGAATATGAGACATTGGTAAAACAATGTAGGCTTTTATATAAATACAGTTAGGAAAAGTATGAATCCATCACCTCCCTAGCTATGGATTAAATAGTAAGATTTGTATCTAGAAAAATCATTGTTATTCTTAAAAAATATTGTTAATTCAATATTCATGCACAATTATTCTTAAAATCCAAAAAATATGTTTTGGCTTTAAATAACCGAGAAAGGGTTGATCAATCATAAAAAAAAGAAATCGATCAAAAATCTATATTTTATTCCCTGTTTTCTTGGCAAGTTTAAAGCATTTTTAAAAGAATTTTCTGTTTCTCTTCTTTTGAAGTGAGAACATGACATTATAAATGTTTCAATGAAACATTTTTTAAACTTCATATTGTCTATAAATTTCATGAACTCATAACATGTTCAATGAAACATGTAACAATTTTGAAATTTCTCAATCTAGAGGTTAAATATGTGCACTTAGTTTAGAAAATCACTAATACATTAATTTGGTACCAGAGCAAATTTTGTTTGCATAGTGTAAAGTTCATACGACTAAAATAATTTAAACAGTTTCTGTATTTTTGAAGAATGATTATTTTCTGGCATAATGGTTTTGTAAACTGTCTCAAAAAGCAAACATGACCAAAATACTTATGATAGAATTAACTTAGGATTTTTTTATGTATGGTTTAATAAGAAAAAGTGTTTCATGAAAAAACTGGAGATTTCTTGAGTGTTTTAGAGTACAACAAATAAGTGTATGAACTTGAATTAGTATTTAATCTATTAATATTCCCTGTAACATCTGGATTTAATTATAAGAATTAAAATATCCAAAGTTAATTATAAGTTTGTAAATAAAAAAAAATTCTTGTATTATAGATTTTTATACATTAAGGTTCACAGTCTCAAATGTGGAATAGGTTAAGTAAGTGAAAGTATTAAAAACCACATACTTTTAATATTGCATAGATATACAAGAATATTTTAATCTCAGAGATTTATCATATTTGTATATGATGCTATTAATAACTTCTGCAGATAAAAGGTCTAAATATATTTTTGTATCATGCTTTACAGCAAAACCTGTTTTTAAAGAAAAAATAACAAATTATATATGTCTATTCAAAAAATATCCAGGAATATCAATTCCTGTTGTAAAACCTTGATCTAATTTGGCAGCTAATCAAAGGTAACATATACAACACTCTCCTGTGAGGTTATTCAATTGAAAGTGAGATACCAATAAGTAAACATGTATCCTGTGATTGTATTCTCTGTGAATATGCATCACATTTTGCATAAAACTTGGATGTTCATCTGTGGAAACTATTTATATGATGAAGAAAGCCTTCAATGATAATCCAATGAGTGAGGACCAAATAAAATGTTAGTTTCAATACTTCAAACTTTGAAAGTGATCCCTGTACGGGAAGGTTTTTAAAAAGCAGAACACCTGAAATTCTCAAATGTGTGAGGGCTGTAATCAGGAAATTAGTGATTGGGAATATGAGAATTCATAGATTTGGGAGTCTACAGAGTATCCAGAAAATAATAATTCCTGTTCGTCATGCCTCAGACACAGGTCTTGAGAAAACATCACATTATCCATGTCTGTCAAGCCTCACCCCTAATCAGATTCAACTTTCTGTGGTTTCTGTTTTTCTTTTTTTCTAGAATAAAAAAATTGTCATTAAAAGTATGAAAATTTCAGTTCATGGATGAGAATGTTATGAAGCAGCTGATGGTGATCCCTAAAGAGGACTTGGCAGACTACTGTGAAAAGTGGAAATGACTTTGGTATAAATGTGTAAGACCCCAAGAGGAACTCATTGAAAGAGACTAATGATAGTGTTAACTGACCGGATTATTTATTATGTCTACATGTTAATTTTCCTTTTTTCTTATATAGTAAAGGTTTATTCCTTGTTACCTGTTTAGGATTAGGTTTCCAATTCCATCTGAAGTTGTTTTCCTTCTCTTCACTTCTGGTGGTCCCTTGCTTCTTGGTGGATTATCACTTTGCTTGAGGTGGTGCCTCTTACTTTGTAATCCTCTACATTGAGTTGATCTTGGGTCTTGACCATCAATGTATATAGTAAACATTTTCATTTGGGCTGTTTCAAGGTGCCTTTATTTCAAACCTTCATTGCAACAAAATCACTGCAAATAACACAATATTTACTTAAAAAAAAACATTTAAAATATTACAATTTTTTTTCTTTTTGGCAGGGAATTTAGAAGATGATACAGATGTTGCTCTCTCCTACTTATCACATGTTCACCTTCAGGCATATTTGCTAGTGGATGTTTGTTTATGTTTCTCAGTTACACAAGGAAGTTGTAATGATTGACAAGCAACTCCACTCTTTAATAACAAAACCATCTGTTTTATCTTGGGGTTAAAGTATAAACATAAAAAGGACCATTCTACAAACTTGATGTTCAAATGTAGTTAAACTTATATTTTTTTAAAAGATATAGATGTGTAGAATATACATGTCATACCACCACCCTCTCTCTCTCTGTTATTGTTGTTTTTCAAATATGACAAACCTACTATAGTTTAAGTATTCATGACATAAGGTTATCACATTAATAGATGCATTCATATTTCAAATTTTATTCCTTTTTTTTTTTTTTTTTTTTTTTTGAGGCCAAAGTAATTTTTGACATAACTTAGAGTGTTTTAGATCATTGTCTTGTTGAATAGCAAATTTTTTTTCCTATTACACATAAACCAGATTGTATAGCATGTCTTTGCAAAATCAAATGAGATTATTCTTTTTTCATGATTCCCTTGACCCAAATCAAATCTCCAGCCCTTTTGGTCATTTCAAAAGTTTATTGGGCAGTTAATATTGAAAGCATATGTTTCTCATATATAATATTCATAATTTAGCAAAACCCAAATTTTAACTTTTTAGTAGTAAGAGGAACCTGCAGAAAGATTGAAAAATAAAAGCAAACTGCCAACAAGGTTTCATTGATGCACAGTTGAGATAAGCAAGATGTAACCATAAATTCTATGCTAACCATTTTTCTTGCTTGCAGAACACCCTTTCAGATCCATGCTTTTCAACCAACTTTAATCTGCAAAAATTTAAATGCAATGTCAATTGCTTTCTACTGTCCTCTTGATTACACTCATTCTGTCCTCAGTCCTTAGTAATGTTTCTGTTTTCTAATTCTTCCACACCCAGTAACCCTTTGTGCTTTAGTGGCTTTACTGCTTTGTTTGAGTGAACTTGATTAGAAAAAAATAGTACACTGTAGTTACTGAAATTTTATCTTTTGACTTTAAAATGAGATATTTTTGTAATATTTTAAAGTTTTTTGGTTTTTTTTTAAAGAAATGCAGGCTGACTCCAAACTTTTTGCCTGTAGTGTACATATAACAGTTTTCTTTGTCTTACATAAAATTACATGTGTGTCTCCTGTGATGCAAGAACCATATATTTTCATATCATATTTCCAGGAAAGAAATAATCACTTTCAGTTGGGAGTGTGACTGCCATGCAGAATAACTTAACCAACAATTTATTACCGTAACAATAGAATTGATGCCAGTTTTTAGAATAAATATTGAGATGTTAATAGAAACAATGTGACTGATGTTTATCACATGATTTAGTGTAATACCAGACTACGTCTTTAGTAATCTACTAAAAATTCAAATCATGCCAGGAGGAGTCATACTCAGTTGATAGAAAATCAATAACTCATCAACCTCCCTTCTTATTCATTTCATCCTAAACAAGGCAATAATGCCAGTAATGGGTTAATGGGAATGGAAGAGAGTGGGAAGACTAGTGAGAAGAAAGGACAATAAAAGAATAGAATTCAAGAAGGAAGAAAATGGTGATTAATGTTCATTTAAATTTTTGAAGATTGTGAGAGGGAAGCAAGAAACAGGAAGAGTTCTAGAGCCATGAAAAAAAAAAGAAAAACTATTAGAATAGTACTTATGGGTATATCTAGCTAATTCAACAGTAAATCGGTGAGACCTAGTATGTATTAATTCACGTGGTTGAGGTACCAAAGAGGAAAACCCATTAGAACAACTGCTATGAAAATATTTATAGAAAAGACAGGGGGAAACCACACCATGGTGATGAGAAAATGAATAGTCAGGATGCCAGGTTAGAACCAATAATATTACAGGTCCTTCTTTGAATTCTATCAATAATCTTGAGATATATAGCAGGAGCACCAGACCAGATATGGCAGCAATATTCAATGCAGGGACAAATGTGAGAGTTATAAATGTGCAAGATGGATTCTAGTGAGAAAAATTGTCTGGCATGACACAGTGAACCAAATTTCCTAGCAGCAAACTAGCAATTGATTCAATATAATAACTCCACTTCATGTCAGTGAAAAACTTGTGAATTCATCTTTCCCTTTGCATCCCTACACCTTTTATTCAATTTGATTTTATGTCCCATTTATATATGCTGGTTCAGGTGGTAAAAAAAATATATAAAATCAAAATGATGAAGTAAATATGAAAAACTAACAAATGTGTGATATCTCTAAGTAGGAGAGACAGAATGAGAACAATTTACCTCTATGGACCAAATAAATGACTCAGTTCAAAATTCCGAGGTTACCAAATTAATATGAGATATACCTGTTATAGACAAGAGAACACAGCATCTGAAATGTGACTAGAACAGCCAAGATTAGAACACTAATTTGAATAAATCAAAGTACAATAATATTAATTCTACATCTTGGAAAATCGAATAGAAATAATTTCATTTAAGCACAAACAGAAACTACAGTGTGGTAGAAATACCTTCCACATAATGGTAAGACGTTGAAGACACCAATGCTACTAATGTCTTACTATTATGTACCTTGTATTTTGACAGATTTCTTTGAGTGTGAAAATACACCAGAAAAGAGAAAGAGGTGGGGGGTTCTCTTCTTTTTTTTTCCCTTTAATCTTGATTTTTGGGTGTTTTTTTTTTTTTTTTTTTTACAGAACTAGATAGTGAATAGAAATAGTAGTTAATATACTGACCATGTGTTGTGGAGTGATTTCGCAGTGGAGGCTTGTATTTGTACTAAGTCGGTCCTAAAATAGGTTCGACATACAAAATGTTAGGAACTTGGTATTACGCAGAGCAATCTGGTCGTGGTCGCTGATACTTTCATATTTGACTGTCAACCGACATAAAGTGACTGACCGACCGACCGAGTGACTCACTCCCTTGTTACTCTTACTACTCCTACTTATTATAGGTGGGAGAGTCTATTAACTATAGAATAGGTGTGTTCCACTATAACACAATGTTGGTTCATTCCCCACAACACAAGCATTAAGACTCACAAAGAGATTCTAATTTGTACATGGAAATCTTCTTTACTTCTTACTTTGTGGAGCAAGGAAGACCCCACCACACTGGAATTTTCACCTGCTTAATTTATGGATTTTGCACCTGGATAGAATATTTTGTTAAAAACAAAAGCAATACAAAGAATGAGTTCAATTATCCAAGCAACTCTTGGAATTTTAATAATGCTTCTCAAAATTACAGACAATATCAACAAAAAAAATTATGCTTTTATAGTTATTATTCTTACAAGGAAATTTAAAAATTTAATCAAGATTAGACTATATGTAATAAATATTCAATTTTGTTCAACTCTTACCTTAGACCTCAGAAAATGTATAAATTTCATGAAAATGTGTTAATAATGAATTTGATGGAGAGTGTCATGCTGAAAGAATTTTGAGAAACGTGTCTCATGCAAAATACATCTTGGCTTCTTGGGGGGACCTGATTGGAACCAGATTTTCTTCATCTTGTCAAATTGTGTTCTTTGTTGATGGAATTTGCAGATTTTGGCTGTTTCTTTTTGAAGGCACAAAGAGGATCAAGAGATTTAGTTAAGATGAGCAAAAGCAGGAGTCTCAGGAAAATACTTTTGAGGTTTGATGAAGAGCAGATTGTGAAGCAGAAGAAAGGCAATGGCAGAAAATATTACTAGAAAAAATGTATTGCTAGCTAGACTTGAGTGCAATTAACAAAAGAAAAAGATTTTATATTAGAACATTAAATAAGTCACAATAAAAAAAATACCTGATTTATATTGATTTTTTTTATTGACATCTATTTGAACTAAACCAATACACAACAAGTAGCACTGAAATGGTAAATTGCTTTTATAGAATATATAATAGGTGTATATGTGTGCATATATATATATATATATATATATATATATATATATATATATATATATATATATATATATATATGTGTAGACCAATAAAAGATTTTTTTTTTCCCATGGTTTTGAATATTTTTTCTGGAGAATTTGCATATAAATTGTTCAATCTTTTCTGAATGATTTTATGTCATTATCAAAGTGTTTTTGTTTATAGTGTTGTATCTATAGATGTGCACTATTTTTTTTAAGCATCTCATTCCAAGTAAGGCAATAAAGCCACTAACATTCAAGAGTTTGCAGAATGTGAGAGAATATGAGAAAAAAATGAAGGAGAAAAAAATAAAAAAAACAGGAATTAAGAACATTGAATTGAAATTTTTGAAGTTCAAACGTGACTGGGAAGTAATAATACAGAAAAGTTCCACAAATGAGAAGTACAAGAGAAGAAACTGTTAGTATAGAACTTATGGTTACATCTAGCCATTTCAACTTTAAAGTGATGAGACCCCGCTGCCCATCTATATACCAAAGAGAAAATCTTATCAGACCAATTACCATTAAAATATTTATAGAAAAGGCAGAGGGAAGCCACATTATGGCAGTGGGAAAGTAATTAAAGCTGAAGTTAGGTTAGGACAAAACCAATAACATTACAGATTCTTCTTTGTATTTTATCAATAATCTCTAAATGCATAGCAAGGAGCATCAGAGCAGATGTTGCAGTAATATTCCATGTATTGTTTGATTCATGGTTTGTTTTTAGTGTGTGTGTGTGTGTGTGTGTGTGTGTGTGAGAGAGAGAAATATATATAAAGTATATTTAGGAAAATAGAATTTATCCATACAAGGTTTGTTGAATTAAACTGAGAAGATCTGTCTGTTTAATTGTTATTGTATTTTCCTAATTGTAGATAAACAAAATGCTGTTGAGTACATCCTGTTGTTGTTTGGATTACTTGAATTGGAATCAGTTCAAAGTGATGTCATATGTAATGGTTAAAGAGAAAATCATGTATCAATATTTATACGTTATTTTTGTTTGCATATTAAATATTTTATACATACTTCAATATACTCTCCTGTGAAGAAAGATATATTATTTAATAGGGGTTGTTTCATTAGTAATATAATGGATTCTAGTTGAATTTGATAAAACTTGTTATATATAACGTGTGTATTTAGGCAGCAATTCCTCTTTTATACAAGTTTTATTAAAAACAACTGATAAGGTACTGCAATTAAGCTTTTTATTTCATTTTTCTTGCATTTGTACAAGTATTTTCTTTTTTGAATATAAAGTGTGTGTATATATATATATATGAGTTGGGATCAAATATGGATTGGAATATGACAATGTTAAAATAAAACAAATACGAAATGTCTATCAATCTAACATGTTTCCCTTTTAAAGTTTCATGAGAAATGGAGAAAAAGAAAAAATTCTGGTATTTTTTACTTTTCATTGCTTAATCATATTTTCTGTGCATTCAACTTGTTAATCAAATGTTAATATAATTTGTGGCTTTTCAAATTCTATGCGTACATTCACAGTTTCAAGAAATCAATGGATTCCAAGCCTAACTGAAAATTGCAAATATTGCTTTATGTATATAAGTGTATAATAATTCTAGTTTGTCTGTGGAATTGAGATGATAATGTATATTCATATATATATATATATATATATATATATATATATATGTGTGTGTGTCTCGTAGATATTATGTTTGTTGGTTTTTCACATGTTGATTTGGGAATGTTTTTGTATACATACTGTTTGTTTTAGATAAACATACATTCTATTCTTTAAGAATAGATTCAATAAGGGTTGGTGATGTAATATGTTTTTGATGTGTTTATAGTTGCTAATATTGTTATTTGTAGGCCCTCAAAGTAGTTTCAACTTGAAGTACTTTCTTCTTTTTAATTAGGGTGACACTTGTAAAATCAAAATTATGTTGATGTGTATTATGAGAGTGTGTGTGTGTGTGTATATATATATATATATATATATATGCACACATATACACACACAAAATGGGTACTGAATGGTTCTTACTCTAAGAAAGAAAAAATTCAAAATATTTTGATTTTTTTCCTTTGATCAGATTTTGATAAGTGGATTTTATTAAGAATATTTCTGCACACCCCCTCATTTATCCACATGTATGAGGGAATCCATAAGAAAAATCTAACTTTGCAGCATCTCCTCATATGTATGCATATACACTGCTACCCAAAATTTTGAGTAATTTGACTATTAAAAATAATATTCTTTAGCTTAGAACCAGTATTTCCTTCAAAGTGGTCCCCTTGGGCTTATATACTCAGAAATGATACTGCTCAGTAAGTGAGTGAGGCATAATTCCAGGCTCTGCTCTACTCCCTTAACATATGTTGGTTAAATTGACCAAACTTTTGGATAGTGTCTCATAGGAAAATTTAGGTTTTTCGAGGGGTTTTTTTTGCAGTGGTGGAAGGAGTTAATGTACTATCAATATTTTTCAATTAGTTTATTATTAGAAATTTGGGCAGAAGTTTCTGAACAGTTATTTTTCCCCTTTTATTAATTCCTCCAAAGTTTGCCAAATTCCCATATCAAAAATTCTTATAAATGCTACTGTTTTGTGGCAATCCAAGAGAAAATTGTTAATGTTCTTTCATGGTAGCATTGATATTTCAGCTAGGAATAAAAGTAGAGTGAATTTCCTAGCCATCAACCAAATTTCTTTTTATTTCTTTTTTAACCCTTACATTGCACCATGTGTGTCACATGCAATCTGTTCCTTCACCACCGAGTCATTGATAAAGAAAAAGATATATTTATATTTGTGCACTCTCAAAAATTCAAGAAGACCACTTGCATGATTGTAATTGTCAATATTTTTAGGTTCCATCAAGAATAGTATTGACACTCTTTTTAAACCCCCTTTTTTTCACAATTCATTTGCACAACCTTGCTAGGTAGGTTGTATGTTGTTTTCCTATATTCTTTGTGCCTTCACTGTCCTGTGAGTGTCAAATTCTCCAAACCCTCTTTCCTAATTATGTGCCCTAGAAATTTCAGCTATTACTTCCTGATGTTAATTATAAGTGTCCATTTTGTTTCCATTTTCTCTAAAATTTTGTCATTGTTCACATGTTCAGTCCATGGTATTCTCATCATCCTGCTGTAGAACCACATTTCTGTTGCTTCATGTCTCTTCATCTGTGAGGAGATTGTCCAGCATTCACTGACATAAAGGACTGATATTGCATAACAGCTTAGTACTCTTTTCTTTGTTTCTAATGACACTTTTTTCTGTAATTTTCTTGTTTTTTATTTTTGCAATTAATTTACAAATCATTAGAGATCATTTATGGTAGACATCTATAGCAGTTTTATTTTCAGAGTTGATTTAAAGAAATTAAAATGGAAATTAATTTTCAAAACAATCCTGATTTTAATTACTCTTTCCATAAAGAATTGTTCATGATTAATTTCTTTTAATTACATCTTGAGCAAAGAATTTGTTTGAATATCAATATATTCAAATGATTGGAAATATCATTTATGTAAATATATGGAGGTGAAATCGATCATGATATAATGATTTACTCTGTGAGAAACAGTCATTATCAATAGTTACCAAAACTAACCCATTAATCAGGACTATGACTATATCAATGAAATGGCATATACAAGCAAAATAAATGCACCAACCCTAGCTAACCCTAGTTTGGCACAAGGTTGCAACAATAAAGACCCAATTACTATGCAACAGGTAGCTAATATGAACCTTTACTAGTTTGGCCTAGTTTAACACAAGGCTACAATGAGGATCATATTTACTAGCTAATATGGATTTTTACTAATTTAGATTAGTTTGGCACAAGGCTGCAATACTGGATTTAACTCATGGACAATAACTTGTAATCAAGTCATAAAATTATATTAACATAAGATATTCACTTGCTCTCTCTCTCTCATGTCTTTGCTGTTTGCCAAACAGTAAGTCTACAAGATGTTACAATTTTTCTACAATACCATCTTTTCTTTTTAATCATTTCAACTTAAGTATAGCAATACAACCACTATGACAAATGGCTTTACAGAGTGTGAAAGAATATGAAAAAAAAAAAAAAAACATTATTAAAGAGAGGAAACAATAAAAGAACAGGAATTAAGAAGACAGAAGATAACATTATTACATTTAAATTTCTGAAAGTCAAAATTGACTGGAAAGCGATAAGCCAGAAGAGAGTTCCAAAAGTTAGAAGTGCAAAATAAAAAGAAACTGTTGGCATAGAACTTATGATTAAATCTAATAATTTCAGCTGTAAAATGATGAGACCTATCTGCCAATCTAGTGCAGTACTTAAATCCATAAAGTTGAAGTACCAAAAAAAAAAAAAAAAAAAGCTCCTCAGAACAATTCACATGAAAATATTTATAGAAAAGGCACAGAGAAGCTATGTAACACCAATGGGAACTTTTATTTACAACATTTTGCTCTAAATTTAAAATCTTTTTGCCAATACTGAGTTGAAGATCTGAAATTGTTCCAGGCAACTTTTTGAGCTTAGCATTTCATAATCATTCAAGAAAATATTTAAGCTTATTCAGTTATTTTTTTTTCTTCAGATCATAGCTACCAGGAGATTTTCTTTTTCTATTTTAGATCTACTTTTTATAAAAGATTCAAAAGATATGCTCTTCTCTTAATCAGTGAAAAGTATTCTTTTCACTACATGGTCATGAAATCTTGACTTCTAACAAATATTTCTACATTAGATAGATGAGAATTTCTCTAAAGAAATGGCCCTTATTAAAAGACAGCAATAAAAAAAATGCTAAATCAGTCTATCAAATAAAGAAAAACTGAATGGCATATGTACAGGTATAATTGAAATTTTATATATATATATATATATATTATATATATATATATATATATATATATATATATATATATATATAGAGAGAGAGAGAGTTGAGTTGGCTAGATGTAAGCATAAGTTCTATGCTAACAATTTCTTTTCCCACACTTCTCACTTGTGGAACTCTCTTCCAGCACCATGCTTTCCAATTAACTTTGATCTTCAAAAATTTAAATGCAATGTCAATCACTATCTACTGTCTTCCTGGTTACTCTTCTATTTTTCTCACTGTTGAGTAATGTTTCTGTTTTCTAATTCTTTCACACCCAGTAACCTCATGTGTCTTAGTGGCTTTACTGCCTTGCTGGAGATAAATTTGATTAAAGTAAAAAAATATTTCACTCTCAAATTGAAGGATCACCAAAATCAGTTTGAATTTTTGTCTTCCTTAATTCATGGTACTGGTATTAAATATGGAGAATGTGTGTTATTTTTTTTTAATTACCAGTTTCACAATAGTTGGTTCTTACTAACTAGCATTGTATTTTTTTTTGTATGCGCTTACACACAGAGATACAACATAACCTTAACCAGCATTACTATTGACCTTTATGCTTCTTTATTATTAGTAAAATGTCAATGATTGCTTATTAAAGTTCCAATGACCTCTGTTTTTTGTACATACCTTTCTTTGGTGCACTTTCTGGTCCATGGAACAATAGGAATCTGTTCAGCTAACTTGATATTAGAACTCATTTATAATTCTCCCCTTTAGTCCTTTTCTTCTACTGTCATTCACTGATCTGTCAGATTGGAACATTATATCATTCTTTCTTCAATTTCTTCCCCTTCTATTTATTTGCAGCTGATTTCTTCTTTTTTTTTCCTGTTCACATCTTTCTGTCTCCAAATGTACATGTGCACTGAACCTATTAATTTCTCTGTCACAATTTGAACTTTAATGGAAATACTTAGTTGAAAATGATTCCTCATTTTTCATTGGATCAAGCAATTTTATTTCTTATTTATCATCTCTTCTGCAAAGATAAGAAAGAAAATTGGAGAAAATAATATGAAATTAATAGTCGCCAACACTGATATTCAAAGAGAATGACAAAAAAACTCTTTTATATTGGAATCTTATTGAACAATTCACTACAAATTCTTTCTCAATCATTATTAAATATGGACAATCATACTGTACTTGTTTCCTTTTTACCATTACAAATTTGATCAAGTAATTTTATTACTGATAAGTCTTATTAGATTAGCAATGCCCAGAACAATCAATGCATTATATAAAGAATAATCCCCATCTTTTTACAGTACGTTTCACAGGTAAAACATCACAGATGCTATTGATTAATACAAGAGAATTTAGACTTATTTTCAATGTTTCAGTAGTTTTTTTAAATGTTTTAATCAGCCAATTTATATAGATGACTATTTTGTTTTTTTAACCAGATATTCAAAGAGAAAATTTTCATGCAATATTAGTGCAATGAGAATTTTGAATAATTTTTAAAATTTTCCTATTCTTTCCTCAGTATTTGAAACTTTTTCAAAGAAGGATGAAAATAACAAAACGGTGTCTAATTCAATGGCTTGATTAATTTTTTTTTTAACCTCTTGTACCAAAAATACATTTTACATCATGCTTTAATGGAATAAGGTATTTACAAAGATTAAATAAGCAGAACTGATAAAAATTTATTTATATTAGTTATAATATAATTTTAATTTATTAATTTCTGGCTAAGTTATATGGTGTATAAAAATCCTAACTTTTTTTTAATTCAAATCATTGAAATTTCATTAACTTTAATTTTTATACATTATGAATAAAATGAAATTATTAAAATAATATTTTTTACCAAATCTCAAAAAGTGTCAGATTTTATCTATCTATAAAAGGCAGGATGTGTGTGTGTGTGTGTGTAACGAATGCACGGCCACAATTTTTGACAGATTTGCACCAAGTTAGTGGGAAGACCAAGACCAACTTTGCATTTCCCAACTCCTATCGATAGTGGAAATAATCGATTTTTCATGCTTCTACGGCAGTTTTCATGTAGTTTGCAACCATTTTCTACTGGCCAGAGTGAGAGCCTATAGCTGGCTGCCATGAATAAGCAGGAAGATTCTTTTGGCCAGCATGAGACCCAACAGCTGACTGACACGAATGTTAACTAGCATGCAAAAAAATCAATAGCTGCATTCATCACAAGTGGGAAAAATTTAAATCTGCATGGCACTTTACTCCAATTGGCTCATTCACTTGCTTAAACTCAACATTGATTCTGATTCCGTAGAAATGGGTGGGTGTGAAAAAGTATTTGTTGTTAACATTCTTTTTTCATTCAGTTTTTCCAGTTACGAGTCCTTTTTTAAAGCTGATCATTTTGTGTTCATTTTGTTTAGTTCTTTTTTTGTAACAGATTTAATGTTTAGTATAGAGCTTAGAAAAAATTCGCAGTGTGAGATAGGCAAGAAGTAAGGCATGTAACAACATCAGCACGGCAAAGGGCACTCCTTTAAAGGCAAGGAAGGGCAAAAATATTTTAAGTCAAGTGATAAGGATTGCTGTATGAGTCGTACAATTTTTGAATCAAGCACGGGCAACGCTGCTAGTAAAAGCTATATTTGAATTTTTATATGTGTGTTTTTTGTTTATTTTTAAAGAAAATCTCAACATATTTTGTATACATTTAACGTAGGATTTTTTGTTTTTTCTTACTGATAGTTCACCCAATACAAGGCACACAGGCCACTCAAGTACTAGTTGGATAGATATCAGTTGACTCTGGGCTTTAAAGAGACCAAGGTTGTGGTTGTCAGGAAAGCAATTTAATAGTTGTTTGTTTTTTTAATGAATAATAAGCAAGAACTCTCTACTCTTTTAAATAAAATAAAACTACAGTTTATACAGAAATTTCATTAGTTCTACTTTGAGAATATCTTATTAAATTAACTTCAATTTTATTTTCTGCAATAAACTATACAATAAACTGTATTGTCACATGTTATTTTACAATATCTAAAATAATTATGTGTTTTAAATAATTCAAAATAAAAATATTCAGAGAAAGCTAATATTAAACAAATAAAATGTATTAGCAACCTGACTTTATTGTTATGGTAACTCAAGTGTAACCATAACAACATCACTTTAGCAAATAGGGGAGATTAGATTGAGTGAACAATAAATATATATAAAGTCCCCTATATAATATATGCATGCAGTTTGCCTATCCTATTATAAATGATCTTGTCCCTCCGTTCATTAGTTAGTATGACTGTTACAACCTGCCAATACCTCATAAATAATGGACTATTCAGTTTTGATTGTATGGAAAAACAAAACACATCAGAGCCACTACTTGGTTTACAGCAAGAAAATGAAAGAAAGAAGAAAAAATAGAAGTGTTTAACATCTGTTTCGGTAAAATGGAAAAGGTTGTCAATTTCAATCTTTTCATTTATACCGCCTTACTTAAAACAATGACCAGCATTCATATTTATGAATGTTATTGAATGCTTAATATAAAAATGTATTTTTATGCTTTCATAGTGTTTTGACCCCAGTTTGATGATTAACTATTTTGCCCATAGCTGGGATCCTAACAGGTGATACCTCTCCAGGTCAGAGTGAACCTGGGAACAAGAGCAATTTGCTGCTGGAAAAAACTGAAATTTTCACAAGCCTTTCTAGTTCTATTTAATATAATATGTTTAAATGAATATTTATTTCCCTCTTTTAAAATATCAATTGCCTGGTCTCTCTTTTGCCTTTACCAAATTTAAGTAAGAGAAATTATTTGTAAAAATTACCCATACACAAGCACCATAGAAGGTGAATATTAGATGAAAAAAAATAAAGAGAAAGAAATAAGCCAAAGCTAGAAATTATTTTTACAGAAAAATGAGTTTTGTGAACATAACAGCTAGACTTTATATCAGTCCTTGATGTTCAAATAAAATCTCTAGATCTACTATACTTCGTTTGACACAAGCAAACAACAGTTAAATATGCAGTGTGAATCGAACTCTTATATGACAAGGTTATAAGATTAACTGACTGACCATAACTCTGAAGAATCCTGGCAAGATAAAACTGTATACTTTAGGATGTAATCTTTACATAACTACTTCTTCAATATGCCGTGTCCCTTAAGAACGATCATGGCCCTCCACAACTTCCCGTTCTTTGTACCCCTTAGTAAGGTTTTTCATTTTGATATCTCTCCTTATCCCTGTTCTGCCAATCATCTAGACAAGCACACTAGTTCCTCTATGTGCCATATCCGTTAATGACGTGAGGGATCATGCTTCTGCACAGTTCTTTGTATCTCTTAGTAAAGTTTTACTTTTTGCTATCTCACCTAATCCTTGTTCTGCTAACTCTTTACACAAGCCCCCTAGGTAGGTCATACACTGCTTTCCTCTATCCCTCTTGCTTTTAATATACACTGTGAGTGCCAAATTCTCCAAGCTCTTTTTCCTCATTATTGTGCCCCTAGAAATTTCAACTCTCTCTTTCTGATGCTAAATTTAAGTGTCCTTTTTGCTTCTATTTTCTCTAAAACTTTGTAACTGCTCACATGTTTAGTCCATGACATTCTTCTGTAGAATGACATATCTGTTGCCTAAAGTCTCTTCTTCATCTGTAAGAAGATTGTCCAGCATCCACTACCATATAAAAGGACAACATTACATAACAGTTCAGTATTCTTTCCTTTGTTTCTCATGAAATCTTTGTTTCTAAATACTTTGCTTAGCTTTTGAAAGGAATATTTTGCCATACCAATGCAACTTTGGATTTTGGTGTCACATTTTCCATCCTCTGTTAAAACACTTCCAAGATATTTCAATGTACTTGCTTATTTTTGATATCCTCAAATTTGTAATTTACATATTGTGCTGTTACTTTTGTTGACAACCAAACATTCTAGTTTCTTACAATTGATGCTTAGTTCTTTCTTTTTGCTTTCCTTTACTATCTTCTCTAAGAGTTTCGGTATTTTTCTTTTTTCGGGGTCTGCTATCAGCACTGTATCATCTGTATATCTAATATTCTTAAGATTCTGGCTGCCACTAATGAATCCTGGCAGGACATCTAATTCTCTCAGAACTGCCTCACTGTAAAAGTTGAATAAGTTCAGTGAGAAGACACATCCTTATCTTACATCCCTTTCTATTTTTGTATATTTACTGAATTCATTTTCTATCCATATGCAGGTGGTTTGCTCCTATCAGTTCTAGATTATTTTAATATCTTTCCTAAATATATCAAGCTTAACTAGCAATTGCAACAATTCTTTGAACTGTTTTAGTGAAAAATAAGGTAAATGTTTTCTATGTGTTGTGAGATTCAGCACTTTTAGTATCAGTTGTAAACATTTTTTAGTAACAGTTGTAAACATTTTTTAGTAAATGTTTAATGCTCCTGGGTACATTTGTCCAGCGAATAATATTGGCAGACTCACATGTGCGTCAGGGTGAAAAAATAAGACAAGACATGGAATTAAAACAAAACAAATATTAACCAATATATTGATAGGACATATTACAAAAAGGAAAAATGAGAAATTAAATGTAAAGAGTTCAAAACAACCTTCAGTATTTGTAACAAGTGAGAGATACATCTTTTCACTATAAGTCATCAAGGAAAGAGATTAAGCTTTGAAGTATCCATAAGTCACATGGGGAATTGTAATTATAGCAATCTGCCAGAAATCTACATACATGTTGCTCTGAGATGTAAATGTATAGCCAGGAGAGCATCATGTCAATCGGTCACAACTTTCTTGCCAAGCTCTATCCAACTGATGTTTCTGAGGAACTAATCCAGGAAATAACTCAATATCTATTTTTCCTGCAAATCAAACATTCTATACTCAATATGGATATATACTGTCCATCTGAAGTTCCAGGCTTGTTGGTTTCTTATGCTGTTCAAGCAATGTTTGGTGATTATGATGAAGTAGCCTGTAAACCAGGAATGCTGTCAAATGAAGACTTGCTTCCTCAAAGAGTGATTGACTAATACCAAATGACTCCTGAGATGTGGGCTGATAGAAGTAATGTTTGGTAAGCTGAAGATTGCTCATGATTTCTAAATATATAGTGTTAATTATTTCCAGATCAAAAGCAAATGACACACAGATTTGTGGATTGGAGTTGATGCTCACACAGTCTTAATATTTATGAAAGAGACAATAGATTAGATGCCAAAATCTTTTACCCTTTGAAAATTTCATTCCAAGATAAGTTCATCATCAAGCCAATAGACAAATGTTCCAGGATCCTATAAATATTTATAATAAATCATCCATATACCTCACAAACAAAGAGGTGAACCCCACAACAAGAGACAGTAGAATTCAAATTAGGTCTTTATGGTTAGTAAACTTATTCAGCAAATTTGTTAATTTTGGATATGAATAAGAAATACTGTTTTCCTTGTTATTTTTTCTTATGTTCAAATTTTCTGAGCAAAATCGTTAAACTACATTCAGACCATCAAAATTAACCAAATAATTGGTCACCAGTAACAAACTTAATGTTTGTGCAATGTGCTAAATGTATTTAGTTATAATTTTTCTGTTATTTCCTGCATTGAATATGAAAAAAATATAATTCTAATTCATACAATGGAGAAAATATACTGAAAAGAATAGGCCATTTAAAACTTAAAATTTTCATGTGACTGATAGAATTTTATTTTAATTCTTGAACACTGTTTCATGTCAAATTAAAAAAAAATTGTATAATATTTATGAAATGTTAACAATCACAGGAATAAATTTGATATACTTAAAACCTTATTTTCTTCGTGATGTGAAATAATTGCAATAGACCCAAGATCATTTTTAAAATAAACTAATATAAGTCATACCTTTCAACTATCTGGTAAGTACAGTCTGATTCTACTTGCTTTATGATGAGACAGAAAATATATGTGCAGAATTTTAGTTTAATATAATTATGACAATACTTTCTAAAATCTACAATTTAATTGATAATAATCCACATACATACTTATATTGGGTTGGCCAAAAAGTTTGCTGTTTCTTTAGTAAAATTTTAACTTAGCTTTTTGTCCAACCTAATAATTTCTGCTGAGAATATTTTGTGATATTTTTCTCTGAATAAATAAATGTTTGTTCTCTGTACAGAGTTTCTAGGACTTGTAAAGCAGCAGATGAACTTTTATTATATAAAAATTGGCAAACGGTATTTATTTTTTATTCTTTCTTTGAGTTTTGCTACCTTTTTTCTTTAATATAACTAGATATATACAGATTCCAAATTTCATCAGGAGCCATATGTTTATACTTAGATTGTGTTTGAAATATTTACAGAACATTTGATGTTTCTGAGGAACTACAAGAGAATCACCAAGTGGAATATTCCTTATTTTATTTTGGTTCATTTTTTTCTGTTAGTTTGCATTTACCAGATATATTTAAAGCAAACTTATTTTATTTGCTTTACTTATAATATAGCCTAGACCAGAATTTTCCAAACTTTTGGAATTGGCTACTGATGCAACTCCTCATGCACCATCTCCCTTCAGTATATGGATGCTCATCGCTCCACACAACTTTCTATTCTTCACAGCTCCAAGTAATGTTTGTCCCCATATACAATCCTTGTTTCCTTGGGTACTCCATTTCCCACTGTCTCTCAATATATCCTGTAAGTGTCAAATTCTACCAACCCTCTTTCCTCATTATATGTCCCAGAAACTTCAACTGTTTCTTTCTTATTTTAAGTACAAGTGTCCTTTTCTTTAAAACTTCCTTCTTGATCACATGTTTGGTCCATAATATTTTCAGCATTAGAATTGGCTAGACATTTTAAAAATAAATTTCTTTGAGACACATTTAACCTTTAGTAGCCAAGACAAATATATAATTCAAAATCTATATAAAAGAAATAATTCAATGAAAAAAGATTATCAGTGATATGCTTAAGTCTCATGATACAGTAATTTGAAAAACTGGTTGGACAATGGATGAAACTATTTAGAATAAAATATATTAATTTCAAAAATGTTCTTTTAACAATAATAACTTCTGCTAACTACCTATAAATGATCTAGTAAAGCCATGACAAAACAAAAACATGTACTGTGATGATATATGCTGAAGTTTAAGCAACCTGTTGAGTAGGAAAATGATACAAACCAAAAGATATGGAAATAGTCAAAATTAATATATTTTTTATTGTGTTCATGTGAGCAGACTATAGTGAAAACATACAAGCATCTAAAAAAAAAAAAAAAAAAATGAAAACTTTGTGCTATGAATCCCAAAAGAAATGTTATGTTTTGTCACACCCTAAAATGGCTAAGCTTACCACTTCAAACAACCTGCATAAATTCTACTTAAAACTCTTCCAAACTTTCCCCACCCCCGTCATACATATATAAATAAAATTTTCTTTAAACATTAAATAGTAAAACGTTATGTGTATTCTTTGTTCATATATTAAATATCCTTTCAAGAAATCTTATGAATTAGTTTTATTATCTCAAGGTTAGTTAAGTTCTTTAGAGGGGCTAAATTTCTATAGAAAACTGATTTGAAATGAATGCATCAAGAATCAATTTTGAAAACTATGCTATGAAAAATACATAAAAAATTATTTAATAACAGCACAAATTTATAATGCCTAACAAAAGATATGTAAATTACTAAAAGTTTAATGTTTTTAAAGACAAGCAAATTCTTGTAAAGAAAGTGCTTAATATCAAAAATAGAGCCACAATAGTCAAGATAAGAAAAAATTTCTAAGATTTATCTTAGGACCAACTTGCAAGTTTCACAGAGATGTCACTTGTCAGGTTTCAATATGTTTATTCTCCATCAATTATATATATTTACCAAATCCTGACAAACAGTTTGTTTGCAAATCTTGAAGTCTTTTGAACTTTTCTTCATCTTGACTAAAAAATACATTTAAAAAATAATACAGTATTACACTATTCAATTTTGCTTACATGTTAGCCAAGCTCTATAGTGAAGTGATGACCCATGGGTGTCTATATATGTTCCAACAGGACCTTATCCCTTCCCAAATAGTCAATGTGATCCAGGAGAGACTGACCAAAAATTATCATCATATTACTACCAACTCTTAGGTATTCCACTTGATTCAAATCATATCTGGTGTATTTTCAAGATGGTAACCAACCAGTTGTTTTCCAATACCAGTGATTTATTGAAGTCTCCATCATGGATATGATTTCTAACATGATGTAAACCACTTAATTTTGGCATTCAATTACTCACAAAGCTGATACTAAGTGTGGTTTTATTAAATAGTAGTTTGTCTAAGTTTAATACATTTACAAATCTTTTCGAAATGTACAGATATTTTTTTTATTGTATACATTTTTTTCTTCTTTATATTAACATGTTCCCTATTATTCATTAATTCTTATATGTTTCCTATAAAAGCTAGGAATTCATTACATTCTTTGCTGAACATTCATTAATCCACCATTTAATGGGATATACGCGAGAGATTATGGACTGTATCAGTTGTAATTGATAAATCATTCTATGTTGTTACTATTATAGGCTATTATATAGACAGAATATGTGAGCAACAACAAAGTTTTACAGAAAATGGAAACAAAAAGAAAACATACTTATCAGGAAGAGACACTTAAGGTTTATGGGGCACATAATGAGAAAGGAGTGTTTGGAGAATCTAATACTCACAGGACAGATTGAAGGCAAGAGAGAAGAAAACACTGTCTAACATACCTAGTGATCTTGAGTAAGTGCATGGTGGAACAATGTTTAGAAGAAATGACGAAAAGACAATATCTATTAAGAGCTACGAAAGACAGGAAATTGTGGAGAGCCATGATCGCCTACATCTTGAGGAGACACGACATATAAAAAAGAAGTATGATTCTAAAGGAGACTATTGTATTGAAGGAAATGATCATCAGCAAAAAGAAAACCCTTCAGTCAACTCCTGGTTGTGAAAATAAAAGTAGACATTGGCTATGTAGACAGTTTCACAGTAGATGATAAATAAAATGCTCAACAGTTTTATTGATCTAGTAATTCAGAAATGGATGACCAACAAAAAGGAAGGGAGAAAAGGAAATAAAGAAACTTGGAGTAGCAGGAAGGAAAACTGTTTTAAATGTCAAAGGCAAAAAGATATATGTATTTCCTTTATAATGAATTTATTTATTTAAATAATATTCACTCCGTACAAGGCCCAAGAACCACTCAAAATAAAGGTTTACAGAGTAAGAGACAGATTTTATGGGTATATGTGGGGGAAGATAACAGTTAATCCTAGACTTGAACAAGTTAAGATTGTAGTGATTGGGGAAGCATCCACATGGGAGTCTCTTCCACAAAGCTGCCGTTTGTGGGAAGAAGCTGCTTGAGTGAAACTTACATCTCAACAATGGAATACAAAGGAAATGAGGGCTTATATTATATTAATAGAAAGATTCCATAGATACTTATTAAAACTTAGCAGTTTTACTAACAGTTGATAGATGTTTGGTAAAGCAGTGTTCTTATATTGTAAAGATATAAGCTAACAAAAATGGCTTCAAAGTACCAAACATGTTTCTTTCTTATTGTCTTTTTGGTTTATTTGGACTAGTTTCCTTATCTTTATTCTGTTTATCACAACTTTTTGGAAGAGATATTCTTCTGTTTCATTCTTCTAATATCTGTTATCGTTGCAAAATACAACAGAAAATGAAGTGAAATCAGAATATAGTGGCCAAAATGTTGTTGTGGTTTAAAAAAGAATGATCTGAATAACCAAAAATTTAATCATTTCAACATGTCATCCAAAAAATGAAATAAAAGCAGGCAAGAACTGCTTGTTTCTGCTGTAAATGTAATCTTCAATTAACATTTTTTTATGATAAAGGTGCAGTTAGAATAAATTTTGTTTTTTAACAAATAAAAATTCATCATTTTTCTTCTCGCCACCCTTAACCTTTATTGAATGTTAACTTGATTTGATTCTTAAATTTTCTTTATTTTTCTCTTTTTGTGTTTATAGTTTAAACTTAAAAAAAATTGTTTCTCTGGCTGATTCAATGTTGTTCTGCAAATTAATCTATTGTGTTTACATTAAATTTAGATAGTTTTTATTTTTTTTTAAATTTTCAAATTAAAAATTCAGTATTAATTAATTCTTTAATTTGAAACTAATGAGCTTCTTACTTGGGAATTTGAATTTGTAATTAATAAGTGACAACCTCTTTTTTTTAATAATATAAAAAATATTTGTTGTATTTAATTAGATTCCAGTCAATAAATTAATCATGTTTTCAAACTCTGAAAACACTTCCTTTCTCATGTTCATCGAATATTTGCTTGCTAGCTGTCTATGTAACCAGTGATATGACACGGATGGGGGAGTTATTGAGTTAAAATTTTCATTCACTCAAATGATAATATAAAAAAAGAGCAAATTTTAGTGCAAGAGAAATAAATAAATGAAGCAATAATCATGGTTGTATTTCAGAACCTATAGCATTTGAACACAGTCCAGGCAAGGTTTCAGTCTGTGTTTTTTTGTTTTTTTTAATCTCTGCCCACTGACTTTCCTCTTACATCAATATATCCCAACTTCAGTTTTGTCATTTTGTGCAAAATAAATATTTCTGGTGGTAAACAAAAAGCTTTGATTGAACACCAAACTATGCAATGTGTATTTTTTTTTTTTTTTTTTATCTTAAGTTTACTTGAATAAATTTTACTACTCACTACATAAATAATGCATTGAAAATATGTTAAGATTTAATGCAAGTATTACTGACAGAACAGTGTTACTATATGTATCAGAATTAAAATGCAACCAAACAAATTTCAGTAAATTTGGATGTTTGTGCCTGCAAAAAAACGGAGCGTCAAAAAGACAGTTTTTCCCTTGACACCACTATTATTTTTAACTACCTTCACTCCTTGGGAATGTTTAGCAAAGATTAAAACTGTAATAAAGCCTAAATATATGATGAAAGCAAATTTATTCATTTTATTTTGTTGTTCTTGAGAATTTATAATAAAGATACTAAACAATTTATTTTTTTAGCAGTGTCAAGAGAAAAACTATCTTTTTGACATTGTCTTTTATGGGTACAAGGTTCAATTTTACCCATATATATGATTAGAATTTTAATAAAATCTAAAGATATGATGAAAGTGAATTTATACATTATTTTTGTGTTCTTGAGAATTTACAACAAAAATATTAAAAACTATTAGATTGTTTACTTACAAGAATAATTTCATATTTGCAACATTCCAAAAACTAATGCAATATTTATCATTGCCAATTTATAAAGAAATACATATGGAAACAATTTTTTATTCATAAATTTATAAACATTTACTAAATTGTTAAAATATGTGAACCAACTATAAGGAAATCCTATTTTATAAAGTTTGGTTTTGCCAACCATAAACAATATAAAACATTTATTATTTTAGTTGTAAATTCTCAAAACCAAAGAAAATTTATGAATTCACTTTCACATCTTTTGATATTATTACAGTTCTAATCACCACTATTTAAACAATAAACAGTACCAAGAGAGTGAAGGTAGTTAAAATAATAGTAGTGTCAAGGACTTTGCCCAAATTTTAATATAGACCCTCATATATATATATATATATATATATATATATATATATATATATACACACATACACACAAGGGTTTGCTGAAAAGTTCTTTGCTTGGCAAACTTCTCAAAATCTGAGCAAATTACCATATTTATTTTATTTATTTATTTTTTTTTTTTTTGGTTGGTTGGTTGGGCTGAGAACTTTGCTGCTTCCTTTTAATATAAAGTTCTATGTCAAGAACTTAAATCTTTTCATTCAGTTTATGGCTTCTCTTTAGCATATCTGAAATGCCAGTATCACTTCTATTGTGATTTGGGATCATTATCAAGTGAGGCTTATAAATTATTTATTTTTTCTGAGTTGATGATGGGTAAATGAAATTGCAGAAAGGAAAATGACAAATAAGCAGTGGCTGGTGGAGGCATTGAATAAGATAAATGTAAAAAGTTGTTAGACTTCATGTCAACCTTAGTAAACACCATATATTAGATTTCTTTCACGTTTCTTTTCCAATTTATGTATAATTCTGAGTGAAGTTTATTTTAATTGTCTTTTCACATTCACTGATTTTAATGAGGCTTCAGTTGAGTCAAAGTTTTAAAAAATCACTGGATATCAACTTTAATAGCCAATAATTCTCTATCACTAATATTCTTTGACAACCACAACATATATAGATAAGTGGGATTATAAAAAGCTTCAATTTTCCTATTAAAATAAATCTATCTATCTATCTATCTATAACTAAGAGGTTTTGACAGCTTAAGATTTAAGTCTGGAACCCTTGACATTATCTACAGAAACATTTTGCCTTTAAGAAAATTATTATTACAGAGAGTTAGAATAAACAAGAAGTATTTATAAACATGCAAGATGGATTCTGTCAAGAATAATTGTCTGGTATGACATATGCTCCTAGGAAAGTTGGATCACTATCTAGCAGTTGATTCAATATAAGCATTCCACTCCATGTCAGTGGAAAATGTGAGACCAAAAAGGCACAATGAGTTGCTCTGCTGAAGGTTAGCATCAGCCATGCTGATCGAAGGCAAAAATAGTTCTCTATGAAAGCTAAAAAATTTTGATATGTAAAACTTTACAAACAATTTCTTGCCCCAGTTAACAAATGATCAGAAGTCAGTTTTACTTTATCAAACCTATCAGACTTACTGTTATGACAGAAGTAAATAGTTGTGTCAGCATAAATAAAAAGTTTGAAACTGAGGACATCAAGAAGGTCATTGATTTAGATAAGAAATAATGTAAGTTCAAGGATAGAGTCCTGGGTATACCCTTGCATTAATGTAAAAGGATTTAGAAGCATGGCTGTTCAACACAACTCTTATTACTCAATTTGTTAAGAAAGATTGAATCAAGTTAAATACTTGGTCAGAGACACCATGTGAAGAAGGCTAGCATGTCAAACCCTATCAAATATCTCCTATCAAATATCTGAGATATCTAAAGCCACAGTCTGAGCCATTTTTATCTAAAGCTTAATAGACAAATTCAGTAATAATCACTGACATATCTGCAGTTGGACCATAAGAAATGAAAGCTATATTGTTCATCTGAAAGAATATCATGTGAAGTGGGATACTTAGAAGCTCTAATAGACTAATAAGATGAAGAATTACAGAAGAGGATTTCCACCAAGTTGGAAAGAAATCAGCAGCAAAGCATTTGTTGTAAAGTTTGAAAAGAACAGGACAAATGCAGGGGTACTATCAAGTTCACATGCCTTGTGGGGATCTAGTTTGGAAATAACAGAAACTGTGGACAGTTATGACGAAAGACATGACTTACCTCAGAATTCGAAACTAGCGCGAACGTGTCTTGCCTGCAAAGTAATGACAAAAAGAAATATGGACGCTACTGAAGACAATTTATGAACACCTATCTCATCCAAAACGAGATGATATTTGCACACATGCAAATTTTAGCCGTCTTGAATAGCATAAAAAGTGGGGTGCCAGCAGCACCAGGTGTCAGGGAGTCATTCGGCGGACTGCGTGTAATAGAGCTGGATGTACGGATTGATAGATGGACAAAGAGGAAGTCGAAGTAGGTGCGACTGAGTTGGTGTCTGTTTCACAACTGCCCAGTGTAATGGCTGAGAAAGGGGGTCACACAATCCATTTCCTTGAGGCAATCAAAGAAGAAAAAAAAAAACCTCATCATTTTTTTTCTCCTACAAGAGTTATATGCATATCAATCAGTAGAGGTTCTGTTCTAGATGGAAAATCAGACAATGATACTCTTGTAGAGTCAAGAGTGGAGTTGGAAGAGAATTTAAAATCAAAGCATTCTACTTTATCAGCAGTAAATGGTAGCATTTCAAACTGATTGAAGAAAGGAGAGATTGAGGATATGCCCTTGTTTAACAATCTCTTACAGAATGAGAATTCTTTGCCAGTAATCACGGGAACCAAACTTGTGAGAGGCTATACAGTGTCCAATACTATCAGTGAACATTGACTTAGCCTCACTTATTGCGAGCAAATACAAAGAGGTGTGTTATAATCTGACCTATCATATTGGTATAGCCAAAAGAAATAATTCCTGTGGGCTATAGCTGCTGAACAAGCAGGAGTGAACCAAAAAGATTTCAGTTTCACTTCTGCAATGGCACAAATGCTTTGATGCCAGCCTTCAGCCAAGAAGAAACTTCAGTGGCACAATTTTCAATGAGAAGATTAAAAATTCCATTCCAAGGCATGTTGCAAAGAAGAATAACTGCAGCTCTCAGTTGTGGTATCTTTCATTATTGTGAATGATACTATTTTTCAATTAAAATTAGGGTGTTCCTAATTTTAATTGAAAAATAGTATCATTCTCACACTCTCTCTTGCTACAAGAAAGTTGCTTCACTGTGCCATGCCAGATAATTTTCTCATCAGAATCCATTTTGCATATTTATAAAGATATCATTCATCTATGCATTGAATAGTGCTATCACTAATGCTCCAACTATATATCTCGAGATTCTCAACAAAATCTAAAGAAAGGTCTGTAATGCTATCCATCCTGATCCAACATATTGACATCAGTTAATTTCCTACCATCAGGACATGGCTTCCCTTCTGTCTTTTCTGCAAGCATTTTCATGGAAATTGTTCTGATGAACTTTCTTCCTTAGTGCCTCGACTACTTGAATTTAAGTGTACTGCTAGATTGGCTACTAGGTCTTCTTATTTTACTAAATAAAATTAAAATAACTAGATGTAATCCTAAGTTCTATTTTAATAGTTTATTTTCTCGCACATTAAAGTCTTCTCATTCTCTTTCACACTCAGTAACCCTTGTGTTTTAGTGGTATCGTTGCTTTGGTTGGGGGGGGGTGAATAAAATAAAATGATATTTACTAAAATTATAACAAGTCAATGTCAAAGTGGTAGGAAAAATGTATTGCATCAATCTTGTAATTGGGGTGAGTTTGCTTGCTTTGAAGAAAAAGAAGCATTTGAAATCTTGGTTTTAACTTGAGCTGAAACATTGAACATTGACCAATAACAATGACTAATAACTAGTACTGGGAGGAAATATGCCACTATTTCAACCCATCCCTCTCCCCAAGCAGACCTCAAACTCAAAAATCCAAAACTGCTTGGAGATAGGTTCGGTCCATGTTTTCTGGATTCTTGGACAGTACATTTAAATTTATGGAGGGAAAAGTGATTTTGATACAAAAATAATGCATATTTTGTTTTAATCTATATCCTCATGGCATCAGTTTAAACTGACAGCTTCTTTTTTGTCTATATATCTAATCTATAATTATAAACTATATTTTTGGAAAGTGAAAGTTTCATGGATATATTCTGGAAATTTTTTTTCCATCTGAAATCAAGAAAATATTCAATTTAAGCAAAATAATCATATGTGGAGGAGAGTTGTCAGTTTAAAATGATGCCATGGGGGAAATTTTTTAAAGAGTAATAAAATCAATACTTGACAAAAATGTAAAAACAAATACTACAATAAAAAACTGTGTATAACCATGAGGATATATTAAAAATTTATAATGAAAAATGTGGTAAGCATATTAAATCACAAATTATTTGATAGAAATAATCACAAACCTGATATATTGCTTTTTGGACAGAACACTTTCAGATTCTATTGCATCTAATTTCTTAAAATATTCTTGTATGTCACTTTATGTATGACATGTATGCAAAGATGTTGGAGAAAATTACAATGACTTTTTGAAGTTATGGTTTTTGTACCAAAAATTTAATAAGTTTCAATAGACATTTCTGCAGAAGCCTAAGATTTTTTTCCCTTTCAATCTTGTTTCTTTATTTACCAGATTCTTCACTTCTATTTTATCAGGATTTATGCTTTGAATGATTTCTTGATTGGTAAAAATAACTGCTACCTTGATATTGTTTTCAATATATATCCACTCCTCTGTCATCAGCATCAAGTGTGTACAGAGAATTGCCTTTCAGAAATAATTTAACAGTTTCCAACAGATGTGTGTTTCAAATGCCCTTTGCTTTTTTTAATCTTTCAAAGTCTTTTTTATTATTATTTCACCTAAGCAAGGCAATAAAGTTGCTAAAATGCAAGAGTGTGTGCAAGGATATAAGAGAAAGAAAATATTATTAAAGAGGAAGAACACTAAAAGAACAAGAAAACAGAAGATAAAGATTGACTTGCATTGTTGACTGGAAAGCAAGAAGCTAGAAGAGAGTTTCACAAGTGAGAAGTGTGAGAGAAGAAACTGTCAGCATAGAACTTACTTATATCTAGCCAATTCAACTGTAAAATGATAAAACCTTGCACCCAAAAAGGAAAGTTCATTAGAACAATTACCATGAAAATATTTATAGGAAAGGCACAGGGAAACTGTTATAATGATGGAAAGTGACTGAAGCCGAGATGCCAGGTCAAGACCAATAACATTGCAGATTCTTCTTTGTATTTTATCAAGAATCTCTAAATACATAGTAGAAGCACCAGACCAAAGGTGGCAGAAATATGGAATGGAAGAATGATAGATTTATAAATGTGTAAGGTAGATATATTATATTCTGGATCTACATATATCTCATTTGTTCATTAAAAAAAAATGCAATGGTTGCATAATCATTATATGGATCTTTTGTTCATTGTTTTTGATGAAGCACTTCAGTCAAAACCTAATAGAGATCTTGTTTTAGATTTCTCTATTGTAGTATCAGGCCCCCGTACAGCTTCAAACTCAGTGTTGTTGTTCTCCTAGACTGATTGTCAACCATGGCTAGAAAGCTCAGTCGAACCTGCTATTTAAACCATAGCTAGGGATGAGAAGTGGTGGATTCCTATATTCCCCAATGGTATTTGTGCATAAGTGAATGTAATGAACTCAACTCTCTAATTTCTCATTTTGAGCCACTATCCATTATACCATCCATATGACACATTTGGTCATAACTTTTGAAATATTCTTATGACTTACAGGCTTGACAGTTGCAAGTCAAAATATTATATATTTTAAAACTTCATTGAAATTCTTTAGGATCGATATGTTTATTCATCATAAATCACAATTGTTACATTTTATAGTTCATAATGACTCCTTGATGAACCAGTATTTTTATTGATGGCAAGTAATATATACAAATACTTCTATATTCAAACACTAATTTTGATCCATGTGAGTGGGTCTCATAGTTGTTGAAAACTAACAGGTACTTTCTATTTGTAGATGGACTCAATTTCTTTAAATTCAAATGAAACAAAATCATAAACAGACCAACTTTTCAAAAGATTGTGAACATTGGAATTTTTCAATTATCAAAAGCTTAATTTTATGCTGACCAAAAGCATTAGAACAATTAATCTTTGCTTATTAAGCTTAAAATCTGTTAGATATCTTTGATTCCCAGCCAAAATATGTCTGCATATATAAATCACTCTTTCATCAACATTATATATTTGGTTAACTTTCAGATGGTTGCTGGTTATGGATTTTGTCAAATATTACCCTGTCTTATTGCAGTTTCTGCATCATCAGCCTTCCAGAAATATCTGTCTAATACTATGATGATCCTTGAAGTTAGGAAGTCATCCATCACTAAATGCACACGGATTCAATTTTCTGCTTTTGCTGTTGGAAAGAATTTGTTCTGACAATGTGCATCAATCCAGAAATCATCATAAATTCCTTAAAAAGAAACTATTCATGCAATTTATCCAGCCTTTCTCATTTTATCCAGTGCATACTTTCTTTCAGCAATATTATAGATTCAGACACGGCTGTAAATTCTAAAATTTTATATATATATATATTTTTTTTTTTTTTATAACAAATTTTAGATATTTTGATATTCTTACATGAGAATATTATTGTTCACACCTTGTTTCTTAATTGTTTCAAGTTTGTTACATTATTTCAATTTGTTTTTATTTCTCTTCATATTAAAAAAGTTTACCTACTTTAGGAGTCATTATTATGGGTTTGTAAATAAATATGCTATACACGTTAAGTGGAAAGAGCAAGGAGATAAAATATAAATATGTTATTTCCTCATTCTAAACTGGTAAATACACAGTAGTTTGTTACTGCTGTATATCATACACATGCAAAAGCCCACTATATTTTAAGTAGAAAAACTTGGAGGAATAGTAAAGAGACAAATGTTGCTTAGAACTATAAAATATAGAAAGTTGTGGAGAGCTATAATTACCTACATCCCAAGGATGTACAAGAAAAGTTTTTAAAATGTTTTAAATCTCATGTGGTCCAGATTTCTCAACTTTTACTATATATTTATAGAATCGGGTTTTTTTTTTTAAATCCTAATGTATGCTAAAAAAAAAGTAGTAAATTATAAAGAAATATTTTTTCAAATCAAATTGATGGAAACAAAAAGTATTTATTACTTATATTAGACAAATAATTGTTACTGATACTTATTACTCAAGTTTATACACAATAAAATGCATTTAGTCATCTTATTGTGTCAACTCATAAAGAGAAAAGAAGTGTTTCTTTTATATTTTTCTATTGAATTTCTCAGCATATTTTTATTTATGATATATTTCTTTAGGTACATTTGATCATTTATTAGAATTTCTAGCTTTTAACCATTGTCTGTCTGCACAAGAAAGTCTTATTTTTAAGTAACTGGCATATGTAGATCTGAGTTTGTTTTTAGGGTTGTTGTTTTTGTTTTTTTTTTCTCTCTCTCTTCAGCAAATGAATTTAACAGGGGTGGGATTGTCAGTCATTTTAATCTGACACAAAACACTCTTCTCTCTCTTTTTTTGACACTCTTTCAGGAAAATCAGGAATTAGAACTGTGTGTGTTATCCCTGACCGAGATAATGTATAAAAAGCCAAAATAGTTTGAAAGAAAATTCCAACTCCAATAAAGAAAAATATCAAATTAGATTTAATCAAAACTACCTGTCAGCACACAACTAAACATCCTGTGACTTCCTTTCAAATTTTTCTGTTTAAAAAACTCCTTTCAACAAAAATAACATTAATAAACTAGTTTTCAGCTGGAGGGTAATGAATTTTATCTTCAGACATCAAATCCTCGAAAGTAAAGTGTTTACTCATAGGTATTATTTGCATCTACATATTTTTTGTTTAAGAATTCCTTCTTTTTATTTTTTTGAAAATAATTGGCTCCCAATGTTACCATTAAAATCAACATGTATTTTTAGCTTGTGTTTCAAAAGTTGAAAAATGTTTGAAAGAAATTGTGCTTATCAAAAAAGCAGTAAATGAAACTAAAGCTATAAGTTAAAAGATGAATTTCAAACCAAATAATTCTTATCTTACAAAGGCTAATAAAATTTTCAAAGCACCTATAATATCAAGGACTGATGTGAGTATATATGATTCAAATCAAAATTTTAAAAGTGATATTCGCTGCAATAGGTAATGAAAAATACTCCCAGTATATGATATACAGGGGAAGCTCTTTATTATAATCACAGATAACAATAACCATTTGATAATCTTATCAAAACTAGTCACTCCCAAACAATAAATTCAAAATTATCCACTTTCTTTTATAATCAAAGTTCCAGCTATTTTTTTTTTTCATAATATAAAGTTATTTATAACAATGAAGGTAAATTGTTCTAATTTTTATATCCTTTATTTAATATTATAAGCTAGTTATTGTTATCAAAAATACCCTGTCCCAAAGTAATCACAATAAGTGTTTTCCTCTGTATATCAGTTTAATTATAAGAATATGTCCACTAGGAAATTTTAGTTAAATGAAAAATTCATAGCAGTAATATAATCTTTGTTGTTTTTATGACACTTTAATTAGATATGTTGCACATGTTATTAGTGGAAAAAATTTTTTAACATAGTATCAGTCAGTCATCTAGCCATATGATAATCAATGTGTATTTATTTATATATTTCCTGTCCCATCTGCAATGGAAAGGGAGTTAAATCAATTTAAGTCAGTAAATTTATGAGTGATTACTTCCTTTAGGCATTTTAATAATCTATACAAATCTTCATTTAGACAGAATTAGTTCCCGAGCAAAATGAACCATTTAATTAATCAGTTCCTCTACTCCTACATTTCTTAGATTGCAGTCTTATTTGTTCAAGCCTTTCATGTCAGGCACTCAGATACCTTTATCTATTAACTGATTCTCTTGCTTCAACTTGGTCTTGAAATAGGCTTTGCTGTTACTGTCTTTATCATTCTGTTGCTAATCTTTTTCTTCTAAGAGATATTTCTATGTCACTGTTATATGAAACATATAAAAATTTTAACATGAAAAGAAATTGAGCAAAATGCAATTTATATAATACCAATGAATCATAGATACCATTGATATAGTTTTGTAGTCATTATTTTTGCTTTGTTTTAAGACTTTTGTTTCATTGTATCTCACTACTAAAACTAGACATTTTTGACAGCGCAGTTACACTAGCTTGTTTATTCTTGTCACCTTTCTTTGGAATTGAAATTAATATAAGTCTACCATCCATCTGGGCATTGAATATTACTGCCACTGATCTGGTGCTTCTGCTATATATCTAGAGATTATTGACTGAATCCAAAGAAGAATCTGCATTGTTATCAGTCCTGACCTGGCATTTCAGTTTCAGTTGTTTTCCCACCACCATAACATATCTTCCCTGTATCTTTTCTATAAATATTTCTATGGTGATTGTTCTGATAAGCTTTCTTCTTTGGCACCTTGACTTCACAAATTTAAGCATAAAACTACTATGCAAAAGTGTTTGATAAAATGCATCAGAAAAATTTGTTACAACTTCTTGGTAAGCTAGATAGACATATTTGGGAAGGATATTAGAATAGAAATGAATTCAGCAAATAGACAAGGATGTTTTCTCACTGGAGTTATTTAACCTTTAAGTGATTCTGAGGGAATTTGAAGTCATACCAGGATTCATTATTGATGGCTACAATCTTGATGGTCATAATATATGCAGATGATACAGTTTTGATAGCAGAAATAGAAAGGAAACTACAAGAACTCCTTTTTTAAGAGATACAAAGACAGAGAACTGTGGTGAGTCATGATCACTCACATATTTAAGGGACACAGCACATTGAAGATCTAGATTGGCAGCTAGGTTTTATCATTGAAATTGATAGATGTAACCATCAGCTCTAAGGTAATATTTTCTTCTCTCACACTTATCACTTGTGAAACTCTCCTGGTTTCTTGCTTACATCTTAGTTGATTTATTACCTTACTTTACGTGGAATGACTAAAAAAAAAAAAAAAAAAAAAAAGATATCACATTTTAAAAATATGTATAACAGTCTTTTTAAGGTGATCTGTTCTAGCAGATAAATGTAATTAAACGTTCTGTTTTTTATACAAATTATGATCAAGTGTGAAATAAAACTGATAGGCTTACAGTACCTAACTCACCACAGTCAACTTCCAATCATAATTCAGCTAATTTTTTGATTATTTCTTGCACAATTTCAATTTTTCTTGAATTTTGCCAAGTTTCCAGTTAAACTTTTTCCTCTTAATCATTTTTAGCAGTCCTTTTTTCTCTTTTCTGATAAACATTTTTTTTCATTGTCAAAATTTTATTATTTCCTATTATAATAAACAGATTTTACAAACAGCCAATGATCATAATATAGCATGACTTTTTGGGTTTTTTAATGCCATATCCTTTCAGGATGTAGTTAACTACGGTAGATTCCTGTGATACTGCTATGATTTCTTGGGAAAGTTGAGTGATTTTGAGTGACTGTCACCCAAGTATCTATGTTTAACCAATATAGCTGAAAGGAGAAGAGATTGATTCCTGCCTTTTCCAAGGGCATTTGTGTGAAAGTGAACACAATAGACGAAACCAGATTTTGAGCTCAATTCTATCAGCTAAAATGTTTGTTCAGTTTATAAAGTAAATTTTCTACTTAATAAGCAAACAAACTTTCTTTGATCAACCCATTACTTTCTACCTCAATAACTATTAAGGGATTTCAAATTACTGCTTACAATTCTGTCATTGTTATTGAGAGTTCTTGCCTTATTCAATTGATTTCATTTTTAGACAAAGAACCCATTTCATCAACCTCTGATTACAGATAAAAGAAGGAATATTTTTTTTTTTAGATCTACTCTCTTGTACTGACTGATTTTTCTTCTAACCACTGTGGCTAGTTGGTTATACATTTTTATAGTTAATACTCTATGATCCTCATATATAGTATAATCAAGTTATGTGCTTTGCCTTCATTCAACCACATGTAAAGTGGTTTGGTTTATTTTGTTTTACAGAATATTAACCTCAATGGGTTATTTAATGCTGACAAAATTTTTAGGATAGATTTGCATGAATAGAATATGTATTCTTTGTAAGAAATCTGTTCGTAGATCAGATTTCATTGACATATTTTTGTAAAGATGGTTTTTGTTGTCAAATGTATTGCTGGTATTTTTACTATAAAAATCTATTTTTATACTTTTATAATGTTTTGCCCCCATTTTGGGGGCTAACTATTTGCTTATAACTGAGATCCAAACAGGTGAACCTGGGAACAACAGTAATTAAGAGGTTTGTTCCATGTTCCTCAAAACCTCCCAATCAGTCATTGCTGTTGGATGTAGTTTATCGTCATACCCAGGGTGATGTAAAGTTCATACCACAGTAAGCTTCTGTATTCAGTTCATTCTGTTGAATATATTCCACTATATAAAGATTACATTGCTTATGATATCTATAAGAATGAAATTTTATCATGACTCATAAATTTTCATTGTCAAACTGAAATATATTTTTGCTCTTTTTTTTTTCGATATAAATAAGTCTACTAATTTTTTTTAATCATTTCACCCTAAGTAAGGCAATAAAGTTACTAAGATTCAAGCAAAAACAACCAAGATGGGGTTTACTGAGTGTGATAGAATACAATAAAAGAACAGGAATTAAGAAGACCGAAGATAACAATTAACATTGATATTCAAAAATTTAAATGCAATGTTGACTGGAGAGCAAGAGGCCAGAAGAGCGTTTTACAAACAAGAAGTTGGAGAGAAGAAACTTTTACTATAGACCTTATGGTTACAGCTATCAATTTCAAGTGTAAAATGATAAGACCTTGCTGACAGTTTAGTACTGTGCATTAAATTCCTAAAGTCTAGGTATCAATGATGAAAGCTCATCAGAACAATTAACATGAAAATATTTATAGAAAAGTCACAAGGAATCTGTTATGGTGGTAGGATTGCCAATTCTTCTTTGTTGCATTGGTTTTTATTATATTGTTAATAAAATCAGTGCACAGCATTCATGAAAAATTGATACCACTGAATTGCTCAAGTTTTGATGTTACTAATTGACAGCATGCATAATAAATAAAAATTGTTCTAAAATTAGGAATTAGCTGCATCTTCTTCTGTTTTTGTTGTATACTAATAAATCTCAATCACTATTAGTTTAATTTTTTTTATAATTATGCAACTTTTTTGGCATATCTTGGCATTTGGTATATTCAAAATATTTATTTTTCTTTCATTTTTAAGAACCTATTTCTTCATTCAATGCTTAAAAGATTCCTCCAAACATGATATGTTTTCAATAAATTTATTCCTAATGTTCAAATGGATTCTGTCAAATTGCATTTAAGTGCTACACTGGATATTGATTCATTAGTATTAGATACAACTTAAATATTAATGACAGTATTTGGTGAGTAAATCCATTGCAAACTGAAAAAAAGATTAAAATTAAAGATCTGTCATGTTTCTGTCTGCTGCAAAGATTACTTTTCTCTATAATTGGATTTTATACTGAAAAGCTATCCTATCATTAATGACAGATATGGATTATGAGAATAATATTGCTGTATAAATCAGGCTTACTTCAGTTTTGTATGCAGCTCATGTGTTATTTTAATTACACTATGCATAAAAAAAGTTGTTATATTATCATACATTTGCTCTTTTTCTTTCTTTTCAGAATGTCCAAATAACAAGTATGGAAGAGGATGTACAAAAACTTGCAGTCCAATGTGCTTGCAAGGAAATTGTTTTGGCAACAATGGTACATGCGAATTTGGTTGTGCACCCGGATTCCGAGGGCGAAAATGCAATGAAGGTTAGTAAATAATTATTAAATTTGATCACAAATGTTACCAAAAATTATAATCTTATTAAAATATTTTATGTACAGCTACATAACAAAAGTAAATACACATATCTATTTTCAAATAATACAGGAATAGAAGTGAATAATATAAGAGAGGGTTGAAATTGTTCTTTTTTGCTTGGTTTTACTTCGAATTGTTAAGGATAGCAATGGTGTGGTAGTCTGGCAAAATTATATCTAACATGAAAATGTGTATGAAACAGAAGTGTATCATTGAATTCCATCCATGTGGAAAAAAAAAATAACACCTCATTAACATTTACTAAATATTTACAGAGACCAAATACTAGATTTGAATACAGTCAGGCATGAACATTGTCACTGGCAAAAATGTATAGCCAATGGTGGTAACTAATGTAAAATAGCACTTTATAGCTGAAAACTTCCTCTTTTGTGCTCCCTGCATCTGTTGTATAATTTAAAATGCCCCCCTACCAAAAAAATCATGTGAATAAATAATACAAAACTTACAAGATAAAAAAAAACATGCTAACCAAAGTTAAAAAAGTCAGTATTTAAAAAGCATTTCTTTTTTATGACTGCCTTAACTCTGGGAAACATTGATGTTGCAATGTATCTGTTTTAGCAATATTTGCTGTATCATTGATGATTAGATACTTCTTGTTGGAATAACAATTAATTTATTTATACCAAATAATAACATTCAGAAATAATAAGTGTTTTAATGAAGATAAACATCTTCCATAAAAATAACTGTGCTTCTACAATATGGTCATCATCAGCATATCTTCTACAAAATGGATAGAAGAAAATAACTGGTTTTGCAAGTGAACTTATAAAAGCAATTAAATCTCCCAATGAATTCTTCAGTTTGGCTATTGTTTCATAACTATTTTTCACACTAATCTATCTTACATTGTGATTTTCAGAAATATCTAAACTGTTAACTGTATACAAACATTACTCAGATCAATGATTAAAAATAGCTTTCGGTGAATGAAGCATGTATATCTTAGCAGGGACTATCCTTTAAGTCTCACGGACTAGTGATTCAGAATCATAAACAAAGAACTGTACCAAATAAGAGAAACCACATCACTTGAGGACTTTCAACAGTAACAACAACTAAAATGGATAACTTGACAATGACAATCAAGAGGTTGATATTCCACAAAACTTTTAACAAAATGTTAGGAAGGAAGGAAGCCCACTAATACTGGAAAGATCAATAACAATTAGTAAACTTGAGAAATCTATTTTCCTGAAAAATGTTTTAATAGACATTTTGTAAATTTCAAAGTAACACTGGCAGCTCAGTCACTGAATACAAAAAGTTTCCACTTAAGTTAATGTCTAATTTTATTCTCTCTCTCTCTCTATATATCTATATATATATATATATATATTCACACACAAGGGGGTGATGAAGTTCTCAAAGAAATGCTGGTGTTTGGTCACCCAGTTAAGCCAGAGAACTTTCAGCAACTGTGTGTTTGTGTGTAGGGGGCTCTTTCTGGTCAACAATTTGACCACCCAGTAAGTGCATACTTATTTCTTAGTTTACTTCTACTAAAGCCTAAAACCCTACCTCCTGCTGTTCAAACTTGTCTTTGGTTAATTGCTTAAAACATTCCATTTCACCCAAGAACATTAAATCTTGATGTCATCAATAAGTGGCAAAATTTCAGAATAGTTGTTTTTGCTTTAAGTTTCAAAAATAAACAAAATGTCTTCCTTTGGAAAATAAGTCATTGCTAGTCTTGGATATATTTTTTTTTCTTTTCTCTTCTCCTGTTGTTTCATCCTCAGAACCCTGTAAGTATCTACATGTAGTAATACAAAAGAGAATCTATTGTGCCACTAGTAGTGCTCCCTATCATTTCCTTTGTATAGTTATTGGATTGATAATATCAAAGGATCATCTAATGTAATTAAAACAAAATTCTAATTGAATATCCACAATGTTTCAGTTGTTTGGTCTTCAGTTGCATCTGGTAATTCTGATGCACTCAAAGAGAAAGGTTTTAGGCTGCCTTTAATGACTTTGCAGCTCAGGATATATAGGGTAAGGCTAAACATTCCCCAGTCTAACATACACATGTGGAACCCCACATTAAAGCAACCTTTTGTCATATTCACCTTTGTGAAAAAGAGAAATAAAAAGCTTTTTTACTGCATCATTGTCTGATTAAAGGTCCATCTACCACAATATATATATATATATATATATATATATATATATATATATATATATATAAACAATTTCAAATTAGTGAGCTAAAAACCTATGTTCAACTTCAGTTCTATCAACAATTGCTTTAAGATATATTTGATAACTTTCAAATAATGGTGTCTGCATATTTCTGAAGAAACAAGTTTTTATATTATAATATACTTTAAAGAAAATTTCATTCTGGTCCCTTGATTAAAAATAAACTTAAACCTGTAAACAACCATGGTGATGCTCTACTAATCAGTATATACACTCTCAGGATTTGTACAGATTACCTACTTTTTATAACATTTTGAGTTATAAAATTAATTACTAGAGTAATGTTAAAAAACAAAAAACCTTACTCTAGGAATCAATTCCAATATATTATAAATAGATAATAGAAATAATCAATAAAAATTAATGACAAAGATTATTTAATGATAGGTGCAAATGGTGGCTTACATTTTTTAATTTTTTTTTTCACAATTATTATTTACAATCTTAAGAGAAATATTGTGTACAGTCAAAACATACGGCATATTTATTGACAATTATTTTCATTTTGCAAATACATTCATTTAAACCTGACCTGTAATAATGTTAAGAATCAGGCTAAATGATAAAATGTGATAGTAGGTTTGAGTTTAAGTTCCCCTCCTCCAAAAAAAAAAAAAAAAGCACAAATAAAATAAAAACGGCAAATATTTAGAATAAGACACTATACAATACTTAGGAAAAAGGGTTAAATTTAGGAACATTAAGGTTACCTCCTTGGTTATCCATTGAAACTGCTATCCACCAAAAAAAAAGAAAAGAAGCCAGTCCCCATCGTGAACCATTTAAAAGATAGTTTGCGCAGCGGATTGGTTGTTACAAATATCCAATGGTCTTTCTTTGTCTAATTCATTCAAAGGCCAGAGTAGTTGTTAGCGTTTGACTAAAAGGGGGATCAGGGATTGATCTCCCCTGATTAGGTCGACTTGGTGATGGGGAGTATGATGTTGAAAGACCCGAAACACTCTGATGAACCAAGTCAAATAACATCACTGACGACCCCATCGGGTGCCTACTTAAGAGGGTATTTTTTAATTATTGCTTATAATAGGTCAGCACATGAAATGTTGAAATTTTTCCAAGGAAAGTAAAACATTCTAAAGAAAAATAACCATGATAGATATTTGCAATTATTTAAAGGATCCCTTTTCATTACAGTTAATTCATTCTAAAAAATGAAATGTTATTTTTACAAGTATAAGCACACTTCAAAAATAAAAAAAAAAAAAGTAGTTTTTTGGGTTTTTTTTTAAATTCATAAGAAATCCATTTGTCCAGGGTTTTTTTCTTTCTTTTTATGTTATTGTAACTTCAAAGACTGCTAGAATAAGAAAGTAATTGTTTGAATCTTATCTTCCATGATCTTTATCAAATTTTTGTTATTGATTCATTTCAGTTTTTGTCACATTTCATTTTAAATGTTCTCATCTTTTAAAGGAAGTTTCACCTTGCTTCAACTGCATTGTGTTCCAAATTAAATTCATTACATAAAGAAGAATCATGCTTGTTCTATAGACGTAATCTCAATAGCATCAAATTATGAATCCAATGTGTTATATAACATATCTTTCATTAACTCTTTATATAAACATAGAATTCCAAGTTCAATACATGGTAATTATGAGATAAATCTATTTCTAAAATCTTACTAAAATGGTATATTCATTACAGAACTGTCTAGAATTTATTTTCTAGATATTTTCCACTTTTGTTTCCTTGCTATTTAAATTTAAGGAAATACATTTTTTTAATGTTTTGTTTTTGTTTGTTGTTTTAACTTTAAATAGAACCTTAAAGTTCATAAAATACTTAGTATTTTGTTAAAGCAATTAAAAATACTTGTTTTGTGAGTTGAGCAAGGTTATTTTTTCTTTAAATAGAATAATACTTTGTTCAGGTTTGCTTTTTAATTTTAAAGTAAAGAAAATTTTCTAATCTCAACAGCTGCTCAAGTTTGATCATTTTAAGCCAACATAAAATTAATGGTTTTCTCTCTGTGTACATGTCTCTCTCTCTCTCTCTTTATGTTTATTTTTCTTTATACCAACCTTTCTCTTATCCTGATCTCTCTCGTTCATCTATGTATCATTCGTTTGTTTTTTATGCTTCTATTTCTTTTTATTTTACTCTTCATCATATGATTTGAGTAATAGATGTACAAAAAGAGAGAAAACAGTAACTATCTCTCTCTCTCTGATCACACATTTCCACTTTTTATTTTACTCAATTTTTTAAAAATTATCCCCCACCAACTGCCTTTGAACTACCACAATAACTGCTGGGTATCAAAGGTAGTCATTTAAAAGAGAAATTGCTAAAAGTAATCAAATCCTATTTGTTCTTCTGATCAGTTTCCCTCTTATATTTACCAAAAAATAAATTTATCAAAATAAAAAAGGAAAAAAAAAAACTTTGTATTCATAATTTCAGATAAAAATAAAATCAAAGCATACTTTTCAAAAGTAGCCTTTAACAAAAAGAGTTATCAAAATAAAAAGTGAGAAAGCATGGATTCCATTTCTGAACTAAGACTTGCAATTCACCTTGGAAAGAAAACAAAAATGTTCTGCTACCACACACTCAGCTTAAATCCAACAATCTCTATAATTTTGTAAAGATGCTAAGTGGATCCAATCCTCAGTTAAATTGGTCCAATAGTAACTAAATGCATTAGAAAAAACATAGAATAAGGATATATATATATATATATTGAAAATGACAGACATACGTTGATTAATTTTAATAATTGTCTTTTCTGAATTATGAATAATCCTTCTCAAATAAGGAGAAAATTCTGTCAAGTATTATCCAAAGTTCATTTCAAAAGTAAAGTAATAATTAGCTTTTGACAATTCTTGATGAAATTTCCCCCTTGTTTGACAAAGATTATTCATAATTTGGAAAAGATTATCATTAAAATTAATCAGCATAAAATGTCTGTTGTTTTCAATAGTATTTGCCTTAAAGAACATTTATATATTTCACTTTATGTAATAAGATAAATATTGCTTTTTTTATTTTATACAAATTCCATGTTACTTTATGTTGTATCCTTACAAACAGACAAAGGTGGTACTCGAGTGAATGGAACAGCAACACAGGCATAGATGAAAGAAAGAGAGGTTTATTGTAATAGAGAATACACTACTGAAAGATGAAATCAGTTAGCAGGCTAGTAATTCCCAAAGTAAATCCGCCAGTTATGTCCTGTGCACACGATATCTACTGATATATTCAGTCCACAATAGGCGATAGGGTAAGTGGGACATTCCATTACAACACTTTACTATTCTGACAATTTTTAAAATCCTATTGCTTTGGGAATTCCTGTGTTTTATGAATTTAATAGAAAAAAACCAACTGGCTAAACACATTTGCTATGCTACTTTTTTAAGCTAAAATGAAATCTTTTCAACTATATTTTCAAAAATAATATAATAGAATTATTTTCTTTAATAGTGTAAAAGTTACCTTAATATGTGATAATGTTATATGCTTTTCCCACACCTCAATGTATATTTTAGGACTTAACAAAGAATGGTATGGGTTTACATAAATTTGAATAATGGATACAAAAAAAAAAATCCTAAATAACAAATGATTGTAGTGAACTTCTCCCTTTGACATTGTAAAAAGGGGCAAATATCAATGTAAAAAGGGGCAAATATCAATGTAAAAAGGGGCAAATATCATTGTAAAAAGGGGCAAATATCAATGCACAGTGAAAAAATAGATTCAATAACAGCAGCTCCTATTCTACAATTCAGAATTCATACATCTGCCAAATGGAACTTTCTCCATCCTTTCATTCACAATCAGGTCAGCTTCTTTTTGTGTTGTTACAAAACAAACCCCCATTACCAGATGGCACATTGCATTGTAGGTTATTTCTCCAAGAATTTCTTTCTGGTAGATCTATTTTTTTTTTAAATTATTACTGTTATTTTTTTTTGGTTTTGTTGCTACTGCTTCCTTGTTCTTATTCTTGTCACAGACTCCCACTACTTAACTACATGTTACATCTGGACTCTCATTTCAACAATTCATTTTTATTTCTCCTCCAAATCCTAGGAATCCTATTTAATGAACTCTAAAATAGGGTTCATGTTTAACCACAGGTCTTAGCAAGCCGAAACCAGCTGGCATAACAATAAAGTACTTATCTTGGTTTTCATCATTTGTTAAGTGAGAAAGCATGGACCTAATCAGAGAATCCTCTTTGTTTAGGTCATAACAGCTTTCATCTGGTAACAGCAACATGTGCACAATAGCCTGTGTGATCCTGAAAAACAATAAATAGTGAAAAAATAAGTAAACAGTAATAACAAAATGATGAGGAAAGATGATTTACTAATAACTTGGATTGATGCAAGAGAACAGAGAATCAGAAATGAAGAAGTTTTGTTTCTGTAGCTACTTATTCAGAATAAACTCAATTTGAATTTAACTATATGATAAAAGGAATCAAAAAGAGATGCACCCAATAAACTTACTTAAAAGTTTTTCATCCCTCAAACACAGGAACACTATTAGAGAAATATGAAGCCACTAATAAACAAAAAAACAAATTACAAGTTTTCAATAGCAGCAGTCAAAACATAACATTTAATAGTAGCAGCACTAATCAGCAGGCAGGTTAGGTTTAAGGCTCCAAGTTCACTACAAAGAATTGTCCTATGGGACAATAGCCTAATATATTTAAAGCATTTGTTCATGAATTTAGTGACACAGTGATTGTGAGTTCAGTCCTTGAGATGAGCAGTGTGTACTTGGAAAATAGGCAAGCAATAACTGGGTAGTGCTAAAAACATGGGTAGTGGAATAAGAACAGCCTACACCCATAGATTAAATAAAGGGTTCAGTTCAGAATTCTCTGTAGGTTACTCAGATATACACCTGATGAAACACTGTGATAACAACCATAAAGATGAGGATAATAGTCCAATATAAATAGAGAAATCTAATAAAGTACTGTAACCTGACATAAGCGAAAAGGTTTTGATGTGAAATTTCTCAAACTGTGAAGAGAATAACATTGAAAAAAAATAGCAATAATGTTTTCTTGTGGTAGAATACTTTGTAACTGGAATTAATCTGTATCTATAAAAGACAGGATGTGTGTGTGTGTGTGTGTAACGAATGCATGGCCGCAGTTTTTGATGGATTTGCACCAAAATTTACATGCACATACTCCAAGTTAGTGGGAAGGCCAAGACTGATTTTGCATTTCCTAACTCCCATCAATAGTGGAAATAATCGATTTTTTTCTATGGCAGTTTTCATGTAGTTTGCAGCCATTTTCTCCTGGCCAGAGTGAGAACCTATAGCTGGCTGCCACAAACAGCATGAGAGCCAACAGCTGACTGACACGAATGTTAACTAGCATGCTAGCATGCAAAAAAAAAAAAAAATCAATAGCTACATTCGTCACAAGTGAGAAAAATTTAAATCTGCATGGCACTTTACTCCAATTGGCTCATTTGATTGCTTAAACTCAACATTGATTCTGATTCCGCAGAACTGGGTTGGGTGTGAAAAAAGTATTTGTTGTTAACATTTTTTTTTCATTTGGTTTTTCCAGTTATGAGTCCTTTTTTTAAAGCTGATCGTTTTGTGTTCATTTTGTTTAGTTCTTTTTTGTAACAGATTTAATGTTTAGTATAGAGCTTAGAAAAAATTTGCAGTGTGAGATAGGCAAGAAGTAAGGCATGTAGCAACATCAGCATGGCAAAGGGCACTCCTTTAAAGGCAAGGAAGGGCAAAAATATTTTAAGTCAAGTGATAGCGATTGATGTACGAGTCATACGATTTTTGAATCAAGCATGGGCAACGCCGGGCCATGCTGCTAGTTTTATAATAAAAACAAAGCACAAATGTAAAATGTATATTTGCTTTTGCAAACATTAATGATAACCTTTTGTAAATGAAAATGCATTGATAATTCATTAATCATGAGATTCAATTATTCATAATATATGAACAACTTTGACAAAGAGGAATTTATGTTACTTGAATTCCTTCCTACAAATACTCTTGAGAAAATGTAATTACACAAAGCCAGTCAGAGTATAAAAAATATATAGGTTGTTTATCTCACAAAAACATTCAAAATCTAATATGATTGAGATAGTCATATTGTAAAGAAAGGATTGTTAAGGAATGTGGGATACTTACATATGTCTCTATACAATTGACCAATGGCAAGGCCTCAAACAATTAGTAACCAACCAAAGACCTCTAAAAATTGGTATAACACTCATGACTGTAATAATGGGGTAGTTGGAAAAGGAGAATAACTATCTTGGTTATTGTCAGTTTCCAGTGCTCCATAATAGGCATTAGTGTATCCATGATATACTAACATCTTAACACAATGGAGTGAAGGATCAGATTAGCTGAGAGAAATGAATTCCAAATATGCATCTCGCTCAAAAATATTTTATATACAAATGTCCTACAAGAAATTATATACTAATATGTACATACTTGTTACTATTTTTCCCACACAAAGAAACTATAATAAATCAAGAGGGTCTTATTTTGAATATTTCCCAGAGTAAAACAACCAGGCTGGGTGATATTTTTTAATTTCTTTGTTTGGAGTATATGGTTTCCATTTGTTGTTCTTACTGTGAACTATCACATCTATCTTCCTTGGAGGCTACATAGCAAAAAAAAAAAAAAAAAAAAAAAAAAAAAAAAAATCACTGCATGAGCTGATACTTGCCATTACAAGACCCTTGTAAATTCATCCTACCAAAAGGGAGATAATCACCCTCTGCATCTCTGCACCTGGTTTTAAGAAAAAAAAATTGACTTTACTTGAACCAATTTGGTTTTGGTGGACATAGTAGAAAACATCACATTTGTTCAGATAGAATTAACCAAACAGTTTTTTTTATTGTTTTTGAAACTTATGCCTGGAAGCTGGGTGTTACTTTGAAAATGAATAAAAAGCAAGCCAGAAACCTAAAAAAGTGACTAGTAGAAAAATCACTTGTAATAAATATTCCATTAATCATAAACAAAATGGGAGTGTATAATAAAGTTTAAAAGGCTTTTGAGAATTTTAAGTTTGGCATATGGAAACTAAAATTGTGTTCCAAATTCTGTTAGTAGACTCACAGTTAATAGAATATTTGTCTACTCTAAAAATTAGTCTTGGATCTCCTATAAGGACTTTTTAATGTAAAGACTTAGCAGCTTTTAATCTATAAATATCTATTGTGTTCTCTATTTTTCTAACATTTAATTCCATAATTCATTTAGATTTGTCAACTGTAGTTTTTCCTCATGATGATAAATGCTTTCTTCAACTTACTCAAATTTTTTTCAGTCTTACCAATTCCACATTTGGAACAATTTATGTATTCAAGCTTGAAATCATTGAGAAAAATAAAGAAAAAGGAACTGACCCATTTTGAAAAAATTATGTTGAAAAAAAAAAAAAAAAATAGTATATTAAATTTATATTTTATTGTACGCAAAAGTTTCCAGCAAAAAAAATTTTCAGCTGTGTATTCAACCTTATTTTAAAAGAAAGTGCTGAAAACTTTTGCACAGTTTTTCAAACAATATCGATAATCATATATTGTTGAATCATTGCCAGTTTCATGTATGCATTGCAGAAATATTGAAACATTTATTGGAAAAATTTTTTTTATGAAAAGGAAGTTACTGGCCTTGTCCAATAATTTTATATTCACTCTTGATTCTTTTTTTTTTTACTTAAAAGTCTAAGAGTAATGATGAGTTGGATAAAATATGTATAGAATTAGATAAATGAATCTGAAATTTCCAGAAGGCAATTTTAATAAGATACAAAAAGAAACATTAATAGAATATACAATGAAAGAGAACATGCAGTTGGCCTAAAGTGGAATGAAGAATGAAAACTCAAAATAAAAAACAAATCACAGCTGAAGTAGAATTAGAAATATCTAGTCAAACTTGAAGTGAAGAAGCTCAGAATTTTTCAAGTAAAATATTTATAGTTAAAACTCAAATTTCCTGTTTGTATCGCTATTAAGATTTTAAAAAATAATTTTATTATATATAACTCTGTGTCATGACAGTTATCACTAGACACGGATTGATTCATACCATTGTTGTATGAAATGGTCAATCATATATTTCAATAGGCATAGATAAATCCTGTCTGCAATGGAATAAACTAATAGGTATATTGATTTTGTTGTAGAATATATAATAGATATATTGATTTCAAGCAAAATAAACCAGGATGACAAAGTTAACACTAATTTCAAAATAAAGAAGCTACTTTCATTTATTGTTATTGTTGTTCTATACTTTTTCTCTCCCATAACACTTTTTTTCTACATCACTTGCTATTAAGGACAAGAGAATTCTTTGTTATAAAAGTTTAATTATAAATTCTTTTTAACGGAACATCAACCTTTTCCAGGCTATTTCATGCTGAATTTTGACATTTTGATAAACAATAGAAAAGTAGTTATGTCTGGTTTGCATGAGAGTTAAAAAAAAAGAAAAAAAAAAGGTATACATGAGTCTGGTTTGTATGAATCAAAGGGAGCAGGTTTGCAGGAATCACCAAAAACAGGGTCCAGTAAAGAGGAAGCTTCTTTTTGGAAGGGGTTTACCCCTCTGCATAGGAATGCAGTTGGCGTATTTTGGGCTCCAATAGACAGTGTCATCTTCCTGTAAAAGTGCTGTTAAAGATCTCATTATTAAATAATCATTTTCAAAAAAATAAATGAAAAAAGCACTTGGCTCAAGAAGACTTTCCCGCAAAGTAATCTCAGTGCTATTTCCATGCACCCCCTCGTCCACAGGAAATATTGATGGCCCTTGCATTTCTGTATCCAATAACATGTTAGAATGTGTATATTTGTACATACTCACTTTCAATCTATCCTTCATACCTACCTATTAACTTCAATATGTTCACAAATGGGATTTGTAACAGTTCATTCATTATTACAATATGTTTATATACATTAAACTTCTACAGACAACAATCAAAGAACAGTAGCTAAAGATCCAGTGGGAATTAAATATGAAATAATCCTTCTTTTTTTTTTTTAAGAGACCAACCCTAAATGATTCACTTTCTTCTATTGCTTTTGTGAGAAAATGAAATTAAACCAATAAAATAATAATAAAGAATAAAAAGAAAAAACAAATTAATTTTCCTATGATACAAGTTATGAAGAAACCAGAAAGGGTTTTTGGTCACATGCAGAATTTGATGACCCCACTTCCAGAAAAGACAATATTTCTCTTTTTCATGACATTGTTCAGATGTGTTTTGGCAGCCCTACTCATGAAGTAAGTGAATTGGTCATTCTAACTTGGTGCAAAGCTGACTTGAGCTTAACCATTGTTATACTAGCTTCTCAACCAAAAATAGAAAATGGACATACCCAAGAGACATTGAGAACTTTATTTTACTTGGTGACTGTAGTGAAACAAATGTCCGTAGCAAAAGGTTTTTGTATGTCTTCTATCTTCTTTGTTTACATACTGAACATGCACATTCCCTTAAGATACACAAACATGCGACCTATTAAATTCCACACTACATCTACCATATTCCATACTAAATATGCTAGGATATAGGGTTCTTTGGTAACTGTATTATCATATCTAATAATTTATACAAACCTATAACATATGTACATACATCTAAATAATTAGTTAGATAAAGTATATGTGCATTACCTAAATGCATGGTCAATTTGAACAGTACACAAGTAACAGAAGACAGAAAATGTGTCACTAAAATTTTAAGGCACATTGGAATTATGAACAATACCTTCCAAAAGCTAAAAGCATTTAAAAAAAAAAAAAAAATCATTAGAAATAATGAAAAAACATACTGAAATATTATGTAGTATCAATCTTTCTATATGGCAGTGAATGTTGGACAATTTCCTCACAAATGAAGAGGAAACTTAAGACAACAGAGATCCATTTCTACAGAAGGATGCTGCAAATACCATGGACATATTTAGAACCAGAAAAAGACAGTTGAAATTTTTGGCACACAGAATGAAGAACAGGAGCTTGGAGAATTTGACACTCTCAGGACATATTGAAAATGAGGGAGAGGGAAACAATGAGTAATCTAACTGATGAACTTGTATAAATGAATAATGGGAGTGGGAGGGATTGTAAAAAAGACAAACATTTCTAAGAACTATAAAGAATAAGAATTTGCTGTGAGCCATGACCACTCACATACTGAAGTCACATAAAAGAAGATTGATTTATTGTTTTTTTTTTTATGGCTTATCAACCCTTTGCAGCCAAAACATTGTTGGATTGTAAGAATATTTTTCTGAGTGAATATTGCATGAACATTTTTTCTTCTTTAGAGTATAACAATGCTTTTTCTAATTACAAATCCTACTTTTTAACCCATAGCTGAGGGGAAGAAACAGATTCAACACCCTCCAATGGTATTTAAGTATAAGTGAATATAGTGATCTGACTGGAATTCAAACTTGGATCTCCAATTTCTCATTGTAAATCAAGTATTTACTGTCAAGGTATTTCACTTGTTGAAATATAATATTAAACGCAAAAACAACAATTTCTGAAAATTTTTAAAATATGTCATTTTGGAGCCATAGATACATATGTTGATTCTTGTATTTCTAATATAACTGACAAATATGTAACAAATAATCTTTTCTTATCACAAGTCTACAAACAGATGTTTTTTAATCATTAAAAATTTTAGAATAAATCTGAATGTAAGATAAAACTTCATTTGACACGACAAAGGTGGATCAAGAAGTCACATATTATGAAGTGAATTTTGATCTGAAATTTTTACTGCATAATGCTAGATCGATCTAGTCAATGAATAATGAGATTATGTTGAATAATAAATCTTTGTTGTATAAAATGTTTTTTTTTATGATGAGGCTATAAAATTGATTTACCTCTGTATAATTCTTTTTTAAGTTTATATTGTTGGAATTTTTTTTTACTATATTTTTATCTGCTAAATAAAAAAAAAAAAAAAAAAAAAAACAACACTGCCTTTAATATCTTTTTCTACAAACATTTTTTTTTTCAGTGAAATTTATTTTAACTATAATTTATAATTAAATGCACAATTCTAAGTATAAAAATTTGGGTTTATATTACATATAAAATGGTAACAGAATAATAAAAAATTGTTTATTTCTGAGGATTGTTAGATTTTGTAGAAAAGGAAATTAGGAGAAAGACAAAACATTTGACTAGATTTTCACTCCTTTATCCTTTACAAAAATTATTTCATGCATAGATTTATTTACTATATTGTATACATTTAGTTTTTTAATATTTCTGGCACATCAGAAATAATTTAATTTTCCTTCCCACCATGTCATGTTTCTATACAGTGTACTATTATTTATAAGTCATAATTTTTCAAAAATAATTGTACCAGAAATTATTTGTGTTTAAATAAACTATGTATTTCCTGTCAGTCATAGTTATCATAGAATATTTGTATAAAATTATTTATGTTTAAATAAACCTCTTAAAAAAAAAAAAAAAAATGGAATTCAGTAACTCACATTTTTCTATGTTTCTATTTTAGAATGTGACTTTACCAGCTTTGGAGATAAATGTTCAAAGAAATGTCACTGCAAAGATAAATCTGAAAGATGTGACAAAGTCACAGGTAAATGCAAAAGTGGATGCAAAGCTGGCTGGTTGGGAAAAAATTGCCAAAAAGGTAAGTGCTATTTTTATTTTTTTTCTTCTTTAATCATACATATTCAAGAAAAATGATTGTAGCTCTAATTTTGAGTAAATACATTTATTTGTAAACTAAAAAGAAACAAATCCAACAGGATTGAATCAATAGTTTCATCTACCACAAGGTCTGTGCCATGCTAGAAAGTTTTTCTTACACAAGTATATCTTTCAAATCTATAAATCAACCATTTACCCTTGCATGAAATACTGCTGCTATATACGGTCTGGAGCCCCCACTGTTCATTTTAAGGTCCTTGACAAAATCCAGAGACAGATATGCAATGGGATTGGCTCTGATCTGGCTTCTCATTTACAGTCACTCTCTCACAGATGTGCCGTCGATTCCCTGTCTTTTCTACAAATACTTTCATGGTAAATGCTCCAACAAGCTACTTTCACTGGTTCCCAAACTGCATGAATTTAAACGTGCTACTAGGTTGGCATCTCAGTCCCACTTTTTCACTGTTGAAACAGTTAAATGTAGCTGTCTCTTCTACTCTAATAGCTTCATGTCTCGCACTTCCTGTGTGTGGGACTCTCTTCCTCTTATTTGCTTCCTTGATAACTATAATCTTCAATTATTCAAATGCAATGTCCATCAACATCTCCAGATGCCTTGATCTAGTTCCCTGTTCTTCTCTTCATCTTTTCCTCTATTATGCCTCTTTACTCTTACTCCCACTCTCTGTAACCCCTTGCATTCTAGTGGAACTCCTGCCTTGCTTGGGGTGAAATGCTTAAAAAAAAAAAAAAAATTATCCAAAAGCTGTCAGCATTCCTAGTGGTGCCAGGAGATATCTAATTTTTAGTTCTTTATCCTCATCTCCTGGTTCATAACTTGTGTTACAAGATTTTCTCTGTAAATAAATTATTTAACTTTCTCTAGTAAAAAGCTATCAAGTGAAAATACTTCCTACTCAATCCTTATGTGTTTTGAAAATCACTTCAGGCCATGATTCAATTAAATTGTTGCAGATATATTTTTCAACAACACATTTACCAAGTTGGGGTGTGTATACAAATGAAACATTGGCCTGCCAGAGGTTAATGTTGTTCCAAAATCTGGCCTCCATTGGAAATAACTGTTGTGAATTCAAAGAATGATGTTTTAGAGTTAACATTTTTTGTGATATTTCTGAAGTTCTGTTTTTAGTAAAATTTCCCCATTTTTTCAGTTTTTAGATACATCATCTCTTAAATTCCTAAAATTGCTGTGGAAGCAGCAACAGCACCTCCAAAAAACATCAGATGATGACCTTGGGGTTAAAGTTGAAACATTAACCCAGTGTTCTCCAGCAATACCTCATGATACCAACAGTCTTTGTTGGTTTTCTTCCATAACACTGTGTTTCAGAGCTATACAGTTGCAGTCTATACTCAATTTGGAAGCCTCTTAATATATTTTTTCTTTTCTGTTATTGACAATCTGAGTTTCATCAGGTATGCCAAAGTCAAGTTGGTAATGAGAGCTCAGCATCTGACTATATTGGTCATCCAGCCGTATCTTGCACATTCCTCTCAGAGATCATCTTACTTTTCCAGGTTACACTGATAAGAATAATCAATGTTTTTTCAAACGAGAAACCATTAATTAAAAAAGAAAAAAAAATATGTTTGTTATTAATTACTTGATAAGATCAGGATAGTATGACCTCAGCTGGGAAGGTGAGACCACATTTAAAATCAAATGTTATACTCTTGAACTTTGTTCCTTTTCACTAAAGAAGTCAATTTTATTTTTTTCTGTATTTACCCCATTCATCTCTGCCTCTGAGATAAAAATCTAAGATTCTATTATGTGCAATATTATCTTTATTTTTATTAGATGAACACTTATTGACTAGAAATACCTGTAAAAGTTTCACAGTTTTCCTACTGGAATTTTAAGTTAATGATTGAATAAGTTCATGCCAAGTTCTGTGATAAAATATCCATAGAAATTTCCCTATCATATTGTTAATTATTTCAGATTAACAACTTTAACAAAATATTGCAATAACAATCACAAATATGAATACTGGTCATTATTTTGAGAAGTAAGGGGATACAAATGAAATACTTGAAACTGATAATTCTTCCATTTCCCTGAAATAGACATTAAACATTTCTATCTTTTTTTTTTTCTTTCATTTTCTCACTGAAATAAAGTAGTAACTCTGATATGTTTCTTCCATCTTTCTACATGATCAAAATGGAATAGTCCATCATTTATGAGATGTTGGCAGGGTGTAATGGTCATGCTAAGAGAGGTACAAACAGAATTATAATAATTCTTATTAAAATTAAACTAAAATAAAATGCTAGTTAAAAAATTAATAATTCTTATATGCACATTTGCCATATTCATCTGTTTATATACTTTGGCAGTTGTGAGAAAATTTATTTTTGTATATGGAATTCGCAGGTTTAAATTGACAAATCTTTTCTGGCATTTTATTTCTTTGAAAATAGTTCAAATAGATGTTCAAATTTTTTTAGAAACTGAAAAAAAAGCAAAGAATTTATAAATTTTATATACAATTTAAAATGTGTTTGACAGTTCTTTCTAAATTTAGATTATTAAAATTTATTTAATTGAATTAAAAATGAATTATTTTAAGAAATTTAAGTAAATTTATAAAAATGATTTTATTAAAACTATACAATCTTCTATTTTTATGCATAATATTTTAATATTTAATAAGCAAAATTACTAAAATTTTAAATTTAAAAAAATGTAGGTCTTAAAATCTCTAAAATTGTAAGTGAATGTTTAAGTTAAACTTTGTTTAAATTTTGTAATATTTTTGTTGATTTATTTTCTATTTTTAGATTGTAAGAATTTTTCTTTTATGGTGATAATAATGGTTAAGTGATAGAAAGCTTACTAATTGACCCATGACTGGGGGGAGGGTAGATGAGGTAGATTCATGCCTTTTCCAAGGGTATTTACACATAAGTGAATGTAACAAACCCAACAGGAATTGAAACTTGGCTCTCTGATTAACAACTCCAAGTGGTCACCCATCCAGGTACTGATCAAACTCAATGTTGCTTAACTTCGGTGTTTGTATGGGAATCAGTGTTTCAATGGAATTTTTCAAAAGGATGACATTTTATATATTTTAGTTATAAATTAAAAGAATTAAAAAAAAGAAAACAACTTGCAAAAAGCTAGTGAATAATTCTAAGCCTGACCAAGAAGCCCAAAACCATAACAGAGTTGTTTGGTTAGGCCAAGAATTTTTCAGTACAGCTTTGTATGCTCAAAACATCAAGATTAAAGTAACAGGTATGAAATTATGCTTGAAGAAATAAAATATATATGATTAATACAAATATAAAATTTGTCACTTAGCTGATTGATCATATATGTTTAATTCTTGCATTCACATAATTGACTATGCATTAAAGAAATCATGGACTTATGTTCAATTATTTTTTATACCATAAAGATTAGTTTGGGCATAAGGTCATGAGTATGGATCACTGAGTAAAGACTGAACTCACTGCTTAATATTAATGATCTGTAAGACAAGCTGCTATCTATTAGTCTACATTAATTACTGAAAGTTGTTTTTTATATTAATATCATTAATGTTCTTTAATTTTGCTTATTTAGTAATTCATTTTCTTATTACTCTTTCACTACCATGTTATTGAGTTAGCAAAGAAACAGTTTTCAGAATGCAAACTATTCAAGGTACAAGTATGCTGGGTGACTAATGAACAAAAATGCACATTATGAAACCACAAATGTAACTTGCCTTATGTCTTTGCTGAAACAACAAAGTAAACAAGGAGACAAAGTGTAAACCAAGAGAGACAACTCTTTATTTCTAAAACAAAATTATATTGAAGCAGTCACAAAATGTGTCAATGACAAGATTAACAACAGGTAGATGTGGTTCTGTCCCCCTCTGTATATCTGCTCTGTTTAATTAAATAATGTTTCCTCTTTGTCCTATCAAATTTAATTTATTCTCCCACTGAGGCTACAAGGTGAAGACTTGAGATCAACAGATTCAACTACTTGATAATTTTAATGTTTCATAATGGAATCATTTTAAAGCTTTATGCCATTCAAAATTTAATCATTTTAAAGTTTCACTTATATTATTCAATTGGACTTACCTTTCTCTAAATTTTTTTGTAGCATGTGATGATTACAAATTTGGCTATAAATGTACAAAGTCATGCCGATGTCGAGACAAAAAAGAAGCTTGTGACAAGGAAACAGGAAGATGCCGTAGTGGCTGTGAGACAGGATGGAGTGGTGAAGATTGCTACCGAGGTAAGATGAAAATTATTTATTTCAGGAGATGGCTTAATAGCTGAAGATCTAAAATGAAAGCCTAAAGTTCTATGGTTCAGAATACAGTTAATTAATCACAAAAAATCTTATTTAAATCAAATTTGTAAAAATTAAAAAGAAAAACCTTTTCCAAAAATCAGTTTTGTAATATTTTACAAGTTTAATGCCCCCCCCCCTCACACACACATACACCGTAAAATCGTTATTTTTCAAGTGTAAGTGAAAATCTGCCTGGAATAAAATCTGGTTCATTAAAAGAAAATGATCATGTAAGAGAAAAATTAAATCTGAATAGTATCAATTATTATGTCTTACAGACTTACTGACAAAACAAATAAAAAATAATTAGTTTTTAAAAAGTTAAATGATTTGTTATATCATCAGTTGTGTGTGTAAGAGATGATATTCCTGCTACAGGATAATCACTTGAAGATCATATAAGAAAGTGAGTTTTTTTTTGTTTTTTTTTTATATATTCCACATTGGTAAAAAATATAAAAAGAAGTTGAAAATGCTACTGGAGTTTTTATGAATATTTATTTAGACTAACATTACCGGTTTTACAGTTCTATGATTTTCAAGATATAAATTAAACTTGATGAGCTGTGTGGCTATGCCATGATATGTCTCACATCCAGTTAGATGCGAAGCATATGGCATAGCTACACGTCTCTCTATCACAAACTAACTTTAAATTGATGCTGATCTCCATGTCCATTTATATATTTATTGTCAGTAAACTGTATGTTGTTATGGAGAAACATAATAGAAGCATTTTCCTACAAATATTTTGTATTCATAGTTGTCCTACAAAACTGATTGCCACCAAAGGCTAGAGAGGCCAGTCTACCCTGCTACTTAATCCCTAGGTAGGGAGAAAAGGAATGAATTCATGCCCTTCCTAGCAGGAATGCAAAATGAATACAAACTGTCACAACCATACAAAAAATACATTATCAGTAAGAGCAAGAAGACCTTTTAGTCATGTGTATTATATAAAAATGCTTTTAAGCTTTTAGGTTAACAGTATTAGTTTATTTTTATTTTTATGTATTTCTAATCTTTAATTATTTCAAATTGATAAATTAAAATTATCGACATGGACTAAAAAAAAAAAAAAAAAACAGGTTTAAGTTTCTTTTGGAATTTCATAAATATGAATGCAATAAGAACACTAATGTATATCATTCATTTGCATCAGATAAAATGTAATAAATAATACCTTACATATATTGATCTATATTACTATATAGTTTCTTCATACTAATTCTAAGCACTCAAAAATAATCAAAATGTCTGCCATTTGAAGAAGTAATTTTTTTTAAATTTATTTCCAGACTGCAGCCGGTTAAGCCTTTATGGAAATAACTGCAAAAAACGTTGCAGTCATTTTTGTAAAAATCAAAAATGTGACCGTGTTACTGGTGAATGTCTTCAAGGTTGTACCATGGGACATCAAGGCACACACTGTGAAGAAGGTAAGTGTTTTTATACAGTTTTTAAAGACAAATATTTTCTTCGTGTTTTTTTTTTTTTTAAATGCCACCATTTGTAAAAGTTGTACAAGATTTAAAAACAATGTCAAATTGAATATTAAATTAAAAATAGAAAAAATTAAAACAACAAACATTTTAATAACTAATTTATTTTTCAAGAATTTTTCCAACTTTTAGTCTATGGTGCAACATTACTGTTTAGATATTTATTTCAAACCAAAGGATATAAATGTGTGTAAATTTGAAACTTAGCATATATGATGCTGTGTGCCAGAGTTGATCTAATTCAACTAATTCATTTGTATGCTTACATAGTCTTTATTATTGTGTGTGTGTGTGTGTATATATATATATATATATATATATATATATATATATATATATAAATAATGCTCTCAAAATATTTTGGTTGAGCACTGTTGACAGATAGGATAATTCTAAAAAGCAATTGTCTCCACTAACGCAAAGCCCTTCATTGAAAATGAATTGAGCACTATGGCTGTCTGGCATTTGTTTACATTTGTAAAAAAAATATTATGCTAGAATTTCCCTTTCCCTCTGCCATGCAGTGATAGCTCAGGGGTAGAAACTCCAACTGATGCCAAATCAGTCAGGTTTCAATCCCGGCTTGAAGCAATCAGATGTCTAGCCACACTGTGAAACAGCAAAACAGGCCTGTAATGTCATCACATTTTATATATATATATATATATATATATATATAGAGAGAGAGAGAGAGAGAGGGAGAGAGATCAGAAAGTTTTAGCATTTTAAGAAAATTATCAATACAGTTTCTACACACTTCGTCTTAAGAAAAAATTGTAAAGACACTAGAAAAATTAAATAAATATATTCTTAGTTGATCATATTCAATGAAACTGTGTATGGAAGAAGATGACTTATAAATCTAAACGGCATGATTTCCATAAACTACTCCCAGAAACTCAGCTTCTTAATTTTTATTTATTTTTTGGGCTTGAAACTCACTAAAAGTTAGCATAAATTAAACCTGCTGATCATCATCATCATCATCATCATCTCCTTGACTTTTGTAATTGTAGGGGAGATCCAAATGCAGAAACTACACTGAATTTCCTCCACAACAGTCCATCAATGGCAGCCATCAGCAATTCTGGTATAGTCATACATGCCCATTGTTTGACATTAGACAACCAGTTTTGCATTGGTGTCCTCTCGTACATCCACCATCAACGATGCCTTGTCATGCCTCGTAACATGTCCAAACCATGCTATTTTTCTCCATTTAACAGTGGTGAGAAGAGGTTTCTGGTGGTCCACAAAACTTGCAACCCTTTTCCACACAAACTCATTGGTTTTATGTTCCCAATAGAAAATGTCAATGAGTTTTGTCATGCATTTGTTCTCAAATGCTTGGATCCTTCTGTTTCTGCTAAAAGTGTACACGTGTCACATCCATATAGGAGACTACTCATTAAATGTGTATTAAAAAAATGATATAATTTTGAAAAATATGCTTGGCATTAATGATTTCATTAATATTTCTAGGGGCAACATTAATTTTTTCTAATTATCTATCATTATAAACATGCAAAATAAATTTATAAAAATAGAAAGAAAACCAAATGGAATAAAAAGCTTCAACAAAATTTTGATAGAATGAATTATAAAACAGAGAAACTATAGAAATCTTCTACCTAGAGTGGCTCTTGAGCCTTGTATTGGGTGAATTTTAGTATAAAAAAAAGGAAAAAAAAGCATGCTCATACCATCCATTAATTGAATCTGATAACATAACTTACTGACTTGACATTCCTAAAGTTGTTTACAGCACAAATAAACAGTTTGAGCCAGGATTTCAAAAAATCAACAATAGATGGATTGACAAATTTAGAAAAATAACTTCACTTTATATGGGATATGCCACAAATAGGTTATTCTGATGAGCTTAACAATGACTTGCTTTTGGATTAACTTTTTTGAAAATGGTGTTATGATTGAAGAATTTTCAAAAACTGAATTCAGTTCATCCACTGGAAGTGTATCTAAAACTAAAGACATCAACTGTAAAGTAAGAATAGAGATCATCACTTCTTTGAACTCTCATTAATGCATTTTGTCATTTTGGGAGAGGTTAATAACTATTGATGAAAAAAATTGATATTTTACATGAATAGAAAGTTTTCCTGTTTGATAAGATTATATTGATATGATCCACCGAGTTGTTGCATATCAGTTGTTATGATTACAGCAGACATTCATTGTGAGTAGTTAGAGCATTGGAACACTGCTTTAATCAATCACATGGGTGGTATGATAATGCATGGCCACACACAGCACAGATTACATTTGAAAGGATTGAAGATTTTGGCTTTGAAAAAATTTCACACCCTCCCTTTTTTCCGAATTTTGATCCAGATGATTACCTCATATTCCAGAATTCCTACAACCATCTTGAGGGATAATTCTTAAATATGAAGTTATGGAAACTACTATTTCAATGTTCTTATTTGCCAAACCAGAAGACTTTTACACATAAAAATAAAAAAATACATTATGAAATTTGTCAATGGTTATTGATAATAGTGGAATCTATCTTAATAATTTCTAATTAAACATTAATTTTTTTTTAATAATTTTTGTTTCTAAATTCAGACATTTATACTTAATAATATCAGCTTAGTATGATACAAGACCAAAATATGATAGTTAAAAAGATTGTGTAGCTTTTATATCATCAACCACAGTCAAGGTCATTGAGTCCAGAAATCCACACCACAGTTAAGTCACAAAGTCTTTTCTATATCTTGTACTTCATCAGGATTATATATGGTTTTGAATTTGAAGTTTTCTTTCTCTTAGCCTAGTTACCAACCATGGCTAGAGAGCATACTGTACCCCATTATTTAACCCATGGCTGGTGGGTGATGGTTCTATGCCTTTCCACAAATTTTTTTCCACATTCACTTTTGTTACTTCAGCAAAAGTGAATGTATTGAACTACTCACTGATTTCTTGTTTTGAGCTGCTAGCCATTAAACTAGTTTTAGCTGGGCTCAAACATTAACTTTTGGCACTGATGATGGAAATTGTGAGTATATTTTTTTTATATTAGTAAATATCAATATTAGCTTAGTTCAGTCTCGGGTCAAATCAGTAGATAGAGTAGAAAGATTGTGTAGTGCCGATACTCCATGCATGGATGGCCTGATTTCATTTAAAATCTAGGCTTTTGAGTTCAAACACCAGTGATAGTTCATAGTAGAAGAAAAGAAAAAATGTGTTAATAAATTCAATATCTGGGGACATTGAACAAAAGCATTAACAAGTTTATGTGACTATAATGAAATTTGTTAATTTTATAGCAAGAGTGTATATGTTTTTTTTTTTTTTTTTTTGTGGGTGTCCTATGTTTACCTCATGGTGTTTGTATGTTTTGAACATGTGACAGATACCCAACCAATGAAAACAATACATAGAATTTAAAAATCAAAACAACTCCATACTGTCTCATTCTGATGAAGCTAATAGTGAAACATGCAAAATTTATAAAGGTTTTCCTAATTGTTCATTAATAATCTTGTTAAATTAAATCTATCTCCAATTCATAATGAATCATCATTAATAGCAAATTAGAAACATTCCTTTATTACATAATAATAACAGAAATTTACATAAATTTAAATGGATAATAACTTGGTAATTTAATAGAAAATAAGCAACAGTGGATGATATGTGTTCATTATTCAAACAAAAGAAATTTATAAAATTTCCTTAAAAGTAAAGAAAATATGAACTGAACTGCCCCAGTAACCCATTTGGTTATCTGATACATATCTACTATTTTGAAAACCTTTGTAGATTTATTGTATTATATTAGTAGTTTTATTCTAATGCACAAAAACTCTTCCATAGGAAAAGAATGTCAAACTGTGCCAATATCTACAGCTATTATTACTCTCTATGTAATAAATATTTTTAGGAAATGTTTGTAATTGAAATGCTAAAAATATTGTTAGGCATTTTCATTTCCTTCCCTCTTATTAACAGAATGTCCTGCTGGAAGATATGGAGAAGACTGCAACAATACTTGCAGTCCCAACTGTATTGATGGTGTGTGTGAATGGTACAATGGTTACTGTAAAAATGGATGTAAACCTGGCTGGGAAATGGGACGTTGTGACAAAGGTAAGGCATTTGTTTTTACTGATCATTCTAAGTGATTTGATACCAGAAAATCAAAGGATCATAATTTTAGTCTTCTATACCATTCTTGTTAACATTAAACTGCAAAGACAAAGTGTATGACATTTTGTCAACATTAACTTTGAAAAACTGCCCCTTTTGTGGGGTTTTGCATGTTGCTTAAAGGTATGGCATATTTTTAGATTGTAATAATTTTTTTTCAGAGGTAATGATGATTTATTGATACAAGTCATACTAATTAACCCATAACAAAATATAAAAAACTTGACAGGAATTGGAATTCGGCTCTCCAATTTCTAATTCTGAGCCATTATCCATTATATCACCTGCACATCCAAGTTCACAGCCCCTAATATTCCCTAGCAATCACCCATCTAGATACTGACCAGGCTCAACTTTGGTGACCGTGTGAGAACCAGTGTTTCGACATGAAATAGTAAATGGCAAAGAAATAATTTATAAGCATTATTTGTTTTTATCTGTAAATATTAATTAATTTATTTTTTTTAGAAATAATAATTAGTGATGTTTTCATTATAGGTTTTTACTTTCATTTGGGTTGTTGCCTGCTGAGAAAAATAAAATAAATAAAAAAGAGAAATAAGTTTTAGTGTTGGACAAATCTATAAAACAATATTAATTTCTGTCTAGTGTTTTTTTTTTTACTTTCATTTTAATTTTTTAATTGATAACTTTTCTCAAGCCATTGCTTCTATAGAAGTGAGTAAATACATACATACATACATACATAAATAGCCATGATTTTTTTTTATTGAGGCAAGACAAAGCAAGGTGGGGCCTGCCTGACAGGATTTATTATAATGATTTGAGGCCCAATTCAGGTATTCATGGTAGTCCACGTATACTGAATGATAGTGCAGATTATTCAAGGAAGCATGATAAACATCCAGCTATTCTGATTAAACTACGAAAGGTTGACTATTTAAAAATTATTAATAATGGCTGACAATACTTTGTCTAATAAAAGGAACAGCTTAAAAAAATTTTATTTTTTGGAAACGCAATACGAAAATTTAAAATTTGGCTTAAGCTTATATATATATATATATATGTGTGTGTGTGTGTGCGTGCTATTTTTAATTTATTTTGTATAACTTATTTTTGATAGGTAGAAGCTGTTTTTTTTTTTTTTTGTTTTTTTAATTAAACAGTATTTTTTATCCAACTACATCTGAATATTTGAGAAATCTTGTCAGAAAAGTATGCATCCTCTGGCATACTGACCATCTGAGCTGTTGGAGATAATTTGTTTAAAGTTACACACTGGGGGTTGGGAGCTATGTAGCCATGTCTTCTCTGGTTTTTGAACAGCTTGGGGAGAGTAATATCTCTGCTCCTGAAAGTCAAAATCTGGGGTTTTTAATTAGAAAATTTCTCCAAAAGTAGGCTCGAAAAAAAATAGAGTCTTAGTTTTCTTTGATTGGTCAAATATTTCACATGGCGATATTAATTTCTAACCAACAGACACTGTGATTTAAACTGTATGTGTTGTATTGTGGAATCTTTTTTGCATCTTTGTAAATATTGTCTGTTATTGAGTAGAAAAAGTTTGAACATGTTTTAATATATGTATGTAATTGTGTTAGAAAGAGGGTTTATTTCCTATAGCAGTCTCATCAGTAAGAAAATTGATCAAAAGCCATGGTTGTATGTTTATATTTTGAATGATAAGAAATGCTATCAAAATATTATAAAGTTGATAAAATTTCTGATTAATAAGTCATAATTAGCCAATCAAGATCATTCAATAAAAAAAATAAACTAATGAAAAGGTATTTATTGGTTTAACTTATACTTTAAATAATAAGTCTTTTTGTACCTTTTTAAAATACATTGTCTTCATGAAACCTCTCATTGGCAGTTTAAATATCCATTGGAAACATCTGTGTTATGTTAAAATGACTGAAATATTTAGTTCTTATTTCATTATGTTTGCTTACAGACAGAAAAATCCAAGAAATGATGATCAGCAGTTTTGGTGATATTATTTTTCCTCTTCATTATATATGATATATATTTCCAGAACCTATTAGGATACAAAGAAATTTTCATCTCAAAATCTAAAAAATAAAATTTAAAACAAAACTTGTGAAAATTTTCTTTTTTTTTTTTTTTCATCATTATTATTATTTTGTAAAGTCATGAACTTATCAACTGGATTGTCTTCCACTAAATTCCTTAATGTAATTTAAACTTGCTTTGAGCAAACAAAATGAGTCTTCTGTTTTGTGTTTTCTCTAAGTCTTTCTATTCACATTCAGTGATCAGATAATACAATGTCATTTAAACAGGCAAATGGGCTCGCTTTTCTTTAATCTCCTTTGCATATTAGGCAATTCACTCAGGTACTACTTGTTGCCAAACCTGTCTCAGATTAGCTCATGGCATGAATGAAAATTATTGGAAATGTTTCATAATTGGATAACTCTTAAAAGAAAAATACCATTTAATAATAGAGTTAGATAATTGGAAATTGTGACCATGAAAATTAAAACCTTTCAGTAACTACTAATTATATTATGCACAGTTAATAGAAAGCTCAAATGCTGATATTTTAGAAGCTGTTCTGAATCAATAATTTACATTTTTGCAATCAAGCATAATGTAGTACTGTCTGAAGTAGTGTAGTCTCAGATGTTATATTAGTAACATTTAATACTAGCAGAAGACCACCAAGGTAATGTTGACTGTGGCACAATTATCATTTGCACACAAACTTGATTTTTCCTCATAGACAATGAATATTTAGATAACAACTGAGTGAAAAAACCAAAAGTGATGCAAGAACTGTTCTTTTGAGAGAACTGTTTGAATTGTTTTCTTTTGATGAGAACAGTAGCTAATGACAGTTTTCAAACTGTAAATTTGACTCAACATTAGAAATTTGTTTAGTGTTACTGTCATACAGCATAATGGTACCACTGTACGGAAACATCAATATAAAGACAGGAATTGATTCTTTAACTTAAATTAAGGTTATTTTGTGTTAAATTGAACTTGAGTGATGACTAAAATTTATTTTTTCTAAAAAGATATATATATAAAATCTTGTTTCAGTTGTAATTAATGTTTTTAGTTAGCTCCATGAGGGTCACTTCAGATTAGAAAATGAGTCAGTAAATGAGAATATCTTGAGACTAGACTTCTGTCTTTTTCTTTTTAAAATTACATTTAGACAAAAACTGATTCAGGGTAACTATTTTTAATCTATTATATAAATTAGCAAATGATTAGACATAATAGATTTTAAAACTAATCACACTTATTATTAAAATTGAATATCTTGCTTAATAATGATAACTAAGATGACCAAGAAATAAAATTCATGTTGCCATCTATAAATAAGTACTATCATGAAGGACAACTTGTATATAAATAGCAGTAATTTTGATGAAAATGTTATATAATATGCATGTAAAAAATATATATATATATATGCCATTTTATATATATGTATATAGAGCCATTTTTATATATATATATATATAGAGCCATTTTATATATATATATATATATATAGACACAAACCATTTTATATATATATATATATATACACAGAGCCATTTTATATATATATATATATACACAGAGCCATTTTTATATATATATATATATATATATTTATATATATATATACAGAGCCATTTTTTATATATATATATATACATATATATATATATATATATATATATATATATATATATATATATATACAGAGCCATTTTATATATATATATATATATACAGATTTATTTATATATATATATATATATATATAAGCCATTTTATATATATATATATATATATATATACAAAACCATTTTTTATATATATATATATATATATATATATATATTTATATATATATATATATATATACCATTTATATATATATATATATATATATATATATATATATATATATAGTAGTAGTAGTATTGGACTTTAGGTCTATCAACGTATAACCGCCTAACAGTTTAGTTTTAAAATTGAATTGCCAGAATACTGACACATGATTTGATTATATTGGTGAAGGCTTGTATAGAACCAACCACACTTTTTTGAAACAACTAAAGACTTTGACGTGATGTACAGTGTTGCCACAGTTTCCAAACGGCCTTCCTCATGTTGAATTCAGAGTTCTCTTCCAGACTGTTGTCTCACTCATGTGGGTTGGCAACCAGTCTTTTATATATATATATATATATATATATATATATATATATATATATATGAAAGAAAGAAATATTTATTTAAAGTGAGTATTATTTTACACTTTTATATTTCTTAAGAATGGATTTGATTGATTCAATTTTTAATCTATTTTGATTTGTCTCAAACAATAATTCATATTTCATCACCTGATACTAAATAATTTATAATTAAACTGTCTTCTACTTAAAATTTTATTGCCTATTAATGACCAAGAAAATCTAGTCATCTATTAAATATAATTAAGATATTGATTTTGTGAGTTTAATTCAGATCAGTAAAGAAATCATATACTATCCATGAATTATTTTTAAGATCTATAATACATTTATGTAACACTAAAAATAGAGGTTACAATTTCACCCCATGCAAGGCAATAAAGCCACTAAGATGCAAGGGTTTACCAAATATGAAAGAAAAAGAAAATAGGAGGAATTAAGACAGAAGATAACAATTGACATTGATCTTCAAAAATTTAAATGCAAAGTTGACTGGAAAACAAGAAGCCAAAAATGTAAGAGAAGATATTGTTTTTTTTTTTTTGTTTTTTTTAGAGTATGGGGAGGTAATCAGTAAACCCCAAGCAAGGCACTAATGCCACTAAGATACAATGAGCTACTGAAAGTGAAAGAAAATGAGAAGTCTTTAGAAGGAGCCAACCCAATCCTAAACAGGAAACAAGGGATAAATTCCTACTCATGTTCAAAAGACTAAGGAGGATTGCAAACTAGATGATAGGTGAACCTATCTGTTAACTGTATGCTAAGTTATAGTAAAGTTATTATTGTGGTCGCATGAGGTTTTGTACAGGAGACAGTATAATGATATCGTATACAACATGTGATTCATTAGAAACTAAGAAGTTCTCCAGAGAAGGAAAACTACACTATATTGTGGTTAAAGAGAGAAAGTGTCATTCCCATTTGTAAACTACAGCTATTAAAATTTCTTGTTGTTATTTATAAATTTGCTCTGAGAACGATATTAGAATAATCCAAAATCTATACAGACAGAAAAACACTCAAATACTTTTTAAAAGATGAATTCAATAAAATATACAAAAATAGAAAGTGGGTGTAAGACAAGAATGGGTCTTCTCACTGGACTTCTTTGACCTGTACAGTGAGATGATTCTGAGAGAATTAGAAGTCCTACCAGAATTCATATTTGGCCACCACAGTCATGATATACAGATGACAGTGTTAATAGCAGTCCCAAAAAGGAAAATACAAGACTTCCTACAAAAGGTAGTGAAAGGAAGGAAGGACTAAACATCAGTTTGCAAGAAGATAGAATGCATCGTTGTTAGCAAAGGAAAATTCCAACATGTAAATTACAAATTAGAGATACCAGAATCAGACAAGTAACACAATTTAAATATCTGGGAAGTGCTTTAAAAGAGGAAGGAAAATGCAACACTGAAATTTTAAGGCACATTGAGATAATGAAAAATGCCTTTCAAGAGGCAAGCAAAGTATTAAGAAACAGGAAAATTTCATTAGAAACAAAGTAACAAATACTGAACTGTTATGTAATATGTCCTTCTATATGGCAGTGAATGCTAGATAATTTCCTCAGATGAAGAGACTTAAAGCAACAGAAATGTAGTTCTACAGAAGGATGCTGGGAATACCATGGAATGAACATATGAGCAACAACAAAGATTTAGGGAAAATTTTAACAAAAAGGACACATATTCAACATCAGAAAAATAGAGATAAAATTTCTAAGATACATAATGAGGAAAGGTGGTTTAAAAAATTTTATACACACAGTACATCTTGAAGGAAAGAGGAACAGAGGAAAAAAATACATGACTTACCTCATGAGCTTGAGTAAATGAATGGCAAGTGAGGAGAGATAAAAAAAAAAAAAAATTTATTAAGAGCTACAAAAGACAGGAAATTGTGGAGAGCCATGATTGTGAATGTGCTGAAGGGGCACAGCACATAGAAGATATTTTAATGTTGACTGTCCAATATGCTCATGATTTCTATAAACATGAAAAAGCTTAGATGTCTTTTCATGTAAAGAATTATTGCCCTAGTTTTTTTTTCCAGAATATAACTTAAACCAATTACTTGCAAGTGTTTCCTAACATCTGAACATTATTTTCATGTTCAAATATCCAAGTTTGTTTGTTTTTATGTAATACTGACAGTTCTTTGTTGTGATGGTTCTGATAATAAAATAGAATACTTGCATTATGCTTGTTGACACAGGCATTTTTTTTCTGTTATAGCAACTAGTGTTAATATACATTGTAAGAAAAGTCTTTTGTGAAAGAATGGGTATCTATTAGCAAATGACTTTCTGTCTCATCTGAATGAAGCCTTATACAAGTCTTAGATATTTTTACAAAACTATCTTGCATATATACTTCTTTCAATGGAATATGTATATCTATATCATCTACCTTTTATGACATTTTAAAAAAGTGGGAGTCATAAAAATATTTCAAATCATTATAAAAGATTTTTCAATGCTCAGTTTTGTCTCTGTTTTTTGTTACTTCTCTTTCTCTTCATCTCTCCTCCTTTTCTTATTCTCTCCCTTCCATCTCACTTTCTCTTTCTCCTTCCTGTAACACTTTTTTTGGCAGTATATTGAAAGACATGAATGTTCTTTAATTGAATCTATCTAGTGGGAATTCCACAATTACTTTGCAATACATGCAGCTTGGTTTGAATTTTTATTTATTTAAATAAAAATTATCTGAGAAAAAAGAAAGTGTCACTTCATGTAGGCTTCTGTGTGTATACAAACAGAATAACTTGATTATCAGACTTTTTCTTCTTTTTTTTTTAAACATTCATTAAAAGTTATGCTAACAGCAAAAATATAGTTCATCTTCATATATACAAAATTGTTGCTTGTGATATTTAATGTCTTAAAAAGATTATAGCAGTTGAGTTTAGCATTATATCCTTAATTGCCCAATTATCAAGGACACAGGCATTATCAATTACCAACCAGAAATATTAAATTTTTTTTTTTTAAATTTATTTATTTATTATGATTTTACACAAAAACATAAAAATTAATTTATAGTTTTTTTTAGAAGAAAAAATATTATTCAGTTCCTAAAACTTTGTTCAGATTTATTTATTCTTTAATGTTTAACTAAAATAAATAAAAATAAAATAAGTGATTTTTCAAGGATGATAATAATTCAATACACATAATTGTATTTAATAAAGATAGCCTGAAAATGCATAAATGAATGTAAAAAAATATACAGAGGATTTGCAACTTAATAGTGAATGGTTCTGTATACATACAATAGCCATGTTTACTTGTTGAGGTAGGACTGGGATTAATCTTGCACAAAGCTAGGTGGGCCCAGCTTGATATAGGATTTGTCAATGATTTGAGGCAAGGTTTTTCAAGGCCAGATGCTCTTCCTGGTGTCTATCTCAGACACTTATGTTAGTCTAAGTACACCAAGGGTTTTTATTGAAACACCATCTCTAGGAAGTTTGTCATTCAAGGCTCTAGACTCCATCCTAGCCTCATATATATATGTTGGCTCCTATAAAAAGCTCATCCACTCTTTGACAGGTCTAGTTTTTCATCCTACGGGGTGATTATGTCACCCTCCTCACCAATAAACAAAGCTAGTGAGGGAACTGGTTTAGATGCCAATCACCTGTCCATCGCGAGTTATATGACCATTTTGTTAATGGAACTAACTACCGAGTACTATTTACAGATTAGTATCCCTTATTTATTTACAAATACATATTAAAAAAAAGAAAAGGGAAGTTTATTATGATCATCAAAGTACACTAGTTTTCTTATTGAAGTTTTCCCCATTGAAAAAAAATCATGTGTAAATAAACTCATGCAAATTTTGAATTTTATGACAGGTAATTTATATAACTAAGATCTTAATTCAAATAAATATTTTCAATTTGAGAAATTATTTCCTTTCACTTTTTTTTGTTGAAGTCCAAATTAGTTAGCTGAGGCTCAATGTTTACTATTTGTTAAAATTGGCATCCATCAATATTTTTACCAAAAATTCCCTTAAAACATTGTCTTGTCAAATGTTAACAATTTGTAACTAATTTAGTTTATTTCAACAGTGAATATTTTTGAAAACCAAGTACAAAAATCTACGCAGGTTGGCAAAAATATTACTTGGGATTAATTTGTCAAAATCAGTAATTGATATAGCAGTTATTTGTTGCTATTACTGAAACAAATAATTTTACTATAAGAATTCCCTGCAAAAAGTGGATTAAATTCTAAAGACTAAAGATATGAAGGAGTAACCAAGACCAAAATTTGAACAATTTTTATTTTTTTCTGATTTATAAATAGTAGTTCTCTCTAGAATATAATAAAATATTTTTTTTATAGTTAGAAAAGATATTATTGGGGCATTTTTGGTCATATAGTTTGTCTTTAATTAAAAACTAATCAAGATTGAAGATAATTATGGAAGTTAAGCAACATCAAGCCTGGTCACTGTCTAGATGTGTGATCACTTATGAATACCAGGTGCAAGTGAAATTGGAACCTACTCTTCCTACAAGCCTAGAGGAACTTAAGCAGAGAATCACTTAGGTGCCGGAGAATGTTGCACAATACATGCTACAATGTGTTTGGCAGGAGCTGGTCTAATAACTCAGCATGTGTTGTGCCACAGGTGGTTCACATATTGAAAATTTGTGAAGCTTTATGAAATGGGCTATAAAATCTGCCTCCCTTTTGAATATCTAGTTCAAATTTTGATATATAAATATTTTATTGTTTAACATTAAGCCTATTTAATTTCTTTTGCCGGGAACATCTAGTTACTTATATATTCATATTTTAAATGAATATCTGAGTAGCTTTTTAGGAGGACACCCTGTATAAATACCCTTGGGAAAGATATGAATCCACCTCTTCTCCTCCCAGCTATGGGTTAATTAGTAGGACTTGTATGAGTAAATAATTATCTCCAAAAAATTTTTACAATCTAAAAATATTTTCTGATATTAAATAATTTGAAAAAGGTTGATAAGCTGTAAAAAAAAAAAAAAAAAAAAAATCAACCACAAGGATAATTGTGGGACCTGTGCATGCTTGTGATGATTTTTTTAAAGAGAAAAACTATACACAAGGTCTGTCTGAAATGTATCAAGCCATTTTAAATATCTAAAAAAAAAAAAAAAAAAAAAAAATGTTGTTCAGCTTTGATATAACTTGGCAACCAATGAAGTGGGGAACCTTAGCATGCTTTCATGAACAGACATCCTGCAAGTTACTAAGTAGTAAAATACTACTGAGTGATCTTGTTACTATGTACAATGCCTGTAGGATTTTTGGTAAATAATTGCATCATCTAAATCTGTCAGCACCATCCCTATAATACAGATTTGGCTCTTAACCTCTTTAAGTCAAGGGTCAATCTATTCACTTTATCCTCATAATCTTCACTTCCTATAACCTCTTCTCTCACTCGTATCCAATCTCATTCATAACCATTTTAACAGTATGTCTTAATGATTCTTGACCTTTGTATTTAGTAGAGAAAAAAATATCCACTGAAATACTGTGGACACAAAGATAACACAAGACAACTGAATGATTTTTTTTATCATTTCACCCCAAGCAAGGCAATAAAGCCACTAGGATGCAAGAGTTTATTGAATGTTAGAGAATACGAGAAAAACTACTATTAAAGAGAGAAGACAATAAAAGAATTAAGAAAACAGAAGATAACAAGTGATCTTCAGAAATTCAAATGCAATGTCAAAGTTGACTGAGAAGCAAGAAGCTGGAAGAGAGTTCCATAAGCAAGAAGTGTGATAGAAGAAAATGCTAACATAGAACTTACAAGTAGCCATTTTAACTTTAAAATGATGAAACCTTGCCACCAATATAGTACTGCACTTAAATTCATAAAGTCTAGGTACCATAGAGAAAAGTACATCAGAACACTTACCATGAAAATATTTATAGAAAAGGTCACAGGGAAGCTACATTACAGTAGTGAGATGCCAGGTCAAGACCAATAACATTGCAGATTCTTTGGATTTTATCAAGAATCTCTAAATATATAGGAGAACCAGACCAGATGTGGTAGCAGTATTCAAAGCAAGGATGAATGGCAGACATACATATTTGACAAAGGTATAAAATTCCAAAGTGTGTCCTTTAAAGGAATTAATGTGCCATTGCTCTAGCTAGGATATATGTTATTGTTAATATCAAATGGCTCTATACTTTTCAAACATATCAATATATAGGTAAATATATAGAGTCTAATATGAAATTGCATAGCTGACAGCAGGTTTTATTTTTATTTTTCATTTGTTTTATTTAGATTGTCTTTTCCTAATTACAGACTTTTATCTGAACATCAAAGTTGAAATTGTAAGCAAGTTTCAAAGTTTAACAATGTTTTAAAAGTCCTCTACTCTATAGGCTATGATAGACTCTGGAAATTACAAAACAAATTTACCTTTTGTCTGAAAATCTGAGAAGTCAATATAATTATTCTATACATTGGTCAAACTAGTATTTTATCTGATAAGAATATTTGAAAAAAAAAAAAAAAAAAAAATTGTAAATCATGATACTAGGCCCATTTATAAGAAAAAGTATACAGACATATATTTTTTATATTTTGACAGTATGCAATGATTTCACATTTGGATATGAATGTCTCGGAACTTGCAAATGTAATGACGATTTGGAAATTTGCAACAAATCAACTGGAGAATGCCTGTCAGGCTGCTTACCTGGATGGAAAGGAAAGAACTGTTCCCTCAGTAAGTAATAAAAGATTTGTTTTCTTGCAATCATTTTGTTTTATTTTATTAAAAGTTTCAGAAAAAAGTCCCTAAAGTTAAACATTTTTAATAGGAACAAATTTTGCCACAAAAAGTGAATTATATTTGGTTAGTGTAAAATACATAAAGAAAAGAGATGCCCCTTCAAGATGCAAATAATTATGACTCCAGATTCCTGGGAATTGGCATGCATTCTTGGGAAATATAGTGGAGATATTTTGTTACCTTATCCATGCTTTGGAATTCAAAGTTTTTCTTTGCTTAAACTTGTTGCCACCCAAGGGTAGAGAGCTCAATCAACCTAGCTCAATAGGTGCAATAAGAAGAGATGAATTCAAGCCTTTCACAAAATGTGAATGCAATAAACTAACCAAGAATGTGAAATCAGCTCAGCAATTGCATGACAATATTCATTACACTATCAAAACACTCCCATAAACACTTCAGATTAAAAAGAAAGAAAAAGAAAAACCTAAAAGCCATACTTAAAATAATCGCATATTATCAAATATTAATATAAAATTTTTGTTAAAAGAAAATAATTTTTTTTTTCCATGTTATTGATTTAATTTTACTTGAGAACTTGGCACACTTTGCATTTTACCTGCTTAGATCCTCTAGGAAGGAATTCTGTTTCAGCTTCCTCCTGATTTATAGTTTTTAAAAAGCTTCACTTAAACAACAAAGCTTTGTTGCATTTGTATATTTTGCAAAGGAATTTGGAATTATCAAATCATAAAAATGTCAAAGTTTAACATTTGTCTCTGAAATAAAGACTGTTAAAAAAGAAGTGTTTCTCTTGACATCAGCATTACTGTATACTCTGTTACTTATTCTATCTTTGTTTTAAACAGATTTTATTTTTTAGAATTTTAATAAATCCCAAACCTATAAAACTGGATTTATTCATTCTCTTTTTTCTCAAGAACTGACAACAAAAGTATTAAACACTTTATTTTATTAGACTGTTTATTTACAAGAATAATTTTATTTTTACAGGTGTATAAAAATGTGTGAAAATCTACAATGCAATATTTGTCATCATTTAATATATGATAAAGAAATAAGTATGAAAACAATTATTTCTTATCCTTGTTCAGACATTTATGAAGATTTCTGAATGAGAGCACAAGAAAATTTAAATAAACACATAACAATAAGTAACTGTAATTATAAATTTCAAAAAAGTTCATTTTCTGGGAATCTTTTCATTTGCTCTCTCCATATAAAATGACTAAAATAGTTTGTTAGCATCTATATACTTTTATTTTTATTGAGAACTGACAACAAAAATGCTATTTATTTATTAGACTACTTTATTTACAAGAATAACGTTTAATATTTTTGTTCTCAATTCTCAGGAAAAAAGAGAATGTATAAATCTAGTTTCATAAGTTTGGGTTTTATTAAAATTAAAAATAGTTTTTAAAACAATGAAAACTTGCTGAGAGAGAGCATACAATAATAGCAGTGTCAATAGGAAAAAAAAAACAGTCCTTTTAACACTGTGTTTTTTTTTTTTTCTTTTTTTTGGTAGATAGAATTGTTAAACTTTGCAGAAAAAAATTGCATGACCACTGACTTCTGTGCTCATAAGCAATTTAAATATTTCATGCTTGGAAGGAGTTAACTGCAACATCAAGTCTTCATTGTTCATCAGTTGAGTATTTATAAGAAATACTGTCTTATATTAAATTTGGGTGGAACATTTTCCATTTTTAAGCAAATCATTCTGTTTGCTGATTATTCATGTAGAATTTGGTACATTTTTTTTTTTTTTTTTACTTATAGGATTATTTGTAGCAGTCAGTAGATGACATTGTAAACAAAACGTTCACCTCCATCTTCAATCATTTGCCCATAATTCAACTTGTTTTATTATCAATATAATATTATCATGCTGTTTTTTCTTAACTTTCTGCTATGCTTGAGTACATGAGTCATAATAGGATAATAAATAATGAATTAAATGCTTGGAAATTAATTTGACATTATGAAGTAAGCTAAATAAAAAGGTTTTTTTTTTGGATAACTAAAATAATTATAATAATTTGAAGAGACAGCATTTGTAGAGTCCTCTTTATTTTTATTATCTTTAGCCTAATCAAATTTCCAACTCTGAGTCAATGCTGTATTCTGGCATTTTAAACATTAATTTTTAATACTGATTTAATCAAACAGACAATAACATCTCAGTTAAAAAAAAGTTATGAGTTAACATAATGCCAGTAATTAATCAAGTGTATTATTTTTCAAGATACTATCTTCATTCTCTATATGTTCACACTAATTGAAATTTCTCATCAGCTTGTATCAAACAACCAGATCACTGACAAAACAGAAGCAAGTGATCTAATTCAATGCTATAGCCAACAATAAGCTAATTCAATGCTATAGCCAACAATAAGCTAATTCAATGCTATAGCCAACAATAAGCTAATTCAATGCTATAGCCAACAATAAGGGGGAGAATTAAGTTGAATAACCAAAAAATTAGGTACAGCAGTATATGGGATAATTTTACCCTCTCCAGCTTATAGAAATAGATTCAACTACATGATTTGTGTTTAGCTGTGTCAACCATGCAGATAAGATTCACCATTATTTGAAAGCAGAATGGTTGCTGGGCCCTGAAAGATAAGACACTGTTTCCAAGGTAACAAGTGTATTAGATTTTTATCCAGCAACAATAGCAAGTGTATTCCAGGAATAAGTGAATTCAAAACAGACACCAGTAGCATGTGAAAACTGCAGTGGCTTACAGGTCATAAAAGACTGCCAATCAAAGAGGAAGATTGCACCACATCACAAAGCAAAGAGGAAGACTGGGCCACACTGCAAAGCAAAGATTGCACCACATTGTGGATTGTATCCCAATTCAGTCATGGCACTGCTTACAGTTATTGCATTTTTACAGTATACTCTATTCATTAGAGTTTTTAGTCATTTACCTACAAGGATACCATTATTGGCACTATGTCATTGGTTGTGACTGATCTAAACTATAAAACAATGTCATTGGTCCATGGACAACTGGTACCATGTTGAGTGGTCAGTCGAGTTCTATCTCCAGTTCATGATCAGACATGTGAAGATTTGTTCATTGCAAGAAATTGCACAAGTTGAGCTTTGGATTCAACTTTTCAGCAAGGTACTGTGCAAGCTGGTAGTTAGTAATTGTGCCAGCTTTGTTCTATTAGAGCTTGTATGGGTCACTAGTGAAACTAGAGACTCTCTTGACAGATGTAATATACAGCGACCTTCTTTCAGACCACTGGTACTCGGTACTCCTTTATGCTGGCTCTTCCCCAGTGGTGATGAATTGTTCCAGAAAGATAATACAACCTCACCCATATCATGATTCCAGAAGTACTTGGCTGGCTTCCAAATACTCTAATGACCTCCATACTCACTAGATTTTAACATGTTGCAGACCTCACTAAATTCCCTGCATTTACACTCAATAAACAAAGAAAAAAGTGCCAAACTGTTATGTACTCTCAATCCTCTGGTATGGCAGTGAATACTAGACAATTTCTTCACAGATGAAGAGAAAACTGGAGATAACAGAAATGTGGTTCTACAGAAGAATGTCAAGAATACTATGGAGAAAGCATGTAAACAATTTAAAATTCTTAAGGAAAATGGAAACCAAAAGGATACATACTCAAAATCAGAGGTAGCTGAAATTTCTTGGATGCATAATGAAGAAGGAAGGCTTAGAAAAATAACACTCACAGGGCATATAAAGGGCAGAAGGACAAGGGAAGGCAGTGGGCTGCCAATCTTGAGCAGCTTGTGTGAATGGATGGTGAAACGGGGGGGGGGGCATGACAAAGGTTCAAGCTATAAAGAATAAGTTATTATAGAGAGCCATGATCACCTGTGTTCTGAAGGGATATGTCACATAGAAGAAACACAACTTAGTTATGGATAGCTCTATAATATACCTGTAGAGATATTCCCATACAACACTTCAACATTTCCTGCCATCAAGCTGCTTTTAATAACTTATTAGGCAGCTGACTATTTTTTTGTCACTTTTTTTTTTACACTTATTTTTTAATAATTCCCACTGGGTATTATAATACTACTAAATATTAAAATCAGTATATTAGATTTGTTATTTCGACCAAAAAAGTGACATTTGTACTAAAACTAACAAAATGATAATCCTCAGAAATAAATGGACAATACTTAACTATTTGTCATTGTGTTTTAGTAATGTTTAAGGAAATAGCAAATCTTGAATCAAAAAGAATATTTTATGACTTGAAATAACAAAAAGATATGCTATTCTCAGAAGAAAAAATATATATTTCCTTAGGAAATATGTAATATGCATTTACTCAAAATACCCATGAAAATTTCATAGTTTTTCTATTTGAATTTTCTGATGAATCTTAATTTTTAAGTTAATGATTAAATAAGCTCATGATGAGTTCTATGACAATAAAATATCTGTCACATCATTAAATTTATCAGCTTAACTTTAACAAAATATTGCAATAACAATCATAAATATGAATGCTGATCATTATTTGAAGTAGTAAGGGGCTACAAATGAAAAGATTTAAAATTGACAACTTTTTCTATTCCACTGAAACAGACGTTAAATACTTCTATCCTCCCTTATTTCTTTTTCATTTTCTCACTGAAACCAAGTAGCATCTCTGATATGTCTTTTCCATCTTTCCCTGAATCAAAATGGAATAGTCCATTATTTGTGAGGTATTGGCAGGACGTAACAGTTGTGCTAAGGGAAGGAAAGTCAAAATTAAAATAAGATATTATACATTATTTAAAAAACAAACAGTAGGAAGCTGAATGAGATCAGCTAGGTTGTGCTTCTAGACTCAGCAGATGCAAGAAACTTAATGTTAAGCACTCTTGAATCTTCAGCATTTCTCAATATATAACTATAAAAAATATTTGTTTTATTTCCTTCCCTCCTCTACATATGATTCCAATAGTAAAAACATTTAATCTGAAATCTTTTCAAAAGGACAAAATGCAGCACACAGTATCTTTTTTCCATTTTGTCATTCAATTACCCACCAGTATTACTGTCAAAGATTCTTGTCTTGATTTATGGATATTTACACACAATTTTTTCCTCATTTTTAATGTACAAGAGCCAAAACTTGATGAAATAAATTTTAAGTTCACTGTTGTAAATTCAAGATATGATTCTTTTTTTCCCTTTACCACCCAAAATATGTTAATGATGAAACTGATAAAAGCTAAGTAGGCGTAAGGGGTGAAACAGCCATGTCAATGGGCAGTGGTTAAAACTGAATTAATAATCACCTGATGAAGGCCAGAGACACAACAGCTGAAACATTGTGATAACAACAACAACAAAGATTAGGATAATAGTCTGCATGTAAACTATAACTCCCCATTCCAGAAATTCAGGCAGAAACCATAGTGTTCTCTTTAATAATCTGATATCATTGGTTATACAAATTCAAATAAATATCTGTAACAGTAATTAGCATTTTAATTTTTTTAAATTTAATTTTAATTAAAAAGAAACAAGAAATTACATGGAGAAATTCAATGTGCACTTTCAAGTCAGATGCCATTTTACCAAATTGCCATTTATCTGCTATCTATAACAAGATCATAAATATTGGTTATTGGCAGAAAAGTTCAGTCTCTACTACAATGCTACCAGCATCTACCTCGGACATCACATTTCAAACAACTTGTGTGTGCATTATTTTTGTGTATATACTACTTTTCACATAGTGCACAGATACAATACTCTGATCCTGCATTTACCTACCACTCTCACATGATAGTAGGATATGATACATGATTGGTTTCATTTGTGGTGTACACGTATAATCCAAGAACAAAAATTACCCAGTTTCCATACCTATTATCATATAGGCATCAGTATACTTTGACATTTTCCTCTTTAGTACAGTGGAGGAAGTACTACCATAAGATTGTAATCTCCAAGTCAAGGTTTCCTTCATTACTAAAGTGGGAACCACCTGCAGACAGAAGCATGGCACAAACTGTAGCCAAAGAAGTTCGCAGAGAAATACAGAACTATACTCAAAATCCTTGACAAAAGTACCAAGGTGTGATACTTTGATTCTAAGCAGAGGTGCTGATCCAGATATAAATCCTCCTGTCATTTTTGACATGTGCTATACTTGTATATAATATAGTTTAGTTGGACATATAAATAGTGTAATTTATCAGTAGACAAGGCAAAAGCAGCAAAGTGAATTCAAATTCTGGTTTAGTATCACTCATTCACTTTCAGAGAAATACACTTAGGAAAAACAAGAAAATAATTTTTTTCTCTCATATCCAGTTATGCATTTAATAGCAGGATAGACTGGGCTACCTAGGCTTGGATGTTAATTGCCCTAAGCAAAGGATTGACTTGAATGCAAACTGGAGAAAGCAGCAGTAAATCACTCTACTAGCTTTTCCAAGAAATCCAGGAATTTGTAAATAAAGAAATGGTATCTGTGGGGAGCATTGATCACCTACATCCTGAAAGATGGAGCTTAGAAAAAAAAAGTTAAGTAATGAAATTGTATTATTGTATGTTAATGTGTTTTAAATTTCTCTTCTTTTCTTAGACTGCGATTATGGTACATATGGACCCAACTGTTCAATATATTGTGGCTTCTGTAAGAATGGTGCAACATGTGACCCAGTAACTGGATACTGTCCACAAAATATTTGTGAATTTGGATGGACTGGTGAATTGTGTACTGAAGGTAAATCATTATACTTTTTTTTTTCCTATTCTCCTATTTTTGAGTTTAGTAATGTTTTTTAAAAGTTCTGTTTGTTCTCAATTTAATTACGGATATATATATATATATATATATAAGTGGACATTGAAGTCAACACCCAGAGGCAACAGTCTATTTCATATTAAACAATTGTCAGGCCATGATGATTGCATTTAGCATTAAACAGACTCTCACTTCTGGAGGTTTTTTTTTATGTTCACTTTTATATTTACATATTCTCTATACCTGATATGGATCACTTCAACCTATAAAAATATAATAGCATATATATATATATATATATATATATATATATATATGTGTGTGTGTGTGTAAAATAAATAAATCCTAGTAAGCCAGGTACTACCTACCTAAGTTTCACCACATGGGATCATAAGGGTGAACTGGCTTTGTACCAGAGATTTAAGGTACTGGACGATTTTTTTCACTCTGTTCAGAGGTTTCTAGTGCTTTCTTTTTTTTTCCATACCAATTTATTTCAAAATTGTGCTATCCAGGTTTTTTCATCCATTGAGTTTAAATAGATTTACATACTATATATATATATATATATATATATATATATATATATAAACAAATATAGATACAATACATATCTTTCTATGTCTTTGCAAAAGGATATATTAATGGGGGCATCCAAGAAAGGAAAACTTAATTATTAATCATTAGAACAAGTCCTTGTTAACTATTGATCTGTGTTCAGTACTTTTCTTTCTTTCACACACATAAAATCTAAAAAGAGAAAGCTATAATTTGATCATTCAAAATAATTCAAGAACTGATCAGTTCTTGTTTCCTTTCCTCCTAATAACTTATTTTTAGAATGATAGTCTGAAGATAATTATAAAATGAGGACATCTTATGAGGTTTCAATTCTAAATTTGGTTTACTCCAAAAGCAGTTTTTCTATACTGCTAAAAAAAAAATTAAAAAATAAAATGAAATTATATATAGAAGTAAAATTATCCTTCTATTCAAAAATAATAATTTGAATTTTAAAAAGTTTATTGATTATTTCTCTTTAAAAGCTTTAAACATGAAGTGTACATCATTTTTTAAAATATTAAATTAACCCCATAAAATATGAATGGAAAATAAAATTTAGATCAACAAATGAAGTTTTTTTTAGTCAAATTAAAATATTAATATGATAGATAAGTTTTAGAGAACATGTTTTACATGTCTATAATGATGATGAAATTAAACCTAAGAAAAGTTCCTATTATTAAAACATTTACTTATGAGCAAATTATTCATGGCTTTTGAGATAAATAATCTAAATTAGTGAACTGGGGGTTAACTGCAATATTATCAATGTTTATCTATTATTTTTCAACTAGTCTTACACTGCCTCGAAATAATTAAGTTACAAAATATTGAATTAAGATTTTTCTCTAAATCATACTTATTATAAAACACAGGTTGTGTGTGTGTGTGTGTGTGTGTACGTTTATATATTGGATCGGATTTCCTACATTTTTCAACCGATTTCAACAAAACTTCATAGGACTACGTAAAATTACCTTGCGGTGGTTCTGACAGTGCCAAAAATTGGAAAAACAATTGTTTTTGCACAAAATCAATTTGAAAACACGATTAAGAGTAATCGCGAGAATGAAAGAGGAACAACTCATTTCGAGTTATACTTATTATAAAACCCAGGTTGATTGTGTGTGTGTGTTCGTTCGTTTATATATGGGATCGGATTTCCTACATTTTTCAACCGATTTCAACAAAACTTCACTTTTTTTTTGGCAGGTAGTGTTTCTTATTGCCTTGCACACTTTTTTCTTTATTTTTACATTCAGAATGCTTTAAAAATTCTATTTATAAGACAATTGTTTATAATAAAATTCTATTCAATCGGTAGACTCATAACGATTGAAAATAATGTTTTTGTTTGAGTTTGACCAATTCGTAAAAAAAAAAAGAAAAAATAAACTAAATTAAGACATGCGTGTCCGTCAACCTTAAACAATAATCTTTGTCAATTTTATTTTTTAGTCTTTATGATGGTCGATACTTGATCTTACTGTTACATCCCCGGGCAACACCGGGCTCTACTGCTAGTTATGAATAATTACAGATGACTATACTTAAAATAATTGTATTAGTTAAACATTCCTGTTATAATATTGTAAGTACCAAACTCCTCATGCTATCCTTTGCCTTTATAAGAACCAGATCAGACCCAAAATGGAGTACTGCTGTCATATTTGGGTGAGAGCTGCCCAGTCCTCACTTTCCAGTCTTGATACAGTTCAAAAGTGCATTTGAGTCCTTGTTGAAGGAGAATTATTTTCCACCTTCCAATCTCTTTCTCACAGGCAGGACGTGGGAAGTCTGTCACTGCTCTATCACTACTACCATGGAAACTGCTTGAACAAACTACATTCCTTGGATTTGCCAGGCCTAACCTTCATGGCTAGGACCTGCCATGTCACTTACATAGTAGCAAACCACCCACATTTCTTCTGTCTTCCATCGGCAAGAAGTAAGTTCCACACAAACAGCTTCGTCCCATGGACACTACAATCTTAACCTGTTCAAGTGTAGATTTAACTATTATCTTCCTCCTTCTAGCCATATACACTACTCCTTAATGTAACCCTCTACCTCGAGTGAGGGACCTTGTACGGAGTGAACCTTATTGTAAAAAAATAAAAAAAATAACCATATTCAAGGGCAGATCTATTATGAAGTGAATAAAGCTTTACCAAAAGGGCCCCAAATCCCAGAGAGGCCTGGAAATAACTTTTAATGAATTAATTTTTCAATAACAATAAAAACTGATGGACGTTTTTTTTAAATGTTTGTTATCAAATTAATGATTGAATTTTAATACAAAAAGATTGAAATACTTAATATTGATCTTAGAATATACCTATTTCATATAGTTTTGAAGTGCCTGTATCCCCAACTGGGCTAACTAGAATCTATTTGTAACCTACCTTTTGGCATTGAATCCTTCTATTTGTAACCTACCTTTTGGGTGCTTGAATCCTTCGCTGATGTATGGTTTAATAACAATTCTGTTATTGTCTATAATTCAACTCCTAAGCTAAAGTTAATCAGAACCATAAAAAGACATCTGGATTCTTAATTCAACTTAAACTTGTTTTGATTGTACACTTTAACACCAAAAATCATATTTTCACCCTTTTATCTTAAACTCCTTTGATAACCTACTTCTCTATTAGAGAATGAACTAATACTTTTTCTGTTGATATTTTTTTTTACTTTTGGTAAACTTTCAATTATATCTTTTCCTTGTTTTGCATTGATTTTGTACATCATTTTTAATGCAAGACATCAGTTTATTATTTTATAATAAAATCCCAAATCTGATAGGGTTTATAAATGGTCCTATGAAAACCTGTTTAGTTTACTTAGAGCAAAGAATGGAAATAATATTTGTAAACTCTTTGTGGCGTACATGAGACAGAACCTGGGACAAGCACAACTGGTCGCGACTTGCCTTGTCCCCGCCAAAAAAGAGCCTGTATTTGCTTAGCATGTAAAGCTACTGCAGTTGAAATGAGGGAGAGAAAAAAGCACTTACCGCTCTGCCGTAATCCATCCTCGGCTAGATAACGTAAAAGAATGAGGGGGGACTGGCATTGCATTTTTATGCAATAAAGATGCAATGCATTATGGGACATGGACGCAATGAATTATGGGATCACATGAAGAAATGGGTATATGAACAACTATAAAAGCAACTACTTTTTTCCGAGTCGGGGAGTTCTTCGAGGGATGTTCACGGTTGACGGCAAGAACGGGCAGTTAGTGTGATTTTGAGACAGAACTCAAGAAGGAATGACTCAAGGTTGAATACCAGCTGGGAGAGCTTAAATTTACTCGCTGGTTACTGTTTTCTTTATTCGCTTCACTCTTTTCTAAATGCTAATTGTTACAGCAGGTGGATTTTCTTATTGCATGAATGTACTCAGAATTATAGAAAATTGAAGACAGCCTGAAACAAAGAACAATGTGTTCAATTAAGAAAATCAAAAGCACTGACTCAACAATTTGTGGAAGAGATGAGAAAAAATACGCAGTATTTTTTTGAAATACTGAAAAGAATTGTAATGGTTAGAAAGTTTTCAGATGAAAGAGATCATCAGAAATGGATCTCATCAAATAATGGAAACATGGCAGCCATTGAAATTACAAAATTTGACCTATTTTTACATGAACATCTCTAGAAATGTAAATTTGACTTAGCTGTATGGAACCATGTTTGAAGAATTGACAGAGATCATGATAAAACATGTGCAAGATTAAATTGTGACTCAAATCAACTATTAAATATTACTCTATTATTTTTGACACTACATTTAACCTGACACATGTTGACCAGCTGGTAATTGTGGTTTGATAGTGATGCAATAGAAAACCCTGTGAGAAATTAAATGTTTACTAATGCAGAATGATTTATCAACTTCCTTGCTCAAAAAAAAAAAAAAAATACAAACCTTGTGTTAATATAAGCTTTTCTTTGAAACCATCTACATAATTGCAGCTAAAATAAGAAGGTGCAAGCACTCTTTAAAAAGAGATTAACACATACACAGATTAGGTACCACATGCAGCCCATTTTCTAAACCTTGTTGGAAAAGGGAGTGTATTGTGTCTGAAGCTGTGGATTATTTTAACATTTTGCAAGAGTAGCATGTTTTCTTTTCAGGATCTCCATTAAGATGAAGAGTTTTAAACACAGAGATGTCTCAATTTTTCTCTAAAGAGCTGAAGTGTAATTAGATGGTTTGCTCATGATGAAGCAGCTCAAGTAATTAAAAAAGGATAGACAAGTATTTACAAACTATCAAATATATTTTTGAACTCTCAAAAAAAAAAAAAAAAAAAAAAAAAAGCCAGAACATAAATGAGATTCAAAACATTTACACCACAACTTGGTAAAGTTGGAATATGCTATTTTAACAATCATTTGGGGAAAAATGTTAAAGCATTTAAACAAAAACTCCAAACTTCTGGATTTGATATATTTGAAGGTCATTTTCTATTATGCTTACTCTTGTCCCTTAAAGAACTGAGAAGATTCAGCTAACAGAATTGCACATTAGGAATCAGAAGCAAAAGTTATTACCTCATTTGAATACATTTAAATATATCGTTCTATATAAATTCTTAGATGGAACAAGTGGTAAAGCATCTTTGAGAGGAAATAAATTTACGATAGAAGTTTTAAATGTTCAATGACTACTCATTAATAATGTTACTCAAGCATAATCTGCTTGGATGGACAGATTGCAAAAAGGTTCAGTTCCTCTCAGAACTAGTGAACAATTCTGAAATTGATGAGCTTAGATTTTGTTCCCACTGACACAAACACAATTTGTGGTGATTTGTCTGGTTAGTTAAAGACCGAGAGGGACCCATTGTATATTTACACCATAAAACAACCCCATTAATAAAGATAAGTGTTTACTCATTGCTGATGGAAAGAGGTTTACAGTATTGTTTGTTTTCAATGTCTCTATCCCACCACCCATTTCCTACCATAAGTTCCTTGTTGGATGTTGGTCTATTGTTGCTTATTGCAAAACAGCTCTTCAGCACATTTCAAGCTTCAGCATCCCCAAAAATGTAGGTCTACCACTGACCATATTGGATACCAATGTCTTAGTGCTATTTAAAAAAAAAAAATCAATAAAGCCATTTAATGAAAGAACTAATCTTTGGATGTAGTTCAATATTTTTCTTTTACTTAATCTAAAATTGCTAATTATTCTCACTTATTTTTCTTTTAAAATGTCTATAAATATATTGTGATAAAGAGATATTTCTAAGATAAATCCAGTTTGAATTCAAGGCTCCATTCATCTAGCATCTAATTGGAAGCAAATTTACCAGCAGTGGGTCACTAGAAAACTAATATTCATCTCCTATGAGAGAAAAACTATTGCATCAAATGACTTCTGAATAAGCTCCTAAAAGATTAGAGCTTATAAAAATTTCAAGCACTATAATAAACAGAAAAATAATAGTTCACACAATCAGGCTACTTAACCAAATTTAGAATTCAATTCTATCAATACAACTAGGATCTCCATTGAAATGAGACCTTTTATGAGCATATTCATTGTATCTAGTTACAGTTCTATTTTCAATCCCCATGGAGTCAAATGTTCTCAAAATGATGTTGTACATTAGCTTTCCTCTTACAAGCCACTAGAGAAATTCAATATGGTCTTTAAAAATCTTGTATTACTCTTATTTTTTTTAGTCTTAGAACTCAAAGACTGAATGCATGTTGTTTTTTTTATATTGTGTTTAACTATGTTGTTTAATGTTTGTGCCATTAACTATATGTGATATTAATTCTACTCCAACCAAAAAAAAAAAAACATTCAGTTGTTCTGTTCTGAAAATTGATAATCAATTTTTACTTTTTTTTGTTGAACCTTTCATGCCTACACTAGATTTCAACCTACTTTAAATATAACAGTATAAACAAAAATCTATTTCCCAGTTTTATGTCTTTTCTATATAAAACTCATCCACATTTTTATGCAATGATTTGCCATGATCATCAAATATGTATTTTTTCACTTTCATTTTGCCATGATCATCAAATATGTATTTTTTTCACTTTCTTATATGAAGCATTAGCATTTTTAATTCATAATTTGAACTAATATTTTTACTACTATTTCCATCATTATTATAGATTTAATATTAACAATAGGTTAAAAATGAATTTTTAATAGAATTCTGCTAAGTATACATTTGTATATAATGTATGTATAAAATTTCAGATAAAATATATCTGTAAAAGGACAATATGAACAAACACAAAAGGAAAACTTAGCTGATGCATTTCATCCTGGCAAATGTAAGGATTTTATTTTGTAACAAGTATTTATAGACAAGAGCAAAAATGTTAGTTTCTCATGATTATTAAATTTAAAAAACACTCACTAATATTCATCAGGTTAACTGAAAAGTATAGTTAAGTTATGGAGGATTCTAAGTGACATAATTTAATGTCTAATAAACGAAAGCGAATAAAAGATGTTTTGGAAATTTTTATGCAAATTAAGATTTTAAATTACTTTAGTTTGGGATTAGTTTGTGTTATATATTTTAAATAAGATGGAGTTTATGAATTTAATCATTATCTTTTAATTTAATAATCATGTATGTTGGCTTTGGAAAGTAAAAATTCTTTCAAGAATGGAGATATTTGAAAAAAAACAATCCATGACACAGATTTCTATTTTGATAAGATTTGATAGTGACACTCTTGAGAATTTTCAGTCTAAGTAAGTTATTTATCTCTTAATTTATTTATCTCTTAATAAGTGCAGCATTCTTTAGTTTAAAGTTGTGGATGAATTTATTTCTATGTATAACTAATGAATTTTATAAATTGTGTATAAGATCCCCTTTGTGTTCATATATATATATATATATATATATATATAAAAATGTTCCAAAGGTTGTCATAGGGTGATAGTGGGGATAAAATACTTCTGTGGTATGTCTCAAATAGCCTCTGACAACTATGTCCAACTTCAAACAGTTGGATGGGTGAAGACAAACAGCTGGCACCTCATAACCAGCTACTTTGGGTAGATGGAACTTGACAGCACAGGAAGACAGTCCATTTAGGGAAAGTATAAACCTGATTTTAAGCCTTGCAATCATATCCAAACATGGAAAAAATTTTGGAAGTAAATCCAGACAGAAAACCTGGAGTGAAGCCATGAAGAGGATTGGCTGTCAACACTGACAGTTTCTACAGCCAAGCCAGCCCCAAATGTAATGTTCTGTATTCCTTTGGATCGTGTCAGTATGCCTACACAGGTGTGTGGGGGGGTATGTTGTCTGGGCAGCATGTGGCCTCTATATACTAGGTCACTCCAGTCTCACTACCAAAAGGACTGATTTTTGACCAATCGTGATAAATCAATGCCTACATTTGTATATAATTCTAAAAGAACAGACAATGAATGTCTGTTAACCATTTTGGTAAATTTCTCCTAGTGTAAAATAAGTCGTTCGATGTTGAGTAGAAACTCGTAGATGAACTTCCAAAACTCTGTAATGACCAAGTACTGTCAACCATCATTGGTCATTTTCAACGTGTGAAGATAGATGTCAGCAAGTATCTTAAGTTTCCATTTGACTTCAAATGGCCAGGAGAAATTCACCAAATGGTACAGCAAGCATCCCTTGTCCAATCTATTAAAACATGTTTAAACAAAGGATTGTTGCCTGAATATATATGATATAATTCTAAAATAATAGAATTCTGTTAGGTGAATCCTTAACAATGTCAATAAATACGATACAACAGTAGTTACATATTAAGCTGGCACAAAATCATTGTAAGGAAGGACCTGGTTAAGATGAAACTCATTACAATAGCGCAGTATTTCTCAACCTTTTGTTTACATTAGGGTGCACTTATAGAAGTAACCGTAACTCTGAGGTGCACTTTAAATTCTAATAACGAAAAATTAATCATGAAATTTGAAAATAGGAAAATAATAAAGAAGTCTCCTGAAATAAACATTTATTTTTAAGACATTACATATTTAAGCAGTACAGTTTTCATTTAAAGGGATTTATAAAGAATCTGCTACTTTTTTTAGAGAGGCCAATAATGAGTGATTTAAATTGCTTGAGGAAGGCAAATGAATTTAGCATCCACTTCAAAATATCAAATGACAAAGACTTGACTTAGACATGGAAGCCACATGCTTGATATTTAACTTTTTAAAAAAAAAAATAAAGATTTATTTTAAATATAAAAATAATCCATAAAATACTCTGCATTAGTGCACCTGGTTATAGCAGTTGAGAAATGCTGCACTAGTGAATTGGCTTGCAAGATGAGCTTGGTAATCACTGTGTCATAATATGATTTGTTTGTTTTTGTTTTATGGTATGGCATATCAACCACAATAGGTTATTTAATGCTGACAATTTTTTTTTTGCTGGTAATATTTTTTCCCTTCAAAAATGTATTACTGATAATATTTTTTTCTTCAAAAATGTATCTCTGGTAATAATTTTTTTTACAAATTATTTCTGGTATTAAAACCTATTTTTACACTTTCATATTGTTTTGACATCAGTTTGTGGGTTAACTATTTGCCCATAGTTGGGGCCCTAATAGGTGCTACTGCCCTGGGTCAGGGTGGACCTGGGAACACCAGCAATTAAGAAGTGGTTCCACGCTCCTCAAAACCTTCTGATCAGAGGCCTTGCTGTTGGATGTAGTGTCTTACCCAGGACGCGGATGTAGTTTATCATCATACCCAAGACAGATCATAATATGAACCCAGATGTCATCATCATCCAGTTGCAGTGCTTGCACAGATTCTCATGACACTGTCCAATTCTATTGTTCATCATATTTAGCAGGTCAGAGGGATTACAGTTTATGTCGTCACAAATATAATTTATTTATAAATAATATAATTTTATCTCTACCTCTCCACCAATGCCCTGCAAATCTGATTCTATCCTCTTTGATAATGTCTAAAAAATTTCCCATAAAATCCCTCATTGGTCAGATGATCTCTCCAAGTGACATTCAAAGCCATTCTTAGCCTGTGAGTGTAGGCTCTATCCAATCTTCTTTCCTGTTTTGTGGTGAGCAGCCATGCAATAGAACAGTGGTAACAGAGGCTCCTTTTCATGTTTTTTGGAAGTCTAGATTTCCACACATAACTTGTCAACAGCACTCTACACTTTACAAATGCATGTTTTTACATCGCTTCTGCAGGGAGTTATTTTATTACCTAGGTAAATAAATTCTTCTACATGGTTGAGAAGTGTACCAGATACTGTTTTGATTGCTCTATTTAGATTTAAGTTTATGTATGTCAAAGGTTAGAATTACACTTAAGTCTCACTCAAAGAACTAATTCCTACCATATGAATGAACTTGTAGTCATGAACCTAATCAGTAGTTAGACAGTTGACCACTTATTAGCAGCCATTAATGTAAGCACCCTGATACCTGTGTGCCAAACATTTGGTAAGTAATAATCAAAGCTTTGAAATTTTGATATCAGATGTCTTTAATACAATGGCCCAACAGAAAAAAAACATTCTATTCTTTTGTTCAAAATCTGTGCCTGTCTTTTTGATTTTTTTTTTTTGGCTTCCTTGATACCAAAGTCTAACAAATCTTGTTATGAAAAGATAATTACAGAACTTAGCTTATTTCAGCAAAGCTATAAAATTTTCTTAAAAATGATATTTTAAGAAACTAATTATTTAAATAAATGTTACAGGTCCTGTAAGGATTTGGATTTATTTTTAGTTACTTATCCACTATTTACTTGTATAGGTTTATATTTGGCAAAAAAATTCACTTAACCATTTTCAGTTAACAAATTAACCCTACATTGTGCTATTTATCTTATCAACTATCTGGCACCAGTTTGTATTTTTGTAAAAAAAATTCTTTAAGATTCTCTTCAAAGCTCAAGGTTAATTCTTTTTTTGCCACTGTGCTTGCATGCATATAGCTTTACTTTATTGTGTAAGTATTTTTCTTTTCATAGATTAAAAATAATTTAAGCTACACTGGATTACATACAGAGATGAATTGTATTGCTTTTACCAAATTTTTTCTTAAACAAATCTCATCAGCAAAAACTGATTTTATTAAAACGGTTCAAAGAAATTATAGATTTTGAAATATAATTCAATGTCAACTTGGCCTTTTCTATTTATATTACTTTTACATCTGCATCAGAAAATATTGGATATTTTTAAAATATTGATCTGTAGTTATTGAGAAGTAGTAATTTGCTAAATGCTATTGAGGTCACATTGTTGTATACATAAAAATGAAGTCATCTGATGCCAGTGAGAAATTGCTGGCATTAGAAAGATCAAATTTTTTATGATCAAATAATCTTGCATCAAAGTGGATAAAATAAACAAATGTACTCTTAAATATTAAATCAAGAAATAAGATTATGAAAAACAAATCTAATCACATCATTATAATTTTTTTATAATCATTGTAATTTGTTTCAAGAAAATTTATGTAACATTTACATATCAAATATTTTATAATAATAAAAATCAATAAAAGCTGCCAAAATATGTAAAAATCACAAGAAGTTAGCATATTTCAATGCAAGCAGAATTTTTGTCAAGAAATTGCTCAATATAAAACTAGAGCAAGAATATATCTTGCAACCAATTTAAAAGTTTTGGGGATCATAACACATGAAGGTTAGAGAATTTGATAATTCTATAAATTTATCAGACCTTCTGACTACTTCAAGTTATGACTTAGAACATCACTCATCAGCAGCAGTGCTATGAAACTTTGAAATTAGTCAAAAAATAAGTTGATTGTCCAGTTCTGGGTATGACAAACTATATCTGGCAACAAGGCCTCTGATCAGGAGATTGAAATTTTTCAGGAGCTTGGAACCACCTCTTAATTGCTTTTGTTCCCAGCTCCATCATAACCTGGGTTGGTAGCACCTGTTAGGGTCCCAGATATGGGAAAATAGTAAAAACAAAAAAAGAAACACCATGATAACATAAAAATACAATTTTATAGAATGACTAACAATACATTTGTAGTTGAAGACATACAATTACATTTAAAATATATTTACTTGAAGCTAAAAAATTCTGTTCAAAATATTTATATTTTAGCATTAAATAACCCCTATAAATTGATATGCCACTAAACAAAATCAACCAACCAACATGAACTCTTTCATGTCATTAATCCATATCTAAGAATTTCTTCAAGAAATCAAACTATATTTCAAAATATAGCTTCAATATAAAAACACCTATCACTGCCTCTAGTAATCATGTCCCCACAAACATGCATATGTACAAAAGCTAAGTATCATCTACCATGTATTCAATTGTGAAAGTAGAATAACATTTTTATTACTTCAAAGCTCCACCCAAAATTAAATTTCAGCATTAAATAACCCATAAGGAAGTTATATACTGTTAAACAAACATACATACAAGTTGATTGATAAAAGTCAAATTAATAAAAGTTCAATCTAATTCTCTATTGTGTTTTTAATAAAAAATTCTTCTCACCTCGAAATATGTTAAATTCTCATGATTTTTATATATTTTCATAGGTGCTATTAATAAAAAGTAATATCAAATACTATGAAATATTTTAGTAAGTTTTTTCTTATGTGCCTCATTAATACAAAAACAATGTATAACTTTCTTATGATAAGGATAAACAATATTTTTTTATATAATTATTAAATGTGTAAAAACAATTTCAAGCCACCATTTACATTGAATATGTCATGATACATTTCCTCATCTTTATTACATTTTGGCTGTTGTATCCTTTGACATTCTTGTCCTGGGTATGACGATAAAATACATCTGGCAGCAAGGTCTTTCATCAGGTGGTTTTGAGGAGCGTGGAACCACCTCTTAATTGCTGTTGTTCCCAGGTCCACCCTGACCCGGGATGGTAGCACTTGTTAAGGTCCCAGCTCTGAGCAAACAGTTAATCCACAAAGTGGGTGGGGTCAGAACACTATGAAAGTATAAAAATACATTTTTATAGTAAAATTACCAGCAATACATTTTTGTAAAAGAAATTACTAACGCTCACAAGAAAATTAAATTTTGGCATTAAATGACCCATAAGGAGTTGATATGCTGCTAAACAAACTTTGACATTCCTAACACTTTATTTGATCCATGAAATAATTATCCAGTATCCTCCCTAGGGAATTTGCAAACTGCCATCTCTTTTTTTTTTATGATGCTGATCTCATTCTCCACTGAGCTGGTGTATATTTCTTCATTACTTATTTTCTTAGAGTTTATCAAATACATTTAATATTTGTCAAAGATGCTTTATGCATTTTGTAGTTGATCTCTTATCAATGTTTTATGTAATATTTATAAGTTTTCTTTATAATAAAAAATCATTATAAACTTTAAATGCTTTATTAACTCACAATTCACATCTTAAATATTTACATTTGGACTAATGTCCTCATCTTTGTTGTTATCACAATGTTTCATCTATTATACCCTCCAGCCTTCTTCAGATGTCTTTCATTTCAATCTGAGCCCTTTATTTAAAAAGATGAGATATCCCTAGACATTGACAGCAGAACAACCACCCATAAATTAGAGAAAGGATTTGGTTTAACATTCCCTGAAAGTTACCCAAATCAGTAGACACCTGAAGATCAGAGAGTACAATATCTGAAATGTTGTGATAACAAAGATGAGGATAGTAGTCCAAATAAAAATAATAACTTCTCATCCCAGAAATTCAGACAGAAATCATTATTTCAATGTTTCCAGTCAGTTATGGGCCATATATGATACATGCTTAGACGATCACTGATGAGGCAGATTTTTCACAACAGTAGGTTGCCATTTCTTTCTGTGGTAGACCAGTTGTCATCCAAAGCTATAGAACCTGGTCTGTCCTGCTATTTACCCATAGCTAGGGGGAGAAGAGGATTCATACCTTTCCCAAGGGTAATTAGCACATAAGTGAATGTAATGGATTCAACAGGAATTCAAACTCAGCTCTCCAATTCCTCAATCTGAGCCACTGTCTATTACTCCACTGTGCCTCCCATAGTTCCACTAATTACAAACAAAAAAAAGAAACTACATCAATAAATAATGAACTAATTTTTTCAATAGTTTTGCTAATAATAAACTTCACTTTCCAATTAAACTGAAATTGGACATTTTTTTATTCATGGGGAAAAAAAACCTTAAAATCAAAAACATATATATATATACATACATACAAGAATCTCATAAATAACTTACTTGGAATATTTTATAAGAAAGAATTTATTATAAGAAAAAGAATTACTTACTTTCTAAAGAAAATTTGAACCTTTTTTATAACCCAATTGCAAATTGTATGTGATTTTTTTTCAGTTGGCAGTCAGTCGTTTTTCCTTTGTTCATAGGTTACTGCATTTTACCTTTCTAACAAAAAATATTTCAAATGTTTAAAGAATATTTGGCATTCATTTGAGGAATGATTTGTATTTTGAACCAACAAATAAAATCATGTGCATTTTTGTTAGTAATTTTCAGTCAATAAAAATGCACATATCCAAAAAAACCTGTTTTGATTTTTTGCCTGTGTGTTTTTCTTCTTTGATTGAAGATAAATGTGATTTTATAAATCAAATTAGTGCATTTATCTTCATTTAAACTTTGTATAGTAAAACCTAACATGACAATTAGTAACTATACCAAAATCAAACTTTCCTTCTATTAACCCCCTCCCCCACAAGTTAAAAAAAGAATTAATAGAGTTACTTAAAAATGTGTGATCATGAAAAATTTGAATATGTATATGGTCAGTTACTATGCTTAACTTATCACTGTGGCTATGTGCCATACTAAGGACACTTGTATAGTAAGGTGGTTTGAAAGCTAAGCTTGTTAACCATCACACCATGGCAGGAGCTAAATTTGTTTGAATGTCTGTGGCCATTTCATTTTGATATAAGAGTTTGAAAATATCTATAGCAGTGTTATGTAAATATTTTTTAAATTATTTTACCCCAAGCAAGGCAATAAAACCACTAACACAAGGGGTTACAGAGTGTGAGAAAAACTTTAAATTTATATATATATATATATATATATATATATATATATATATATATATTTTATTTATCTGTTTACTTTTGTGTTTTACCTGCTACTGCATATTTAATGGTACAGCAACTCTACACGCATGCCACCAATCTGCTACTGGGTAGCATGCCACTAGCGTTTGCTGCTGGCGTGTTCATCTCGTAATGTTACCACTGGCAGACCACTAGTGGCCCGCAAGTGGCTGCCAACAGAGGACCGTTGGCATTGCCATCAGTGGACCACTAGCAGCTTGCATGTAGGAAAGTTTTGAAGGGGTGCATGTATGTATTCAGTTTTGATATTATGTCTGGTCTATCATGAATGGTTATGAGTGTTAAAGCACACAGTTCACTTTATTCAAAAGAAGCCATGACTACAGTTACAGAAAATTATCAGAAAACTGTAAAAGTATGACTTTAGTTCAAATGCTTACATGTCCCCCTTCAAAAACTTTCTTTTAAATTTCAGTCTTGATATGCTTATATACCATATATAATCTGTTGACCTTTTCAACTGATCTTAATAGCATTTGTATCTGTCTTTTCAAGTCTTGAAATGATGAGCCATTAATAATGACTTTAGGGAAAACCTTTTCTATCAGCTAAAACAATCCTATTACTTCTCAGCAGTTATTCGAGATTAGATTTGGAACACACTAAGAGCTCTTTCACTCTTTATTAATTACAAAGTGGGATGCTTAAAATTTTATCAGCTTGACCCACTTCCTAATCTCTGATATTCGGGTCATTAAAATACTTATTTGATTTGGGGAAGCGGATTGGGCTGATAACTTTTCAGCAACCTCTTCATAAAGATGTGATTCTTACCTGAAAGTAAATGAAGAATGCCATAATAAAGCTTAACATACCCTCCTCCCCCCCCCAACACTATGCAGATGACACTGATGATGACAGATTCAGAAGGAAAACTGAAAGAACTGTAAGACAAGGAAGTTGATAATAGTAAGAAGAATTGCAAAAACAGAACTAGTGGTTGCAAGTTGCTCTCAGGAACATCAAAATCACCAGATACAGAAATTCAATTATCCAGAGTAGAGTTGTAGCAGACAATATATAGTGTAACACAGAAATAAGAATAGCAAAAGATGCTTGTCAGAAATTGAGTAAAGTATTAAGAAACTGAAAAATAATACTAAGTAACTAAGTAAGACTCTTGGACTGCTATGTAATGACTTCAGAGGTTTGATGTTTGGTGATGCTCAGGGCCAACTCCTTGATTGTATCTCCCTAAAATTCAAGTGGGGGGGGCTATAGGGCCTAGTACTGAGAAATATGAGGAAGGAAGACATTTTAAATATTTAAAAACAGGTGAAACATGAAATAAACATTTTATTCAAATTAAGTATAAACTAATTTTTATTTCACTCTTTAATTGGATGCCCTCCCAATATAGATGCCTGGGAACGTTGCACCCTTTGACCCCCCCCCCAACACACACACTACTGCACACTACTGTCTTCCCTCTAATATGATAAAGAATTCTGTATAATTTCATCAGAAATGAAAAAAAGTTCAAGTAACAGAGGAGAGAAAGACTTAAAGCAATGGAGATGTGATTTTTACCAATGAATGTTAGGAATACCATAGACAGAGCATATGATGAATAAGGAAGTTTCAAGTAGAACAAGCATTAAAAAACAAAAAAAAAAATCTGTTGCTATGAATCAGAAAAAGACAGCTGAAATTTTGGGGATACATAATGAGGAAAGAGTATTTGGCAAGGGTAATGGCAAAGGAAACCAGCAAGTAACCTACTTAAAAATTTTGAACACAGATGGAAAAACAAATACAAGGAGGGATCAGGAACAAAAACATTTCTGAGAGCAACAAAATAAAGAAAGTTATAAAGAACTAGCAGAGTAAACTGGCCTCTGTAACCATGAATGACAGCCAGTCTAGGAGAAGGACAAATAAGTTTAAACTCATGGAAAGGCAACAGGAAAGCACTCCACTATCTTTCTCAAGATGTTATGGTAATTCACAGATAATGAAGGAAAGGAATCTGTGGAGAGCCATTATCTCCTACATTCTGAAGGGATGCAGCATTAAACTAAGGAAAATAATGTGAACAATAGTTTTTTTAAGTTACTTGAATTTTGAAATTAAGCATTTTTCATTAATTTTTGTTGCCTACATTTCATCTTGTTTTTTATATTTATATCAAAATATTATAGGTTGAATACATTCACAACTTGAACAGTTGTGATGAAAAAACAATCTGGTGAAAAGCAACCAAAAATTTAGGATGCATGAGTGATGTAAAGATAGTGGTACAGAATGAGAAATAGATTTGAATTTCAGTCAGTGTTAGATTCATTTACCATTCAGAAAGGTATTAATCCATTTCCTCTTCCAGCTATGGGTTACACAGTACCAATTATATATGGGGAAATCATTGTTATTCTAAAAAAAAAAAAAAATTTGTTAATGCAATATTCACTTGCAAAAAAGAATTATTCTAATAATCCAAGATATGATTTGGCTTTAAATTTGGTGGTTTTAGAATTTCTCTTCTGTAATATTGCATTAAAGTTATACAAACATTTTAGTAATATTTTTTAGTCAGAATCAATGAAAACAGACCATGAATGATGACAACAGAGATTGTAAAAGAGATATTTCTTAGTTATACATTTAATTTATTACACTTTGGTGTATGTCAGTCTAGTTTTCAGGAGTGGCAACAAAATCATTCTATCATCACTAGAATTAGCTTTGAGCTTAGTCTTGACCTATCATTGTAAAAAGGTACTTCAACTAGTATATGATAAGAGGAAAACAATTTCTGTTAATGCTTTGATTTTTTTAGATTAATAGATTCTATATATTTGTGGTGAAAATAGAAATTTAATTCAACTGAATAACAAAAACACACCATATGATTTTATTGGCATCCTTTTATTTAGCACCAGATTTATTAATATTCATATGAAAGACACAAAGGCATATATGTTATTTACTAAACTTATCAAATAACAGTTTTTAAGTTATGCTTTTTAATAAGTATTAATAATATTTCCATATTTATTCATCTTCAGAATATTCTATATCATTATTATTCTATAACTGTTACATTAACACATTACATAAAAATTGTTTATAAAAATATTGCTTACTTTCACTCTGTACATTTTTGAATTTCAAACAAAAAAAATAATTGTTAACTTTCAGCTTAAACCAAAGTGTCAGAATAAAATATTTTAGAATAATAACTAAACAGCTTAATATTGTTTCAGTATATTTTTGCCTGTATTTTTCCAAACATTGGCTTCAAGTGTTAAAACAGTGAGATTAACCAATTTATGGTAAATAACTTCAGAGATTTTTTTTCTCTGAAAGCAGTTTTGTGCAGACCTTGCTCTCCATTTCCTAAATTAGTTTATGCCGAAATTTGTTGACAACTGCTAAGTATTAAAATAAAACAGATCTCATAGTAAGAAAAATTTTGAAATGTGGTAAATAAAGTGTTCACTGTTTCCAGTTTTGGTATGATATCCATTCAGTGCTGTTTTTGTTATCTCCTTTCCACATCTCCCAAACATGTTTATTTAATCCTAGCCACTTGTGAGTTTGTATTCATTAAGCCTGACACCAGTATGAAAAAAAAAAAAAAAAAAATGCTAACACCAGTTCACTTGACATTCTTCGAAAATCATTCACAATGTCATGACTGCATTCACTTAAGCCTGACATAATTGCAAAGCTAAATACCAGCTTGTCAAAAGTAATAAAATGATTCTTTAATGAAGAGATGTTTGTACAAACTACCATTTAATTGGTAAAATTCAAGGAGGACTTATGTCAAGTTCAATCAGGTAGAGGTGGGAGTAGAAGGGCAGTGGAAGAGGTGTCTAATTAAGGTACAAAACAGAAAAAGATAAAGGCCAAATAATATTCTCTGGTAGTTTAATTGCTAATTTTAAGTGAAAATGAAAAGTCAGGATTTTTTTTATCCAAACATTCCCTGTGTTTTATGCCTTTCTGAGCTGACCAATGACAGCATTTTACATAATTACAATTAAAGGTGATATGTTTAAACACAGTTGTCAGTACAGTATTTTGTTTAGTTATGTGACTACAATTCTTGTTTTCAATCAAATATTAATTAACAGCTGACAGATTGGTTTCATCATTATCTTTAATTAAATGATAAAAAGTCACCAATGTAAGATTCATCATCTTCTTAGTTTCCATATAATGGGCACATAGTCCAAGTGATTAGAGTTTTAGCTTTTAGACCATGAGAACTGGATTTGAATCTCACCAGGGTTGATTTGTCAAAGAGGTAACCTGGGGTGGGGAAGACAATCCCAGCATGTGGAACTGTTGAGAAGTGTCTGAAAACCATACCATGAATTGACAGGCCCTGAGAGTGAAATTGGATAGACAAAACTGTTTAGAGACTGTCATCAGTTGTTCTAGCACAACATCTCAAGTCATTGTGACTGAGGGTTCAAATGTGCTGGCCTTGTTAAACTTCTGATCACACATACTGTGTGCTTTCTCTCAAAAAATGTAACAAAGGTCTGTTCAGCATAACATAGTGGCAGTATAAACCACAAGTTGGCTGTGCCAGTATTGAAGAAACATGTGCCTGAACAAGAATCTGCAAGAGGGATTAGCTAACCACCTGAGTAGGTTCACAGATGCCTAGTTTGTTTATGTTATTCCTTGAATCCTCATAAATCACAAGATTATAAAATGTCTAAATTTATTGAATAAAAAAAAATAATCTTTAAAAAACAGAAATACTAAGTGGTTAAAACCTCAATTCTCTTTTCCTATTTCACAAATTCTATGTGCCATATTCTTGCAGGGTGTGGGTGATCATCGCTCTCCACAACTTCCTGTACTTTGTAGCTCTTAGTAACATTTGTCTTTTTGCTATCTCTCCTAATCCCTGTTCTACCAATCATACAAACTCCATTAGGTAGTCTTCTTGATTCCTCTTTTATTATTCACTCCTTAATTTTTCTCTCTATTTTTTTTTTTTTTACCCTCAGTAAACCCTCGTCTCTCGGTGGCTTTTACTGTCTTGGTGAAATGATTAAAAGAAAAAAAAATTATATATTCTCAGCCCTAAAACATTTTACAAAGTATAGGATCCACCAAAAAAAATGTGAATCTCCTAACTGATCTAATAAGGGTCAAATTGTATGTGACCTTCGACTGAACTGTCTTTATCTTCAACTGCCATGATTATCTTATTTGACTTGATTAATTGCAACTATTTACGAGTTTATTTCCCTCTCAACCTTTTGTCAAAGGAACCTGAAATCATATCCTCCTTAGGAATCAGGTACAATATGGGCTTTATCCAATAAGTCTGTGTTGTATCTTTTCATTTAATGTGGGGGGCAGGGTCTAAAAAGCTTGAAACCAAAACAAATGCAGGCCATTAGATGACTGGAAATATGAGACACTTTTTATTGTTATTTAATGGACTGAATTTATTCTTCTAATTTTAGTCATCTTATTAGAATAGTCACATGGTTTTATGGCTATTATATTACAAATTATTTTTCATCAGTTTTATGGTAGTAGATTTAATAAATACATTTTGTTTATTGCTTATAAGCACCTTTTAACTTTTTTAAACCAGAAATACATGTTTCTGCCTCTTGTCACCCACTTTATGAAGGAAAAAATTGATTAGTTCACCATTTTCTGATATACATTTGAAATTAAATCTTTATCATATTCTTTATCTTTAGTCAAATTCTTTATTCATTTTATGTAATGCCAGTTGCCATCTTCTGTCTTCTTGAATCCTATTATTTTATTGTCCTTTTCCCTCAATAGAATCTTCATTCTCTTACACTTACAGTAACCTGTTGTGTCTTAGTGGCATTATTACTGTGCCTGGGATGAAATGATTAAAAATAATATTATAGGTTCATATAAGGTGTTGTTCAGTAATCTGAACCAATTCTTGTAATAATAGATCATCTCAGTGTTACAATCTTGACAGTAGTTTATAACGATGTACTTTATTTAACAAACTACATCACTTGAGGACTTTTAACAGCAGCAACAACTAAAATAGATATCACCTATAACTCAGAGAAAATAATGACATAGTCAATATTTTCATTTTCAGCACTACTTCCAATAAAAGATTAGAAAGTAATCCCCCATCAATACTGGAAAGAGCAAAACCTATTTTCCTGAGAAATTGTTTTAAGAGAAAGATTTTATAAATTTCAACCGATAACAGCACTGGCTATGCAGTCAATGAATGTCAAATATTTCCTTATAAGGAAACAGCTAATATTACCATCATTTTGATAATTATAAATTGCATATTACTATAATCTTCCAGAAATCTATTTTGTACAGATTTATTTTAAATTTTAAGATAAAATTCATACCATATCCTTAGACAAGATAGGAAAATATCAGTGTGTGTGTGTGTATATATATATATATATATATAATGAAAAATTTCTTAGAGTTAACCTATAGAAAAAGAAAATATGTATAAAGGTAAAAGACAATAGGAAAAGTGACCTCACAAAAAACAACTAATGCACTACTCATACATTCAGTCAAAATGCTACACTCATAAAAAGAAAATAACTCACTCAGAAGGAAAATCCTCGAAAGTGCTGCCATTGAATATTATCCAAATATTAATCAATGCTCAGGCATTTTCCAACATCACCTTTCCTAACAGAATTACTACTTCTCAAGCCAATGTACACAACTGTATCAAGAAATCAAAAGAAAATGGTTGAATCCATCAACACAACAATAAAAACAATATTTCTACACATGATAGTACTTGATGTAATTTTCAGTTGACAATATGAATATAATAGCGTTTTCTAAATTTCTTCTAGTTGCCAAGAACATTTTATTTGTGGTAAATGCTAGTGTCATGCCACCCAGTGGCAGATTGGTGGCTTGTATATAGGGAAATTACTTCATGTTTCTCAGATGATAAATGCTTAAGTTTTTTTTATCCTCAAGTTTAATTTGCTGTTTTTTCTTCTTTTCCAGAATGTGAATCAGGGTTTTTTGGTTACAACTGTTCTGAATATTGTGGGTTTTGTTCTAATAACAAAACCTGTGATCCTTACAATGGAACTTGTCCAGAAGGATGTTTAGATGGCTACACAGGACCAATATGCCAGAGAAGTAAGTATCTCTCAATGAAAATTGAACAATGAAAAGGTTTTCTTTACCCTGGAGTCAGTGGCAATTCTACGGGTGGGAGAAGGGGCCAATTCCCCCCTCCAGAGTTTTGGCTGGCCCCTCAGTTGCCCCTGTTCAACTTTTCTAAGTTTTGTAAAGGAAAAAAATCAGAGCAGACAAATCACACTGTTCTGCTTGTATTGACGTTAATATACCCCTTTGATCTTGTTTTGAAGTTAACTTCTCTTGTGGTCCAACAGCATGAGAGTGGAAAAAAGGGGCAAGAATAGATTATAACTTCACTAGTATGAATGAAAAGTTATTCCATTTACTTTAGCAAAGTAACATACTTATAGTAACAGTCATTCCTAAGTTGTGTATGATAGTGACTTAGTATGAAAATAAAGACACTGCTTGAATTCCCCCCCTCCTCCACAGAAAAACCTTGACCCCCAAGTCCCCCACCTTTCAGTTCCAGAATTGCCACTGCCTGGAGTCTAATATATAAGACCATTCTCAAAATTTGACAATCATAATTAGACTTTCTATATACAAATATAAGCTCTAAAGAATAAACATTTAAACATAAAATTGGAAAATTTCTTTAAAAAGTTTTTAAAAAAGACACTTATTTGATTTAGAAGTTTTACAAAATATCAGTATATAAATTAAATTTTGTTTAGAATTTTCCAGGATTTCTACAGTGATAGGGAAACCTTTTTCATTTAAAATATTGCAAATATTTTTTTATCTTTCTTTATAGATAATATTTTCTTGCTGAAATGTACATTCGATTCATGTGAATATGCCACAACAAATAAAATAACTTGGTCTGTATGATAAATATGAGGTGTGACCCAAAAGGTTTTTAAATTTCTGTGTAATTGTGTTTCTGTCAAGTGACCCAGCATTTCATATGTCTCTCAAAAGTCATTTCAACAGAAAATAAACAATTTCATTTTGTATCAATTATTTGTCTTTGAGGAAGCCATTTTGTGCCTTAAATTCCACAAAACTTCAGGTAGCAATTTATTTTTGAATGAAATTTTTAAGCCAGCATTATTTCTTATCACTATAAACATTATTTTTTATGGGTAAACATGTTTAAGTCACTATCCCTGATTTTATTTTCTTAAAGAGTGAAATTATTAACAACTTGCCTCGATCAAGGAGTCCTATGAAAACACAATTTTTCTTTAGTAGGAATTTTCAATCAAAGACAGTTATTATTAATTTTACTTTTTAACAAAATAAAAACAAGGATAGTGACTCAAACATATTTACCCACTAAAAATAATATTAATAGTAATAAGAAATAATTTATATAAAATAAAAAATATCTAAATAAATTGTAAAACAAAACAAATCTTAAAATCATAATAAAAAGGATCTTTGAAGACATCTCTCAAAGTTATAGTTTTTTAACTGGATAAGTTGTAAAGCCATTTTTACATTATTTAGTTTTATTACAATTTTATAAAAAAAAAAATTGATTTTCATTATTGCTCATATTTTTATTATACAGGATGTCCACAAAGTCATTAGACAAATAGAAAAATTTATAAAAATTACAATAGAAACTGGATACTGTTGAAATGTTTACATAATATGAAGTAAATAGTGAAGTTTATATACAAATAGTTAATAAATGTTTATATGCCCCCCCCATTCATTGCATGAAGGACATCTAAGTGATATTCAATTTCTGTCCATGTTTGAATCATACTTTCATCAATAGTATTAATGGTGGCAGTTATAGTTTGATTAAGGTCATCCAAGTCCTTTACTTTAGTGCAATACAAGATATATTTTGTATAAGCCCACAAGAATAAGTCCATGAGTGGTATATCCAGAGAATGTGGTGGGGCCAAGGAATCGGGACAACTCTTCCAATACAGCAATTTGCAAAACTTTCATTTAAAAATCCATGGATGTTTATTCACCAATGAGGCAGTGCTCCATCTTGTCCATGTTATAAAATAAAATGACATATCTCGGCTGATTTACAGGCAAATGCTCAAGAGCGGGATGTGAACGGGACAAGGCCCCATCACAAAATGACCATTAACTTTCTTTACAAATGTGTTCTGGTCGAAAAATAAAATAATAATTAAAGTGCTCTATTTTTCATCCAATAAAAATGCTTCCCACCTAATTATTTCTCAGAGCCTGTTAAGCCATAAAAAAACGCTATAAAAGGGGTCACAGGGAAGTTCAGCAGCAGTCAACAGGTGGCCACAAAGAAGACCGGTCACGTTCAGCAGCTGTCAACAGGAGAGCGTCAACCACCATCAACATGTGTGAACTACTATGAGAGATCGAGGTAGCTGTCCCAAACCCTTACGTTCCTGTTGAAATAAACCACGTAAATCTATTTCTACTGTTGTCGTATTTCTTTCTTGCAACCATACGCTTCTCTATAACATCCATATAGAAATTTATTAACTGTTTTTATATAAACTTCATACTATGTAAACATTTTAACAGTATCCAGTTTCCTTTGTAATTTTAATAAATTTTCCTATTTGTCTAATGACTGTGTGGACATCCTGTATTAAAAATTTGGTTTATTAAAACTGTTTATTTTTAATTACCATTTTATTTTTCAGGGGTTCTAGCAGACACATATCGAAATCTAATGAAGAACTTGGCCATTGCCCTGGGTGTATTTACTGGGTTATTTGCATTTACTTGTATTATTCTAATGGCAGTCATGCTACTTGTAAGCAAGAAGAAAAAAGACAAAAAAGTTATCACACGTGAAGAAGAGATACCAGAAAGTACAGATGATAGGGTAAGTATATTTTGTTTGTTTAGGTTTAGTTTGATTGATGTTATTATTTATTGCTGGAAAATAATTTTAGAGTTTAAAAAAAAAAAAAAAAAAAAAAAAAAAAATGGAAATAGTTGCTCTTTTCCACTTTTTGTTATTTTTCTGATGTACAAAGCTTTTCATTATTGTCAGTTTTCACCTGCCACCTACCTTGCTTAAATAAAAAATAGTAATTCACATTACAACGATCAAGAGTAATTAAAATGAATTGGACTAATATCCTAATCCTTGTTGTTTTGAGAACTGTGTTTCAGCTAAAATGTTCTCTTGCCATAAGTGTGTAGCATCTGTTAAATGGAGTATCATTCATGATTCCCCACCCCAACTTTATGCTACTAATAATCACCATGCCAATTTGAACAATTCCCAGATCGAAGTGTTTAAAATTTGTTTGGTACTCCAAAATTATCTTTAGAAAAAAGTCAACAGAAATGTTTTTTGTTTTGTTTTTTTTAATTCTGTTGACATTCAAAGATGATTAGATGTGACATCTGTGAAATTTAAGAGAAATCATTGGTGAAAGCATAGTGATCAAAACAGAAGATTGTCCAATTCAGGCAACAATGGTAATAATTCATCTGAAAACTTCAAGCAACAATAATTAAGTTTTTGTTTGTCTTGTGTGCCTTTATTTTCTTTTAATTTTCATTCTCATGTAAACATTTTTTTTTTTGCTAAGTCCACACAATCATGTGCATGTTCAAGCAAACTATTTAATATCACCTGTTTGTCATTAACTCACCATTTGTTATTCATTATTCATATAGATCTTATATGTTAGACATTTTTTTAGTGGCTCTTGATTTTTTTTTACTACATTTTATATATATATATATATATATATATATATATATATAACGTCATCCACAGACAGACTGTTTCGCTGTTTACAGCTCACATACACAGATATACATTACTCACGTAATGTAAATTGTACAGTCTGACCTCTTCAATTTGGCACCAGGCCACTATCAGACCACAGAAATCACCCCTAAAAAGCCTCAACGTAAACAGTCTTACCAATTCATCCTGCATCTATATTACTACAAAAGTAGATCAAAGCTTAAAACAAGAAATAAAACAATAGTTAAAGGTTTCTAAACAAGGTTCTTATTGTTTCCATGCAATACCAAAGGCTAAAAAAAAATAAATAAATAAACCCTAAAACTTCAAAATACTATATACTTAATATACTGTAGAATGGCTAAAACAATCTGGAGCTCAAAGAGGAAATAACAGAGTACATACTTTACAAAAATTAATGCTTCCAAAACACACTGCTGTTGTTGGCTGCTGTAGAAAATGTAAACAACATGTGGCCCTATCCTTGTAGCTGCTCAACAAACTAATGGCAGCTGGTTCAAAAAATGCCGGACTATGAGAGTTACCTGACCACTGGATGAAAGAGGTCGAACTGTATTAAAGAAGTTATTTCAGAAATTATAGCATTTCATTTTATAACAATTTCAAATAATTTCAGATTTCTTCTAAAGACCATTTTCATTAGAAGTTGCTTAGTGAATGATAGATATTAAAAAAAAAAAAAAAAAAATTACCATCAGTCCCATGATTTGATGTGATCATAAAGGTCACTGCACAGCTAACCAGTTCTCTCCATATATGTAGCTTGAAAGTATGAGAGGTTTTTCATCCATGTATAGTTTATGTTTGGGCAAGTAAACCTGGCAAAACACAGCTGATGTTCTCCAACCTGAAGGCTCACGTTGGTCATGAACATGTGGCCATTGATTCCATTGGGTGAACCCTCCACCCTGGCAATTGGCTTCAGTCTAGGAAGCCCTCTGTACATCAATGCCTTGTCATCACCATATTTGTTGCATATATAGCTATGAAGCCCAGTTTACTCTCTTGTACTAGATGGCTATTGGCCCCTATAAAAGGGAGTTCATCTATTCTTTAAAAAGCCTTTTCAATCCTGCTAAGTGTCTAACCACACTCCTTAACAAACCAAAAAGCCTGATGGGAAAACAAGTTCAGTTGCTAATGAGCCAACCATGCAGCAAGTCACATCTGGTACTATTAACACTCGTACAGTGAATCGATCAAAATATATATTAGAAGTTCTACATAATTTGCACTTTAAATTGTGACTTCATTTTATAATGATTTAAAATTTTAACTTTTTATGTATCTGTATTTTTTATCTGCCAGTAGCCATTAAAATGACAGAATTAGTTATTTATAAAATAGACTGTCTGAGACAGGATTTTCAGTAATCCAGTTTTCTTACAGCCACTTTCTACAGAGATTTTAATATAGATCACTAACTCCATGCATAATCAATAGCATTTGGAACCTTGCAAATTTGCTTCTTTTTTTCTTGTTTTATCAGTATTTTTTTTTATTAAATAAATAAAAAAAATAAAAAAGAGTTAAATTTTTGTATGTTAGTAAGTGAAAGCCTTAAATGATTAAAAAAAAAAAAAAAAAAAAAATATATATATATATATATATATATATATATATATAAATAAAATTTAAAAGCCTAAATCCTCAAATGTATATAATAAAAAAAAAAACACAGATATGTCACACCTTACCTACATCACAACACTCACTAGTTCTATGAAACTCACTATTTGTCTCAACCTACCCTGATGATGACTTAAGTCAAAAACTTCTGAAATGTACTTCAAACAAATTCTGACAGAATTTCCTCCTTGTCTGAGAAAGATTATTTGTAATTTGGAAAAGTCAATCAGTAAAATTAACATACACAAAATGTCTGTTGTCTTTAATAATATAAGGTGTGGCAGAAATACCTCCCACATAATGATAAGACATCAGCTATCTCTATATTTTAAACTGTCACAATGTGGCAATAGTGTCTTCAACCAGCCAATGTCTTGCCATTATGTAAAAGGTATATGTACGAGGCATTTCTGCCACACACTGTATTTCCCTTAAAGATCATTTACTGCCTAAATACACAGAATATATATATATATATATATATATATATATATATATCTATCAGAAGCTCTCACTTAATAAGCAATCACCTTGTATTAAAAAAAAAAAAATCACAATAATGTTAATTTAATATAAAAGGTTAATGGTGAAAGGATTCACACATTCAAGAGAAATTTATTATTATTTAGGCATTTTGTATTACATAGGCATATTAAAATTAACTTTTATTTCTTGGGGAGAAATAACTGTTTGACTGTAGAATGGTGTCTTATTTTTGTATAAATGGACAGCTTTTAGCTTTTGTACTGCAAATTTCTGCTGTGCATTTTTTTTGTTTCCCCCCTCTCCCTTTTGCTTAGCGCTTGAGTGTCATTCAATGTTAGATTTTTTTTTCTTTTAGTCTTGTTGGTCTCTTTACTGATTATTCTCTTGTAGATTATATAGATGTTGATATTTTTCTCAATTTTCTTCTCACCCCACCCCACCACAATTTAGAGTTTTTTCATTTTTTTTTTTTTCCAGTAGATGTCCTTTTCCTTTCCAATGTTAGAAAGTCTGTAGTGCAACTGTCTCTCTCTCTCTCTCTCTCTCTACCTTTTGTTTTTCTTCTTTTCTAAATGTAGTCAGTTTTTAATTAAATCCAGGGCACTTCATCCCCCCCCATATACTTCCTTGAGATTTTCATCATCCCATATTTGTATCTTATCTGGCAAGAACCAATTCATAATCATACACTTTTTATACAGTTCTCTACATTTTATAATAATAGTTCATTATCTCTCTGCATTGTATAATATTTCACAATCATTTAAATAAGCCTATAGTCATTTGTTTGGCTCTTTGTTACTTTAGTTTCATTTCAATTCAGTTGCCATGATTTCTTTGGAATTCAATTTTTGGTGATATAATTCCCTCCATTCTACTCGTCTCTTTTTAATATACATTTCACTGGGAACAGTCTTGGAAGTGCCCTGGTGACATGTTGGCTGACATTTCTTTGTGATTATTACCCTGGCTGACTGACTGACTGATTTAGTCTCTTTACTTTATATATTTCCAGACAGACTACCCACATGTTTATCCCGCCTGTCCAGTCAGGGTCACACGCCACTCATGCACAGGTCAAGGGGTCAGTTTGTATAATAAGTCAGATATACTGAAAGAAATCTGATTCTATGCTACATTACTGTACCTCAGTTCATTTAATTAATTTTCACTTAAGGAAACATGTCTTTGTCTTAATGAAATTTGTAAATCAATCATCTTTTAAGTATTCAGCTCTACTTTAACTAACACTCATTTCATATTTCATTCACCTTCACAATATTTCTATAAATGTTTCATGAACAGGTTTGGATTAAATCTCTATAGACAGTTTAAAGGAATTTTTGTTTTTCCTCAGATTTTAATGGATTTTCCCCTCCCCATCAAAATCATTTTAGAAATAGGCAAGAATATTATTATTTTTATTTTATTTTTTTTGAGAACAGATTTAAAATAAAACCTATTATTTATAAATGATTATAAAATATTTTATTTTGGACCTGTTGCCTATTATGGCTTTTTCTTAATAGACATTTTTATATATAACAGACTTGGTTTGAAGGTCACATTGAAACATGAAACAGTCACCATGCAATGTTGATTCCTGTGTTTATCTATCTTCAGTCAGTTATGTGCCATGCGTGATACATGCTTAGGCGATCATGTATCTTTCAATACATGACTGACAAGGCAGATTTTTTCCCGTAGTAGGTTGCCATTTCTTTCTGTGGTAGACCAGTTGTCATCCAAGGCTATAGAACCTGGTCTGCCCAGCTATTTATCCATGGCTGGGGGGAGAAAAAGAGGATTCATACCTTTCTCAAGGGTATTAACACCTAAGTGAATGTAATGGATATGACTGGATTTTGAACATGGCGCTCAGATTCCTCAATCCAAGCCACTATCCATTACTCCACTGTGCCTCCTCTTATCTATCTTAGACCTTAAAATATAAAGTATTTTTGCAAAATGCCATGTTGTAAGAAAAACACCAACCAATACAATTATAGAAAATATAGAGCAGTTATGGAAAATAAAATTATTCTAACTAATAATGATGACTCTATAAGATTTCAATTTTTTTTTTAAATCCCCTTCTGTATAGGCACATATTTGTGACCTTTACTTTAATCCAGTCATGTTCATGAATTCAATTTACGTTAAAATTCTCTAGTTTCTTAGAATAATTTCCAAATGCACAAGCTAATTATCACATTCTACTTTCTTTTACAGCAAGAATTGATCAGCCCTCAATCAAAACATCAACTGATCACAATTGGAAATTTAGTTGTGGGCATCACTGACCGTAAACTAACAACTGGTTATTTTGGTGATATCTGGAAGGCTCGTAGTCTAAGCAGTTGGGACAACACCACAGAAGTAGCATTGCTTATTGTTAGAGGTAAGCTTTATTTTTTTATTATTATATAATCACCTTATTGATTTTATATGATTATAGAATCCCTTAAGTCAAACAAGTACAACAATTTAAATATCTGGGAAATATATAAACAGAAGTTTGAAAGTGTGACATTGCAATCCAAAGACACATGGAATAGCAAAAGATGCCTTCCAAAAGCTAAGCAAAGTATTATGAAACAATGAAATTTCATTGGAAACAAAAAAAAAAAAAAGAAAGAAAGAAAGAATACTGAACTGTTACATAATATTTGTCCTCCTATATACCAGGGAATGCTGGACAATCTCCTCCCAGAAGAGACTTAAATCAACAGAAATGTGGTTCTATAGACAGATGCTGAGAATACCATGGACCAAACATGTGAGCAATAAAGTTTTAGAGAAAATGGAAATAAAAAGGATTTTTAAACTTCAAGAAGAGACAGTTGAAATTTCTAGGGCACATGAGAAAAGGGAGATTGGAAAATTTGATACTCATGGGACAGAGAGAGTGGAAAACAATACATAACCTACCTAGTGAGCTTGAGTAAATGGATTGTGGAATAAGGTTTAGGAGAGATAATAAAAAGATAAAATTTATTAAGAGCTATAAAGGACAGGAAATTGTGGAGAGCCATGATCACCAATGTCCTGAAGGGACTTTGCACATAAAAGATAGTCTTATTAAATTTAGTATAGCTACATATATTCACAAGCTAATATTACTAATTTGATTGGATTTCTATTGTTCTATCTTCATTAAGGATAAAAAGCTGATTCTTAAACATCTAAATGTACCTGCCACCAGATTGAAAAAGAATAATAATTCTTTTAAGAAATTGTAAATTATTATTATGACTTTGTGCCACACTTAAGCTATACTTAGTAAATCACTATAAGAAATTATATCGACTCAGTATATTGTACAGAAATTATTTCTTTCATGACAACAGCCAATCGGTACACAGAATCTTCAGAAACAGTTCATCCATAAGCACTATATATAACTTAATATAATTAAATTTCAAATACTTACTGGATTATGGAAATTCCACATGTATCTTCGCATCCTCTTCCTTATCCCTCCCAATCTTTGTTGCCCAACTATGCTTTCATTTTATGGAGGGGGGGAGGAACATCTGTGTGCTGTGTCCCTTCAGGATGTTGACAATCATGGCACTTCACAATTTCATATATATATATATATATATATATATATATATATATTATATACATACATACAGATATCAGTTTTTCATTTAAAATACTTTAATTTTAGATTTAGTCTCTTTTTGTACAAGGGGGTGAATTGTTGGTTCAAATCTATACAGAAATTTGAAATTTTTATCAGTTCTAACACTTTCATAGATATGAAGAACTCAAACTGAAATCATCATTTCATATTCTGGCAAATAACATTCATGTTTTGTATTTGAAGATTACCAAAGTATAGTCAAAAATGCTACCATCATTAAATCAAAACATCAACTGATCACAATTGGAAATTTAGTTGTGGGCATCACTTTAAGCAATTTTTGCAAAGATCCACTTGTATTAAAACAAGAAAAATGACAAAATTAAGTATTCATTTTGTATCATATGCCATAATATTTGATATATTTTCCTTCACCTATTTTTAATATATTTCTTACCTTCTACTTTTCTGCCTATGCCTGCCCTTCTTCTCCCCCTTTCTCACATTTCCTTTCCCATTAATTATGTATGTTTCTCAGTCAGAAAGCATAACTGATTTCAGCTTGGAGTATCATTTGGGGAAAATATAAAGTTATCAACTATAAAGCAATTAAGTTCATCAATAACATATTTTAGATCAAAATTTTAATTTGTCAACCAAGTTTTCTAGTAAATTATCTTTTCAAAATTAATATTAAATATACATATATAATTCTTTTCAGTATAATTTGAAAATGCACTAAAACAGAAGGATAATTGTCATTATTATTTTTATTTATTTTCCACATATATTTTCCCACATTCAACAAGTAATTTTTAATACATTACATACTAAAGCCTATGGCAGCATAAATTTATCTTGAAACTTTTTACATGAGTACATATATCCAATCCTTATTAATAGGATATGGATCTTTCATATTGCATAGGAATATACTGATATTAATTACTAAAATCTAAAAAGAATTTGTTATAACTGAACAATTTCTGCATTATTTTTAACATAAAAAAATCAAACAGAATATCAAAGACATGCAGTATAGTCATTGAAAATGCCTTGCATTTACTAAGGCTAATAATTCATTCATTTATGATCAATAATTGATACATGAAATTTGTACCAGTTTATGTAGCAGGTTCTTTGAGAATGAAGTAGAAACTGCTATTTTCCTCGATTCTTTAATGTGCATGAATGTAACATATATATATATATATATATATATATATTTGTTGCGACAGGTATATGTTGAAATTATATCATGGTCACCAAACTGTTGCAGCACTAATATACTAAAAACAGGGGAAACAATATTTTGCACATGCTAATGTTGGATGTAAGAAAATGGAAGACAATTTCAACAAGGCAATAGTTTTTTTTTTTTTCATATAACTGAGTAAAAAGAGAAAATACAGTATACATTCAAAAGAAAGAAAACATTACGTAGGTATGCGAAAAAAGTTACTAAGGAGAAGGATATCTACATGCCCAAGGAGTTCCTGGTTGGTGTTGTCATTTCTACTATATTTTAGAAGGAAAAGAGAAACAAGAGATTAAAAACAGGAAGTGTCTCATAAGTGTGTAACAGCACTCTAATAACCTCTTGTCATAACTAGTGAAGATATGTGGGGATAACCCACCCACTAATATATATATATATATATATATATATATATATATATATATCAGTGGCGACTCTAGGTCATCAGTATTTGTTGGGCTCATTACAATCTTTAACAAAATATACTATTGGTATAACTTAAAGTAAATGAATCATTTTAGCATTTAACTAAAATATATAATTTTTTAAAATCTCTGTGCATGAAATTAAAAAACAAAATCATCACATTTTGATATTTTAATATTAATTGTAATAATTTAAAAAAAAAATAAAAAATAAAATAAACCTTTATTTAAAAAAATGTTCCAGACATGCAAGAAAAAAAAAAAGAGTGAGGACAAAGTCTTTGATATGTTTGCCTATTTATTGCCCCATTTTCATTTTTTATTGTTTTTTATAGCCTGGTTATCAAGTCACTGACAGTAGAGATAGGAATAGTTTTTGTAGGATCAGAAAGTAAAAATGTATATTTCACTCACTGAGGCTAAGGCTGTGGATGGAGGTGTCTTCATTTTTTAAAATCAGGAACATTGTGTGTGGGCCAGTGTGCATACATAAACCTAATTAGTGTGTTTATTATGTATCCCTCCATTTGTGAATTTTTAATTTAATTTATGATCACTATTACTGACTGATATATTTCCTCAACACTACTCCAGTCACACTCCTCACCTCAACCCTCCAGTCATGATTTAAGGCTGCCACTTTCTTTGATTTTTGCCACTTTAATTTGGGCTAAATTTATTTTCCCCTTTTTATAATTCATACATTCCACTAAAAAAAACCTTATACTGTATGGAATAATTTATTTAAAATGGACATTTAAAAACAAAAAACACTCTTTCAGCTTCTTGCTTTCCAGTCAACTTTGACCTTCAAAAAATTAAATGTAATGTCAGTTGTCATCTTCCGTCTTCTTAATTCATCTTTTATTAGCCTCTCTCCTTAATGTTTATTTGTTGTTTTTTTTTTTTCTCAAATTCTTTCACTTTCTGATATAGTAGCTTTAACTTGCTTAGAGTAAAATATATATATATATATATATATATATATATATATATATATATATAGTAGCGGCCATAAGGAATGGAAACAACAAAGACATAAATATGTGTATTACTTAAAAAGTAATGCATGATTAGCAATGAAATTTCTATCGAATAAAGAGTAGGGTGTAATGCATAAATATTATACAAAGTTACAAAAATTTACATAATAACTTTTTTTTAAATAAAGATTAAATGGAACAAACGAAATAAGCTGCTGGACAAAAGTTAAAGAACGATCCTGTTAATACTTGATTGTGAACAAAATATCAACAAAATTTAACATTTGGTAAACATCCCCTTATTTTCAATGACTTCTCTGCATCGTTGACCACATGATCTAATTAATTTCTTGCAAAAATCAGCAGTAATTCCCTCCCATTCCTCTTTCAATAACTCCCATAGGTGATCCTGGTTTTTTGGGTTTCTTTTCTGAGCCCTTTCTCCAATTATCTTCCAAACATTTTCTATTGGATTCAGGTTGGGGCTCTGGGGTGGACACTTCATTAGGGTGATTCATTCTTCTTCAAATAAAGCCATAATCTTCTGAGCCTTGTGGCAAGGTGCATTGTCCTGCATGAAAATAGGAGATTCATAAAGATTATGATGTAATCTTGGTACCACATGCTGCTGAAGAAGCCTTTTGTAAATCTCAGCATTGATATTACCATGTATGCGGATGATAGGGGCCAACTCCTGCAGATGAAATCTTTCCCCACACCATCACACTGTCGCCACCAAACTTAACAGTTTTCTTGAGACATTGAGAAGACAGTCTTTCACCTGTTCTATGGCGTACGTAAGTTTTGCCCTCAGGACCAAATATAGTAAACTTGGACTTCACTGAAATGAACTGTATCCCATCGTGCGTCAGTCCAATCAACATGTTCTCTCGCATACTCCAGGCGTGCCCTTTGGTTTCGCTTTGAAATGAAAGGTTTTGAAGCTGGAATATGGGCATGCAATCCTGCATTTTTAACCTGCGAGCAACCATTTTCCTTGAGATCTTATCTGTCTCTTCATTAAATTTACAGGCAATTGATGTAGCAGTTTCAAAATGTTCTTTTTGTAGATATTCTAACAATTCTTCAATCTTCTCTTTGTGATGTTTTTGGAGGTCTGCCAGTTTTTGGTTTTGCATCTAACATTTTATCGGTTTTATACCTGCTAATTAGACGATGAATGACACTTTTAGACCTATGAATAATATCAGAAATTTCTGAAATTGACTTTTTTCTTGATAGCGATAATGTTTTTTTTTCTTCAAAAGAGAGCATTTTGTGTGTAGAATTTACTATATTGCTTGAAAATAAAGTCCTAATGATAAATGAACTTTTACTTATTGTTGAAAAGCTCCATTGAGTTTTTTTAACAATGTAAATTAAAAGTTTATGCAAATTATTAACATAGTTCCTTAACTTTTGTCCAGTAGATTATTTCCTTTCTTCCATTTAATCTTTATTTAAAAAAAACAAAAAAAAAAAAAACTATTATGTAAATTTTTGTAACTTTATATAATATTTATGCATTACACCCTAACCTTTATTTGGTAGAAATTTCATTGCTAATCATGCATTACTTTTTAAGTAATACACATATTTATGTCTTTGTTGTTTCCGTTCCTTATATTATGGCTGCTACTGTATATAACATGCAGAACAAAGACAAATGTTAATATGTAATGGATAGGTACCTCCACGAGATCACTAAAAAAAAGAGAATAACATGATGAAAAAGACACTAAACTTGACTAAAACAAAATTTTATCGTCTAAATGCTAATGTTATTATTAAGAGAAAAGATCAAAGTATTTTGGAGGTATTTTTTACATTTTTTATTGTTCCTAGCACGTCCGAAATTTTTGTTAAAAATCTTGTTTTTTTTAAGTCAGCAACCATTTTTTTATAAAAAAAAAATGAAAATCTCACTTTGAAATTCTTTTAAATATCAATTATCATTTTTTCAAAACTTATTTTAAGAAAATCAGAAATTATGTTTATTTAAAATATTTTGAACCAAGCTTAACTTAGCTTCTGCACTGAAAAGACGTAATTTGAAAATAAAACAAAGCCGTCATAAACTTTCACGTCACTCGACAGGTGATGAATGACATATTGACAGATATTTGTTCTACAGAAGGGAAAAAAAGTGAAATTATTTACATTTAAGTGAACAAATTATTTACCTCATTTTTAAGGAAATCTTTCAGCACTCTAATTTTTTTTTTTTGTACTTAGCTTTCACCTTTATATTTACAATGCTTTATAGAAAATATATTATAAAGAAATTAAAATAAGACTTAAGAGTGAGATTAAATTTCATAAGAAAGGCATCTAATTAATTTATAGATACCTTTCTTATGAAATTTTATCAGAAGTGTACATAAAATACTATAATTTTATGTACATTTATTACATTTTACTGTGTTATTTGTATTTCCATTCATTTTATTATTAATTTTGATATTTCATTTATGGAAAAAATACCATAACTGAGATTAATATAAAAATAAGATCATATAAATTTCATAAGATGATACTGATACTTTTAGGTACCCTTCTCAGTTGAAATTGAAAAATAAAAAACTTCTCCACACAGGTTTCATAAAAATAAAGACCTTAACAGCAGAGAACAATGCTTAACTCAAATAACGCAACTTAATTGTATTCTAGTTGGTCTTCCGTACTTTGTAATTAGAGCCCGATTATAAACACAATTCCTTGTGTTTTTAACTATTGTAATTACTAAAGTGGACTCAATTGAATTTCTAGAGTTTTCATAAAATTAGTTGTGGGATGGTAATTAATATATAAAAAAAATATTTCTGCCATAACTTTAATAAAAGAAAACATTTATAATAATTTCGATCATCTGTAAATAGTTTCTGAAAGTTTCATTAACATCCGACAATTATTTTTACAAACATTTAGACGATAAAATGTTTTCGTCAAGTTTGGCATCTTTTTCATCATGCTAGGCTTTTTTTTTAGTGATCTTGTGGAGGTACCTATGTAATGGATGTAAAAAAATAAACATTGTTTTTATTACCTCTTTCTAAACATCTCTTCATCATTAATTCTTAGATGGACTATCAGATGATGAAAGGGGAGATTTGAAAGAAGCTAAAGCTATGGCTGAAGCACTTGGACAACATCCTAATATCCTCAGTTTCATTACAGATGCTATCACAGAAGGTAAGTTCTGTCAAATAATTGTTTTTATCAATAAATGTGTGTGCACTTTAACCTTGATAGGGCTAAAATTATTTTTACTGCTACTGCCTGGGCAAGTAAGGCATGAATGGGGAAGTGTTTAGCCTAAGTTCTCATTCATTCATACTTCATCAATAATCATGGAATACCATTGATGAGGATGTTTGTTTAAATATGACAGGACATAGCTCAATAGGAAGTAGAGTTCATACCTTTCCCAAGGGTATTAGTATAAAGTGAATATAAACAACTTCACCAAATAGACTCTGTAGATTCTATATGCCAATAATTAATAACTGATGTCACCCATAAACCAAATTCCAATGTTTGGAGAAAGATCCAAGATTAAGTGCAAAACCAGTTATCTTCAAGTTTAGATGCTTGTGTTGATCTGTAAAGAAGCTGACAAAACCACTTGGTCACTTCTATTTCAAAGTTAGAGTAATTGAATATTAGTAAATCATCAATTCATTCAATTTTCAAGAATTATGTTAACAATTTAAAAATGTCTGACATATTTTATGACATCTCAAGTGATTTGTCAATAAAGCCTTCCATTCCATGTAACAGTTGACTGCTAGGGAGATGGAAGCAAAATTAATATTTGTATTCAAAGAGAAAATATAAAAAATCTTACAGAATATTTGATTAATTTTACATCAATTTATAATTACAGAATTTTGTATGTGCATATATGGACACACATTATATATTTCATGTATTATAATAATTTAAATTTTAACCAAAACTATTTTATGATGCATCAACAATTCATTGAAAATGCTATTAAAATATACTTTATAAAAAAATAATGGCTTTACTGATTATTTCATTTTTTGTAATCATTTTTTTTTTTTACTAAACCAATTTATTCAAGAAAAAAATATTCAAATATATTTAATCTTTGTGAGCATTTTCCTTAAATGTCAAAGATTAAAATTAAAACCAATAAGCAATTTTTAAAACAAAGACCAGTTAATTTTTTTTTTTTTTTATTCCCGGTATAAAAAAAAAAAATAAATATACTTAAAATGTATATTAACTTATTCAGAAGAAACTGCTAAAAAAAAAAATCTTCAAAAAATTTTCTCGTCTCTATATGAACACAAAGAAAATGCTTCTGATTCTTTAAAATATCTCATTTTAATAATATATTCATTTTTGTAAAAATCCTGTTTCACTTTAAAAGTCAGTTTTTATTTCATTTGATGAAAAAAAATTTCAAGTCTATTGTGTACTTAATGTGACATTTAAAATAAATGTCAACTTTATTATAGATAATAAATTAGAAACAAAGAAAATTAAGAATCTTACAACTTTGCTTAATGGGAAATGAAAAATATGTCCAAAGAAAATGTGATGAAAAGAAAAATAGTCAATTATATTTACTGTTGATATTTTAAATTTATTTTATCTTCAATTTTGATGCCAATTACAGTCTGAAATTTATAAAAGAAAAAAAAGATTTCAAAAGACTTATACATTATACATCAGGGTAAGAAAGCTATTGAACTCATTAATAGATACATTTAATGTAAGTATGATACAAAAATAAAAATCTGTTCTATGTATACTAAAAAAAACATTTTTAGTATAGAATAAGTTTGAAAGTTGTTCAGAGTCAATGATTACATTTTTTTTATGTAATTTATTTAAATTAAATATAGGTATGGAATTACTGGAAGAGTTTTTCAATTATAAAGTCCTTCCTAATGTGTAGTTGTTATATTTGCATGCACATTGTTTGTCATAGGTAGTAATTGTTTTATAAAACTTCAATCAAAATTATATTAATGATTAAGTAATAGAAAAATTCATTTAATTTGATATATTAATAAAAAACTTCTAATGAACATTACCTAGTTATTTTCATGATTCTTTAGATAACGAAACACAAGACAAATGTTGTGTAAATTCCCTATTTTAATCTGTCCCCAAGCATATTAACTATTTTTTAAATTAATTTTTAATACATAAACTGAATGAAATATATTTTATCAAATATGACTTCTGTTTTGTATCTTTGAATCCTCATTTCTAGTTAGTTTTTCAATTAAAAAAAAATTCCATTCCACCTAGTTGTTGACAGCCAGTCATCTGGAGCCCTAGTAATCAATGCAGCCATCCCCCAGGGGTCACTTCTTGGACCAACCCTCTTTTTACTTTACATAAATGATCTGCCTAAGAGTATACTCTGATCATTTGTGAATATCTATGCTGATGATACAACAGTATATGGATGCACCCCCCAAAATCCTAGATGACCAGCTCTAATGAATTAGCGAGAGAAAAAAATCTGGATGGTCACATTCAATATCTCAAAAACCAAACTAGTTACATTCCATCATCATAGTTCAGGGTTTGATCAATCACAATGAACAGATGTTCCCTCAGGTAAGCCCTGTGTCTTGAGCACCTCTTGGGCCTTAAATTCAACCCAAACCTCAAGTTGATTTTCAAGAGCCAGATCAGGCCTAAAATTGAGTACTGCTTCCATCTATATATGGGCAAGAGCTGACCAGTCTTCACTTTCCAGTTTCAGTAAGACCCAAAGCATCTCTGTGTCCTTGTTGTGACAAATTATTTTCCACCCTACAACCTCTTTCTCATAGACAAAAAATCACAAGCTTCTTACTGCAACTATCACTATTTCCATGGAAAATGTTCAGACAAACTACACTCTTTAGTTCCACTGGTTCTTACCTTCATAACTAAGACCTGCCATGCTACACACATTGTAACAAAACACTCCCATTCCCTTTGTATTCTATTGGGGATATGTTAAGTTCCACTTGAGCAGCTTCTTCCCTCAGGCCACTGCACTGTGCTACTGACTCCCAGGAAGATGTTATCCTGATTACCACAATCTTAACCTGTTCAAGTCTAGGGTTAACTGTTATCTTCCCTACATATCCAGATAAACTGTACCTCTTACTCTGTAACCCTCTATTTCCAGTGCCCCCCCCCCGGGCTTTGTACAGGGGGTGAAGGGAAAAAAAACACTGTAAAAAAAAAAATAAATAAATATATATATATATATATATATATATTCTGTTAATACATCCAATAGATTTAATTGACCCTGACAAGCAGTATATCTGCAAAACTTGAAGTGATAAAGTCTCTTGAACTTTTATTTACCTATTATGTATTTTTGCACTATTTTATAATACCGAGTACTTTATTTGCAAAACTATGCTCACCTTTAAATGCATTAAACTCCAGTAATTTACTGGCCAATGTGTTTTGTTGGAAGTTGATAATCTTTGTTGTTATTTTTAAAAAAAATCTTTAAGCAGTTTCATGTGTTTCTAGATGTAAATAAAATTAAGGCAAAAGTAAATTTAAACAATGCATGCAGTTAATAAATAGTAAGTTATTAGCCAAAGAAACCTTTTTGTGCTTCATGTAGCAAGTATATTTCTTCAAAGTCACTCATTGTTTGAATCCTAGATAAGAGATGACTTGATAGTCTTGATTCATAATAAAGAATAACTTTTGTTCAGTGAAAGGATATAATCAACAAATTTCAAATGCAAGAGCTTTATATATATATATATATATATATATATATATATATATATATAATAAAAAGGCTTAAACACTAATATTCCATGGTCATAATTTATTCCATTGGAATCGTAAATACGATCCAATTCATCAGACCTACAAATTCAAAAAGAAAACAGAAAAAACAACTCCGGAAATAAAAACAGAATTTAGAGAGGGTGTGAGTATGAGGGGTAACAGACTAGAGAAGGAGGGAGATTAAACTTTAACAGAGAGAATTTTAGGAGAGGTGAGTGGAAGGGGCTTAAGTAAGAGAAATATGAATGTTGTCGGATGTCTAATGCATAAAGATACATTTTGTGGTGACATACACACCATAGACGATCTAATGTTGAAGATCAGAACAAGAGGGAGGGAAAGACGAGGTGGGAGAGAGAGATGGGGCGAAGGAAAGTAAACTTGAATGACATTTACTGAAAGGGCCGCTGTGTAATTGAGAAAATTTGACAAATTTAATATCGACTACAGGTTACAAATCAAATATAAACATATAAAAAATAAATATAACAATTATCTAATCTAGCAAGGACCTATATTTCTATGTTCAAACACACATGCGAATACACACATACACAATAACATATACACGTATATACATACACATAGGCGTATACACATATATATATATATATATATATATATATATATATATATCACATATTTACAATTCCAATGACCATGGAATATTAGTGTTTAAGCCTTTTTTTATATATCCTTACTCTGTCCTGGACATTGAGTTCTACCGAGATTCTATCCTCTTGGAATTTTTATTCAAAAATATACATGTATTATATATTTATATATTTATGTATATTTAACATGTATATTTATATATATATATATATATATATATATATATATATATATACAGCATATCTCACTGAATAATTTATACAAGTTTTGTCTACTTATTTTCAATAGGATCCTCTCATATTCACTGGCAAGTTTCTTAGTATCCCAATGAGAAATATTAAAGGAATAGCAATATATATATATATATATATATATATATATATATATATATATATATATATATATATATGTTTACACACAAAAAGTAATTAGTATGAAACCTGAATGATATTCACTTCCAGGTAAAAAAAAAAAAAAGAAAAGAGCTCACCATATTTAAAACCAGTACTAAGTAAGACAAAGATTGAACCTGGATTGATGATCCTTCAATTTGAGAGTGGAACTAGAGTACTTTTGGTTTTATTTATATTATTCTAATATATATATATATATATATATATATATATATATATATATATGTGTGTGCGAGACAAACAAAGGTGCACACCTCATCAAAGAACCATGGTATTTAGCAGAATTCATTAATTGTCACATCCAGTTGGATTACAAGTTGATCATGTGACACACAAGGAACATTTCAAGTGTGCTAAATCTTTAGAAGTCATAAGAATTACTCAACAACAAAAATTCAAAGAAACCAATCAGAATGTGTGTAGAATATTGAAAAATCAACAGATTAAAAGGCCAATGATAAGACACCTAACATAAAGAGACAAATTGTTAAGCAGACTTTTGAAATTGAAGATGATTCTGAAAGATTTGGAGAAATTAATAAATGGAGAGAGTCATCATTTTAGTTTTATTTATTTATGTATATAATTTGTCACTTAGTTGATTGATGTTACTTTCAGTATCCCTACTCTAGAGTTTTGTAGACAGACCCTAAAGAAATCACTCCGTTCACTCATCAGGGGTATATATATATATATATATATATATATATAAAATAGTAATGCCACCTACTGATCTATGTAAAATTATATATTTCAACGTATATCAAGGTACATAGAATTTCTACCAGTAAAGTGCTAATCTGAAGCAATAATTATTGTATCAAAAGTAATTAAAATTCACAATATTTATCAATGATCAACTCAGTTTTGTGATTCCTGAGTAGTCAGAACCCAGACAAAAATAATTGTATTTTTGCAGGATGTATATTTTATTATTATATGTATGCAGGAATATAGAAATACCTGCATTAACCCACTGGGAATGAGGGCCCAGAAGCCTTTGATAAGGTACCTGTCTATGAGAAGAATATACTGATATAGCAATTGTCTCAGTGCTAATCTAGATATCTTGCATCTGCTTGTCTTTAGGATTCTAAGCATTGTTGGTGTGAATCATTGCAATGTTGTGCAAGTCATACATGATTATAATCTCAGTACAGGCATTTTAACATTTATGGATGTGCAGCTGGTGTAATGGTGCTGCTTGGAATGAGAAATCAGAGAGCAGAGTTCAAATTTCAGTCAAGTTCATTACATTCACTTATGTGCAAATACCCTTGGAAAAGGTATGAGTTCATTTCTTCTTTTCCCCCAAATATAGGTTAAATAGCAAGGCAGGTTGGGATTTTGGATATGTGGTTGTCAATCAGTTTAGGAGAAGGATGACTGAATTCAAAACTGTAACTATAGATTTAACTTGTTAGCAGTTGTCATACTCACCTGATGAGTCAACAACCATCATATATAAAAAAAACAAAAACAACACACACAAATAAAAATCTTATATTATGTATGCTAACATTAAATTAACTGCCTCACTAAAATTCAGACAATATTAATTCATATAGATGTTGTTCAGGTAACTACCATCATAAAATAAGGTAGTACCATCAGAATGTCAAAAGAACTAAACAGTCTGATATGACCAACTAAAATTGTTATGACTAAAAAGTCATACATGATAATTATATAGTAATTGTTTATCAGGTTCAGAAATGCTTGAGAGAGAAAAAAGAGCCAGTGTTTAAAACATTATCATAGTAATTAATGGCCGAGTGGTTAGAACATTCGCATTCTGACCATAAAACATGGGTTCGAATCTCAATTTCTCAGCAAGGAGACTTCCTGATGTTATTGGACTGGAGGAGTCAATCCCAGCATGCGGCACCATTGGAAAGTGCCTGAAAACCATACCACAGGTTGACCCAAACCTTGTGAGTGAAATTGGGTAGATGGGACCCTTGGTGGCCGTCAATAGCTGTGCTAGCATGAAGTCACAAGTCATCGTGGCCAAGGGCTTGAGCGTGCTGGCCTTTTTCAGTTTGCTTAACATAGCTGCAGTATAAACCACAGGTGGGGTCTGTGGGTGTTGAATAAACATAAATGTGCCAGAGCAAGCGTTTTCAGTAGGGATTGGCTAGTAGATGGGTATCCTCATCGAATACAAGTGGCCAGCTATACATAGAATGTGATTTTTTCTTTGTATTTTTAGCCTGACAAATATCAAATAAACAGAAAAACTAATAGCTAATTGAATCATCTTCTGATGCATTTTCATTAGTCAATTTTACAGTCTGATATCTGTATATCGTGACTTGATAACTTAAAAAATTTTAAACAAACACATAATTGCACTAAAGTTTCTTTAACTTATTTTCCAGATTTATAGAACGCCAAGATTTTTTTCTGATTAGCATCAATATTTTTGCCTTTATTTTTGGGGAAATTTCGTATGATCTTTAGTCTTTAGTATGTGAGTGAATAGGTTTTTTTTTTCTTATGCACGTTGGTGGTCATCAAATGAATGACGTTGATGGTTTTTAAACATGTCTGGAATTAACAAAATGATGTGGGTGAATAGGAAGGCTTTCATATACATGTCAGGGCTACCTAATGATGTGGGGAAATAATTTTTTGATACACATTGGAGTTACCAATTGATTTGGGAGAGTCACTCACATCATAGCAGCAGAAATAGCCTTGTGTTCAAATGAAATAAAAAAAAAAAAAAAACATACATCACAGAAATAAAACAGACAAATGGATAACAGTGAAAGCATGGTAAATTGTACAATTTATATCATACAATTTATTTTTTGTGTGTATAGGTGTGTGTATTTTTGGTTACAAATGTTTCATGGTGCATATAATGAAAGGAAGAAGTTACTGTGTATTATTACACACTATGTCACAGAGAGAGAAGTTGGACGTGTGTTGACTGTCCCAAAGTTGTTAATGAAAAGATTGAATTTAACATCTTTTGGCAGGATGCCCATATTTCCAGCAGGAAGTTTTTGTTGCATGCTGGGAGAATGTATTATTTTTATTTATTTTATACAATGTTTTCATGTTAGTTTTATTTTATTTATAATATTCATCATTATTATTTTATTTCTATTTATTTATAATAATAATGTCCCTACAAGTAAAAGATTTTTTTTTTAGTTAACTAGATATGAAAATATAGAAATATCAGAAATTAGGATTAACTTCATAACTTTATGGTTAAGTTACATAACAGTTTTCTCACCAGCAGCAGCAGTGTTCCATGTTCAATCTCAGGTACATTTACCCAGCCTCCCCACTAAGGCAGGATATGACACAAGGTCATTTTATATGGGGAGCCACATACATATTCTTATGGACTAAGAACAAAAATTGCCCAGTCCCTGCAACAACTGTCACATCAGTCTCACCTCTCTTAGTGCAATGAGGAAGGTGCTGCCGCAGGGTTGAAATCCACATGACCAGATGCCTTCTCTCATTTAAAATGACAAGAAAAGTTTATTCTACTTTCAGCCAAAAACAATCTCCTGTGCCAGAAAATGCTGCTTTTATAGGAGGCAAGTCCTACACGTTCTTTCTACCCATTGTAAAATTGAGTAATAGTAAGTTAAGTCAAATAAATATTGTAACCTCCTCCTCCACTGTAAAAATAAGTACATCTTTTTTATTTTACAGATCGCCATTATATTGCATTGGACTATGCTGAAAGTGGAGACTTGCGTTCCTATTTGTTGAAGATGCGAAAGGGTTCAGACAAAGAACCAAATGTGCTGGTTTTCTTCCAAGTGAAGCTGCTGTATATTGCTGCTGAAGTCGCTTGCGGATTGCTGTATCTGTCCAACCATCAGGTAACAAACGTTTTGCCACTTAATACTAATGGTTTCACACTTTATTCAGCTTTGGTCATTTGACTTCATATATATTATATACCTGGAGTGGGGGTATCTGTGCTGAAAAGTGTATTTACTTGACCCCCCACTGAGTCAGGTTGTGATACAAAGTCGGTTTTTAACGTGGGAACCCAAATGTTTTCACTCGGGCCGCTGGTTCAAGCTGGTCTAAGCTAGTCATAGCTGGTTCAGGTCAGAGCCGGTCCAAGCTAATTCTAGCCATGATACCACCAGCCCAGGGACAAGCTCTGTGCCAGGTAAGTATCAACTGAGAGATGACAAGTGGACGTCATCTGTGCTGAAAAGTTATTGGCTTGACTGACCAAGTGATGAAACCTCAGAATTTGAGGGAAAATCCTTTCTTGGTTAGGCTGGTGGATTTTCGGCACCCCTCCCCATGTAGAAGTTATTTTCCATGGCTATTACCAAATAAAAGAATTATATATTGGTGTAACTTATAATTTTGACAAAATATACAAGAGAAAAAAAGGCGATGTATATAACTTTCACTTAATACAAGACTTGAGAGCTACTCAAGTTAGAGGGTTACATTCAAAATGGTTATGATGAATGAGGTATGTGATATGAATAGAAGAGAAAATGGTATGAAGTGAAAATTATGAGAATAAATAACAACTGATCACTGACTTGAAGAGGTTAAGATCATAGTGTTCAGGGAAGCACCCATACAGGAGTCTGTTCTACAAAGTGGCACTTCTAAGAGAAAAATTGAGTGAAATCTTGTTATGCTCATTTCTTCCATTGTCCAAATTTGATTCAACTCCATAAAAGTAGAATGGAGCATCCTAGCTGTAAAGATCTGAACTAAAGAATGAAGCTTATCTAAATATGGCCTGATCACCAACCCCAGGTGGTAAATCTCAGGTAAAATGCTAGTATCTCAAATGCTGATTTTCAAAGCTGGTAGGCTTTCTTCACTTAGAAAATGAACAGAAAAGCCTTTGTACCCCATCTGATTTTTACCATACAAAGCTAAGCTTATTAAACTTTATAACTCTGCATTATTAATATTACTTCCCTTTCTACTGCAATTCTTCTTCAAGGCCTCTCAATTGCAGTATCTTTGTTAATGTTACCATAGCAGGATATGACAACACAACTATGAAATTCAAACACACTATTGTACTGGGATCAGTCACCTTCAGTGGCAGAATAAACATCTTGTACAACAAATGAAGTCACATACATAGTGATAAAGGTTAAATATCAATACTTGATAGTTGTCTGTGTTCAGGGTTAAAATCCAGTCAGAAAAAAATGTTCAGTACCGATTTTCAAGATGAGTAGATATAAATGATGTTTTGATAATTTCAGATATAAAATCTGACTTTTCAATTTTTATATTCCCAGCTGTAGATTCAATGGAATTTTTTTAAATATATTTCTTCATTTCCTGTAAGCCCTTCTTGAAATAATACATGTTCTAGTTTAAACAGATCTGCTTCAAATGCCTCAACCAACTACACTCAAGAGATTCCCCTTTTTATATATTATGTAACGATAACATTTTAAAGCCATCTTTTCTTTGCATTCTTCCTTACTTCAAAATTTATGATTTATCTATATATTAAGTCCATAGCTCTAATTACAAAAAAATAAATTAATAGTTGGTTAGTTCTTTGGCAACATATCAACCTCTATAGGTTATTCAATGTCAAAATCTAAATATTTTGTAAACAATTTTATTTATTTATTTATTCAATTAT
>CAHIKZ030000848.1:1030000-1055000 GCA_903632075.3 Acanthosepion pharaonis
GCACTAGAAATTTCAACTCTCTTTCTGATGTTAATTATAAGTATCCTTTCTGTTTCTATTTTCTCTAAAATTTTGTCATTGCCCACAAGTTCAGTCCATGCTATTCTCAGCATCCTTCTGCAGAATCACATTTCTGTTGCATGATTCTACAGAAGGATGCAAAACCTGAACGATACATGATAATGTTTTTTTTTCTCTTGACACAGGATGAATATAAATGGCAAGCTATTGAAACCCTCAAGACAGGCTGGTCAAGTACTATGAGTGATCTGTAAGTAAAATTTTGTTTTAAAATCTTTAGAATTATTTACAGCAACTCATTAATTTATATATCCTAAGTCTGTTTTAACCAAACTAAAAGCTGTCAGATTAAAAATGATTCAGTAACACAATGATGGCTTCAAACAAATAAATTAATCATCAGATCCTACAGACTGATACAACAAAGTCACAAATAGTTTTACCAAATAATAATCATACCTTTGAACTATTATGTCTTAAAAAAAAACAATTTTATAACATTCTAATTTCCAATATTAAAGTTTCTAAACTAATTCACCTCATCTTTTTGGCTTTATTATTTGATATTTCATTTTCAAATGTCATTTTTTATTTAATCTTTTTATTTTTAAAATGCAATCATTTTATAATTTTTTTTCTTCTCCTTTTTAGTTGGGCTTATGGAGTACTACTTTGGGAGATTATCACTGTTGGTGGCGTTCCTTATGGAGAAATTGGCCGCCAAGAATTACTAGAGTTTCTTATGTCTGAGAAGCGACTAGAGATTCCAACTCACTGCAACCCAGAATTGTAAGTGAAACATCTTGTTATTCTTGACTACTGAGGGTGTCTAATGGGCAAATGTGTACTGACATGTTAAAGTTTACATTTCTTTTCCAAAATATCCTTTTTATGGTTTAGATAAAAACAAGCTTTCAAACATCTACAATTTGTTTATCAAAGAAATGCTGTTGTAACAATAGACATTTTCCCTAGGTTTTGATTGTTTAGATAAGATTAAGTTGAAAATCCTTTACGATTTGTGTAAGCATTTTTTGTTTGGAAAACCAAATTCCTAAAAATGAAGGTTTTATTTTTATGCTTTTAATTATACAGATTGTCATTTCAAGGTTTATTAAAGTGGTTATACTAAACATTTATTTTCCAAATTCTTGGTAGCAGTGACCTAAAATGACAGGTATGATGGAATAATTGTAGTTGTAATAAAAATTCTCTTATCTAATATACAGATTACCAAAAGAAGCTTTTATTTTATTATGGAATTTACTTAAGAACAAAAGTTTTGGATATTTATTACTCATACTTCTTAAATATATTCTCCTTGGAGAAAAATACATTTTTTTTTTTTTTTTTAGATTGTTCAGCTAATTTTATGATTTAATTAAAGGAAGTGGGTTATACTTTGTTTTGTTCTATTTATTTTCTATGTGCTCTATTTATATTTCAATTTTGTTAATTCACTGAGGAGCTAAATCATTGTGGTAAGAATCATAACTGCACAAGTCAGGATTCAGGGTATATAAGAAAATATAAAGTTCTTCATTTTCCTGTATAAAACACCAGTTATGAACAAGAAAGATTTGACTTACTTAATAAAACCAAGTTTCAGAAAACTAAATCAAAGCATTTCTGAAATGGCACATCTTGTTAGGTGTTCATTTGTGCCGAGTACCTATTGGCTGTGATTCTAGTGGGGAGGGGCATTACCAATTGCTAACAAGAAAATGAGCAGCCAATGAATAATGCACAAAGACAAGCCAACAGAAGAGTTACTGTGGCATAAATTGCAGGTAGCTTTAAATATTCAATGTAAGTATATATCTGCAGTCTAGTTAAGGTACCTATGCTAATCCATGTATATTAGGATAAGAATCTTCAAGAAATGGACCTTGTGTCAATAGAAGATGGTCGTCTAGGCGGATGAATCTTACTTTCTCTTGAATAAGGGTGAACAGCAGGGTAGATGTGTATCCCTACCCCAGAGAAGTGATGGCACCAGGATTCATTAAGGAAAATGAAAGTGTGATGGTTTTGAACAACATTCTGCTATGAAACAAATCCTTTGTGCTTGGAGGTGTACCACCTCCCTTAACATCAGTTAAGACTGGGTCCATCCCTTCATAGCTAGTGAAATATTTCAACTGGTCAATATGCTTTTCCCCACTGCAGAACTTCCACCATGTAACTTAGCAGTAGGTCTGTATAAACATAGTTAATATCCTGGCATCAGAACTCAAAGGAAAACCTTGCAGGTCTTGTAGAGTTCATGCTTGATTGCATAAGAGCTGTTCAGTAGGCACATGGAGGAACAACACCTTATTAGATGATCATGCTTTAGCTCATCAGTATCTCAACATCCAATTTCACTGTGAGAGGAAAATAATATTTGAACTTGGCCAATAATTTCAGAGCTATAAGCAAAACTCTTTCTTTGTTTTATCCTTATTATCATAAGGAATCATCTTAATGATTCCTAACTAAAGAATGCTTTAATAAACATTTTAAAAGATTGGAGACAATGGAAATACAAACAACAAAGATTTATAAAATATGACCATGTATTAGGTTGAGTCATAAATAATTTCTTTCTTTATCAACTTTATTCTTAAAAATATAAGTGTATTCAATTATATATTCACCATTATTTGCAACGTCAAATACTCAGACAGCTCTTCAATATATTTTGAGTAAAAATGTTTTTGATAAACTTTTGAATCTGGTTTTCATTAGCAAAGGTTTTTCCTATCAAAGTGTTTTGCAGTGATTAAGAAAGGCAATTGTTTAATGCAAACTTAGGTGAATATAAAGATAAGGTAGAACAAACAGTTTCAATTTGTTGCATATGGCCTTGCATTGTCATAGAAGGGATCAACTTTTTCTTTAATCTACTGTGTATGTTAGTAAAATCCAAATTTGTTCTTAACTACCATGTATGATTAGTAATTAGGGTCAGCATGTACTACCCACATAATCTGACTGGAGTGGGGCCCAAGCCTGACTGAGTCCCAGGCAATGCTTTGTCACCCTATTTGTCTTAACATTTGCTTTTTTATATTTTTTTTTTTTTAATACCTACATTTATATACATTACAAATTAAACTAAGCACAACTGACTATTAAAGGATGAAAAATTTTCAGATTTTGAAGAAACTTTGGATTCTTTTTGTCCAAATGCATAAATTTGTTTTGCTTATGCTAAGTATTGAAAAAATACTAGAGAAAAAAAAATAGTGAATTTTATACAATGTTGAATGTGTTAAAAATAATTTGAATTTTTAACAAGAAAAATCTCAAATTGATGCTAAAAATTGCTGTAAAACATTGATTTATTTAAAATAAAGATATGTCATGATAATTCATTCTAACTAGGTAAATTGTATTCAGGGGATTTGGGGCATGAGACTCTTGCACCAGACCTATTTAGGATGGTACATTTGTTATTACATTTGGTTGCCAAAAACTGTAGTTACTTACGACTCAGTCTAATAATGACATTTATGAATTTAAACATTGTTTTTAGCATTATATTCTTTCTCTATTAAACAAACTGCTTTCTTTTCAGTGATGAAAATTATATTTCATCATTATATCAGAAAACTTACTGTGTTGCACTATATAAAAAAAAATATTAATAAATAACGACATTCTTCAATATTTTTTGTCCACAGGGAGACATTGATTAAAAACTGCTGGAAAGAGAATGAACGAGAACGAACTCAGTCTGATGTGATGCACGAACGACTGTTGGAAATGGCCAGGGAAGGAGAGGTCTGTGAAAAGGGGATCATATACAAAGAAAGTCCCCCCCTTCTATCATAGTTGCTATCTTTTGTTGTGTAATCACCTCTTTTGCATGCTCGTTTTATTTTACTTCCTCTTTGTTTCAAGGTTGTTTTTTTGTCTCTCTCTCTCACACTCTCTCCAATGACCACAACTTCTCATACAAAGAGTACTGATTGCAATCAGCAGGGTGGGGGTGGGGCCTAGGGTGACAATATCATTTGGTTTTATCATTGCATGATAGCTTCTATGTTGTGGCTTGGTTGGTCATTCCACAAAGTATTTATGTATAAAAGAGGAATCGAAATAAAAGATGATTTTTTTTCCCTCCCGTGCGTTTTTCCATATTTATTTTTGCATGTTGCATTACTTATTTTATCACATTTTTCAAAAGTTATCTAGTCATTTTCTTTTATTTAATTTTTTTTTTAAATCTGCTACTGATCAATATTGTACTGCATGTTAATTGGCATGATGTTTTATTATTGAATGTATTACCAGAATCTTCCCTGTGCACATGTTTTTTCCTTTTTCCTCAGATATTTCCACGTTTCTATTTTTTACTGAAAAACAAAAAACATGCCTATATACCACCAAAATGTTTCTAAAATCTTTTTATCATATCTAAATTATAAAAGTTATACTATTTTCTGCATTTTTATTATTAAAAATCAACCCAACTTTTCCCAAATTCAAGTAAGTAACATCTTATTCAGTTAATACCAACTAAATTGAATTCCTACAAGTCTGTAACTGACAATTAAGTTTTCTCAAATTATTATTTTTCTGTGAAATTCAACTTAATTGGATAAGTATACAATCTGAACTATTTTCAAAATGCATATTTTTCTTTTCAAAAATCAAGCTACAGAGATGCTGAAAAATTCTTGGCCTGACAAAGAAACCCTCTCAAATAAATAAAATAAATTGGGGAATATTTATACATATGTTTCTTTCATTATTAAGCTTCATATTATATATATATATATATATATATATATATATATATATATATATATATATACATACACACCTCTTCACTTTTTCTTCTCCCTCACATATTTCTATAATCTACATTTTTTGCTACAGCTGAAAGAAAAAAACCTTAATGATAGCAATTCTGGAACTATCCCCAAAAAGCACTATGTATATTTATAATCTTTAAAAATTAAATTTTAAACAAACTTGGTTAAGTAATAAAATTTACAAAAATAGCCGTTATTACAAAATAACTGTTTCTGTGATAACATTTACTAAATTCACTAACAGACTGAAGTTGAAATTTTATTTTTATTATAGCTGTATTGAGTCTTAGAGCTATATTATTAGAATAAAAAACAAGGAAGAATGCTGAAAAGTTCTCGGACTGATCTAGGAGAGTTTCTTCACCAAATTCCGACATTTGGTCAGATTTTGGGAAGTTATTCAGGATGAGAACTTTTCACTGTTCTTTTGTATATCACTGTAATTTTTATTATTCAAAATAAACTGGCAAAGACTTTAAGAGAAAAATTATTATTATTATTTATTCTTACAAGCCTTCAACATGAAAATAAAGAAAAAGCATGATACTTGACAGAAAAGCTATGGCAAAACATACAAAATAAAATATTAACATTTCATTTAAAGTGTGGATTCTTGAAAGTCATTGTTAGTAAGGCCTTAATCAAGTGCTCCAATATTGGATCCTTGTGCTAGACTAAGCTTAGTAACCACTTTGTAGATATTTACTAACTGTACAGGGATGGTTAGCAATTTCAATCCTCAGTGAATGCTCCTCTACTGTGATCCTGAGCCAGACTAAACTTAAGCTAAACTAATTGAATATCTAAACAGAATTATGTAAAAGTTTTTAAATCTTGTTTTTGTAAATTAATTGCAAATTTATAAATAGGTAAATCAAAAGTCTATAGCCTAATGAAGGAAAGGACTTATTTTACAAAACAGAAATTAATTTTTTTAACAATCTCCTTTGTCAATGCACTTAACCCAATGCTATTCTATTAATCATGTAGATTAAATATTTCAGATCAAAATTTATCTAATAATCACGTCAGGCTACAGACATATCAATCCACTCTTAACCTGGGATTTATTACACAAATATACATCAAAACCTTCATCCACTAATAATTACATATACAATGACAGTATCTGGCCACCTCGAGGCAGTGTAATGGTTAGTAAGCTTGTCTTGCTAGGACATTTATGCCTGAGTAGCGAGTTCGATCTACACTGGGTACCCCATACCTTCGGCCTTGTACCACATCTAAGCTATGCTTGGAAAATCACTACAATGACAGTATTTACTTAGCATAAATGGTAAGTAAACAAATGCAAAAAATTTATTACTATATTTTACCTGCAAATAGATGTAGAAAATTTTTTAAAAAGTTAATGTTTTTCAATATTAATACAAAATATAAAATTTAAAGGCATGCATAAAAAGGAATAAAAATAAATTTGCCCCTCCTGCCTCACAGAAGAATTTATAAAGCCCATATTTGGTGTTCATTGGTTTTGGTACAAGAATGGGGCCATGTGAGAAAAGTCACAAAAGTAACAATGCTTAAAAATAGATTTTAGCAAATTTTAGCATTATTTGTATGATGATTGAAAGGAAGGGATTTTCAGTGGTCAAAAATTCATGCAGGCATTAAAGACAAAGAAAACAGGACTAAGTTTACCTATACCATAAAAGAAAATTAAAAGTTTATGATAGTTCATTTTTTTTTTTCAATTATATTTTCTTCTTTATATTGTGAAAGTATTGAGAATAAGCTAACCAAATAACATCATTTACTATTGAATAATTAGTATTTCTACTTTACTAAAAGAATAATGGAGTGAATTTATGACATAGAAATATATTATACAGACAAAATAGAAATATGTATATACATTGTGATTTAAACATGTAACTAAATTATAATGTGGTATGTTATTCTACAGTATAAGATTTTATTTAATGACAAGAAAATTCAAATATACCTCTCTTGACTACAACTTTCTATTGAGAAGTGATAAAAGGAAAGAATTCTGATTTTTACTTGAAAAATAGAATTTTCTTTTGTCAATTCTGAATGTAAAAGTAAGAAAGCTAATACAAAACAAAAAGGCAGTATATTAGCAACCTGATGTCACTTCTTGGTAATCAGATAATCCTAATCTGAGTGGCATTGAGTAAGCCTCATATTACCATAACAATGAAATATCTCATTTTGTGAGATATATATATATATATATACACACACACAAATAGATAAAACTATATTTTGGTAGCAATAATTCTTTCAAACGTGTTTGGTTGAATAATAATCAACATGTTCTGTCTATCAAATTTTTTATTAACTTTTTCAAGTTTCCAAATTAGTTGTTTTATGTTATTGATAAATTTACCAAAGTTCATACTTATTTTAAAAAATAAATATGAATTTTGGTAAATTTAGTGATAACATAAAACAGCTAATTTAGAAATTTAAAAAGTTAAAATTTAATAGATAGGACTTGTCAATATTATTCAACAAAACACACACACACACATATATATATATATATATATATATATATATATAAAATCAAGATAATATTCAGTCAAATATCAAGCAAAACCTTATAAATACTTGTTCAATATTTGTCACTTTACTGACAGCAAGATAATCAAATTTAAAGTCTAAATTGTTTGTCCATTTAAAATATATTTACTAGAAAATATATTCAGTTTAAATACAGAAGGAGTTATAAAAGGGCCATACATTTCAGCTTATAATTCTCTCCTGTTATGCAGGGTTGTTTCTAGACAAAGAAATTACCCCCCCCCCAAACACATATGTCCACTTCAGTTTCATTAAAATTGTGGGTGGATGTATGTATTTTATAAAATTTTTTAAAAAAATCTTTAAAAATAGTTCTATTACAAAATAATTTCTGAAAAGTTTAATAAAATTTTATAATTATAATTTATTGCTCAGTTCAGTGTAGGGGTTATCCAGACTAAGTGGGAGAGGAATGTATTATTCCAATGCTTTATTTTAAGTGCAGTCAATTTGTGTGCGTGTGTATGTGTGTGTGCAATTTAAATGAGACAAGCCTATGTAAGTTACTCAAACAGTACAGATATATAAATTACGTATGAACATGTAAGGTGTCACAAACACAGTGATAGGCAGTGGGTTTGAAAAGCCATAATATTTCATTGTAAATATTTTAGCTGAATGACAATTCACAAAAGAGCAAGGAAACATTGTGTGGCTAAACAAAAATTTCAATAAAAACCTGTATTTATTTTAACATTACATATCCCTCATAATTTCTTTATCTGTCAATATTGTTCGGCCAGTCAGATAAAAAATAGCATATTTTTTTCTATTGCTCCTATCTGATATCGGGTATGGTCATAGGGTCACTATGTAGCTGGTCACCTGACCAGTTCTCTCCACATATGTGAGTTGAAGACCAGAGAGCTATTAATTCATCTGCAGCATGTCTTGGGCAAGTAAACCTTAGAGAACCTATTCTTCTCAAGGTCAAACAATGTCATCCAATTTGAAAACTTGTCTTAGTCAAAAACATAGGCCATTGATCCTTTGGGAGGAACCCTCCACTGACTGTTGAATTAATTCTAGAATGCCCTCTATCCAGTGATGTCATGTCATCACATTGGCTATATACAAAGCTACGGAGTCAGTCTATCCCATTGTGCTAGATGGCCATGGAACCAACAAAAAGTTCTGTTCATTCTTTTGTCGGTCTTGCTTTTTAAATCCTATTAAGCATCTGGCCAAATAAAAAAGCCTAGTGGGGAAATTGGTTTAGTAACTGATGACCAGACCATGTGCCAGATAGTACTGAAAGCATTTATTATAACAAACAGACAAATAAAGACTGAAGTGTAATGTTATTTATTCATGGAACTTAGCAGGAACCTCAATTCAATTGCAATGAAAAATAATTTGCTATTTTTTTTTGTTTTTCTTCAATATTCCTAAATTTCTGAAATCTACATGTATAGCAGTTATCATCACAAAGTGCAATTGCAAGCTTTTCAACAGCATGAATCTATCATCTCTCCATCCAGCTATGCATTAAATAGCAGGATAGACTGATCTTTTTAGCCTTGAGTGACAGCCAGTCTAGGCAAAGGATTATACTGAATTCATAGCTATACAGAAGGCAACAGAAAACCATGCCACTCTTTTCCAATAAGACATGGCAGTCTACAGGTGATAAAAAAAAACAATCTGAAAAGATACCATCATCTGTGTTTTGAACAGACATAGCATTACTAAAAAGAAAAAAAAATAATCATTATTTAAATTCAATTTATTTAAACCCGTAACAGTGAGACACTTGGTGATGGTCAAAATCAGTAGAAATGGCCTGCAAGATCAATCTGGTGCCAGAGTCAGAATAGCTGGGAACTCAAAGCTAAAACCTTTTGCTTACATCAATGAGCTGCTTAATAAATATTCTCCAATAGTTACTCATTCTTTTGATTTTATTCAGAAAATTACAAAAGAGAATTTACATTAACATTTTCTTAGAATGTCACAATAGTTTCCTTCAGATTTCACTGCAATAGTGGGATGTATGAATCAACCAACCAATATTTGCAAGGGAAAGGTGGACAATTCACATTAGTGTGTTAATGTATTAGGTTCAGCAATAACTGAACAATTGATTAAAAACCAGCAGCATGCTTGATGTTATAGCTCAGACATGTTCTTAGTGTTGAGTAAGGCTAATATTGATTATCACTTGAATATTTTGGAATCTATATACATTAAGTCCTACCAACCATCTCTCTGTAAGCAGAAGTAGTGGTTGGTTGGCATAAAGGTAATTAGCCCTTAATGTTATACTGTATAATGTAATGTGTTTCCATAAAACATTAGTTTGGGGTTGTATATTTTTTTTCCTTAATACCTTTATCAAGTAAAACTACAAAGAGTTTGTGGTCTTAGACAAAATATTCAAGTGGATTAAAAGCATTTTTGTTTGTTTACTGAAAAAAAAAAAAATAAAAATAAAACTTAAAATTTATTTTTTGAAACTTACAAATTTACTTTCCAATATCAATATTTTAATTCAATTTTTCAAAAACCTTTTTCATTTTTATTTTTCCTATAAAAAAAACAAAACAAAACAAAAATAAAACAAAGAAAAGCAGGAAATACACTCAAGACTATTATATAACCAGAAAATCTAAATCCATAATATCTATATTTTAAATGGGGAGTTCGAAAACTCTATAGTACTAATATTTTGACCATACCCAACAGTATATGCTCAATCTTAAGTGCTTTAAAAAATATGGCCTTATGCCAAATTTAGTATAGTCCAAATATTTAGTGTTAAACATCTTGGCATATACAGAGGGATGCCTAAGTATGTATACAGTAATGAAAAACAAAATGTGTGGAAAAATGGATTTATTATATAAACATCAATAATATATCAATCCCTCAAATGTTCAAACTGTTTGTCCTTGTCTCACATCCCCTTTACCTGAAAAACATTATTTATTAAAAAACAAAAATTATAATAAATGTATTATAATAAAAATTATGAAAATAAAAATATTAAAAAAATGATACAATGAATTAAATGAATTCTAGTATTCTAGAACCACTATTGACTGTACACTTAATTTTGCACCCCTGTATTAGAATTTCCAATTCCATGAAATCTGTCTTTTACGAACATCTAATGATTTTAGAGTAAAGGAATTTTGATATTTGTTATATGTCCACTTCTGGTACCAATAAAAATTAAAATAAAAACAGAACAGTAAAAATGGAAACCCAAAAAATCAACTTCTACAACTTTTCATTCAGATCTGATGTGCAATCAGATCTGAATGAAAAGTTGTTAGACTTTAATTTTACAAACAAATCATTTTCAGAAAGACATTAAAAATAACAATATTTCAAACACGGTGTAAAAAGCACCTTATATTTGATACAGCTCCATATACACAAGTTTCAGTTCAACAGCATATCAATTAATGCATTGAAATATAGTTACCTGACAAGAATGGCAGTTTTTGTTTTTTCTAAATTCTGATTTGATTTCAGTAAGTGTCTAAAATATATAAGCAGACATGCCTAAAGATTCAAGATCACTTCAGGTTAACTTCTTTAATTTTTGTGCAGTCTATAATTGCATATATTGAAAAGAAAAACAAAAAGAAAGAAACAAAAATAAACCACACAATTTGCTTCCCAATATTTGATTTGATTCAAGATTAACAACAAATACTAAAAATTTATACTTGTAAATGTTGTCAATATTTGTTAATTGATAATAATATTAAATAAGATACACCCCACACTCACACACTTCTGAAAGATTGATGTAATTTTTTGTATATTCTGGTGATTTTTCTATTATTTCAAGAAAATATTCAACTTGGATATATTCTCTTTTTCTTTTTTGCTTGTTTGTTTTTTGTCAATTTTTTATTTTATGATTATTCATTATTGAAATATTTGTATTTGTCATTATCAAGCCAACATCTTTGTCCTCAAAAAAAAAAAAAAAAAAAAAAAAAAAAAAAAAAATGCCTTAGTCCCCCTCCTGCCAAAAACATGCATCCTTCAACATTCCAGTCATTCAGTATAAAAATATAAATTCTTATTCCCTTGAAATCATAATTCCTTTTGCATGGTTTTGCTTATAGTTTCAGACTCTCTTGATCATTTTTATATAATTTTCGTAGTTTTGCAAAAAAAAAAAAAAAAAAAAAAACTTTTTCTGCTTCTTAGTATCAATAGTAACATGCTTATTCAGTAGTAATAATGAAGGTTTGAACACAGTATCATCAGTTTTGAGATATTCTTAACCCCTTGAAAGTAAGTTTATCACCACCAGATCCTTTAATACACAGAAAAAAACTAGACGGTTCCACATTAAAATCATATTTGCTGCTTTCAGACATGTCCTTCTCTCTGATACACTCTCAAAGTAAGTATTGAACTTTTGGACACAAAAGGACTAGATTAGATTCGCAGTGATGAATATTTTCTCTGAGCCCTGTGTTAAATTGTCTGTGTAAATGAGCTGTTCCAAATAATAACTTATTTATATTTTAAAGAGTAATGGTTCTTCAAAACCGGTGAAACAAAGATGGACAAAGATTATCTACAATCATAAATACTTATGGAATGCAAGTCGGCAAGGAAACGCATGAGAGCCCGCACCAAACACTAACATTGCAATTTCATTCCGAGTGATTTTTAAGGTGCGTCACCTTATTTCATTCAAAAAGTAATTTTCGTATCAAGCATAATAATTTTTAAAAAATTTAAAAAGCTTTAACATGAATGGTAAGAAGAGAGAATTTTTCTGAATAATCTTTGCAAAAATTTAAATTTGTGTTCTCAGGTTGAATGCTTACAATAAAGAGAGTATTTAGAGAGGTGTGCATAGAAGTAACACGTCTGAGGTATTGATGCACATGTGTATTGTATTTATGTAGATTATTGTTGATAACGCACACTTGAATGTATCATTTCTATACAGTTAAATAATAACTGTAATTTCAGTCTTATTTTGTGGTAAATGGATTATTCACAACTGGATTTCTTATGGTTATGTATACTGGCTTCTTTGAAAAAACAAACTGCGTGTGTGATTTTTTTTCTTTTGTTTAATCAATTTAGAAAACAATGATTTTTGCCCTGGTTTGAAATTTTAAGGAAATTCTTAGGTTTAGAAATAAGGATTTGGTTAATCAAATTCTGATTCAAGATTTAATCATCTATGTCACACTGATACTAATCCACTGCAAACTTTACAAAAAATAATCCTTTTAGAAAATATAATTAAATAAAGATTTAATAAAAAATTACAGTTGTAAATTTACTCAGATCGATGAACCTATTTTTATTGTTATTTACTAACTACTAAATTTATTTCTGATGCTAGTAGTCTGTATATTAAAGTCCTGCTGAAGGTCAATATTTCAAGTACTAAATATTGGAACAAAAATTCCAACCACTTCAAAGATTGGCACTCTACAATCTTCCAACCCATTAATAGTTAATGGCCTGTTGGCAAAAGAAAAAAAAAAAATACTTGCCACCACCTACCACCATAAAAATGGCATGAACTAATTTCTGTGTACAAATTCTTATTTGAAGTCCTTTCAATTTAAAAGCTGTCCCTTCCTCACACACACATACTCAAAAAAAACACTCTGGCAACAAGCCTGGAATAGTTAATAAATTATTAATTAGTTTTAATCAAACCCCATGTAATATTTTTATTATTTCTGTATTATAATTATTATCAAACATTACGATATAAAAATAATTTTTTACATTCATTATATTACTACCGCATTCACATTATTTAAATAAGTATTTTGCTTATAGACAAGTTACATGGTTTTTAGTATTAAGAGCAACAAGTGTTTTATATTGAAACTTAACACAATGGAAACCATTGCACTGAAAGTGTTCTGTTTTTACAAAAGAAAGGTCTGATCTTTACATTTGTCTGAAGCAAAGAGGTGCTTAAAGATATATAAGTTTTATTCAATAATAGAACCAGAATAATTTAAAATAACTGTTTCCACTTATTCAATAGCTGTTAGAATACAATAAACTGGAAATAACTGATCTTGCTACCCATAATGCCCTAATGACTAACGAATATAGTCAAGCTATAATTCAAACCACATGGCCTGATGATTGCATTCAAGCATCAGTGTCCACTCTTGTATTTATACATGGACTATCCTGGATATTAAGCACTTTTATCCTATAAATATATTATACCTTATATACACACACACATGCTATATTTATGGGTAAAATACTCAATATCAGGGATAGATGATATGTAAATATAAAAGTGAATACAGACTGTCGCCACTGTGATGTCTTCAGTTTCACGCTTGAACCCAATCTTCAAACCATACTATATATATATATATATATATATATCTTCCTAGTTTGGGTTTTTCATAGTACCCACAAGATAGTAAAAACATTGCAATGGGACTAATGTTAGAAACAGTTACTGAAACTTACTTTTCTTAATGATTGTATTATTTACTCATGAATTAAAATCACAGGCAGAGTTAGAAAATCAATAATACATCACTTGAAGATGATATGAAAATAAAACTAAACTGAGAAAAAAAAATTCTGCAATGTATTTAACTCTTAATATTCTTAGTTGTGTGTGCTTTTGTTATAACTGATAGATTTCAGATGGTCTTCAGGTGACAATGAGCTATATTACTGACAGAATTTTTTTTTTTTTTAAATACTTAAAACTATTTTTAAATGGTTTAAAAAATGAATTAAACAAAATAAATCTATATATTTTTAATAATAGAATCCATCAATCCATCTTACTATGCAAAGACCTTATTTCAATAACTTGTTACCTAGGTTTTTGAGTTTAACTTGGAAATTTACATAAGTCACACTGAGTATCTAAACTGTGTAAATAAAAATATTTGAATAAAAAGAAAAACAAAAAGGTAGAAACTCTAGAAAAAAAATACTGATTTTTGCCATGTGATCATTTTTAGATTTCTTTAAGCAGCAAAATGTGAAATAATTCAGATATTATCACCCAATTCATCTTTGTTTGGAAACTTTTTTTTCTTTAGGAGTTAAATAATTATTTGCAGTTTTGTGATTACACTTTATATGTAATTAATAAAAAAGTTTTCTTTTCCTATTTCAAACAAATCAACTTATGTCTATATTACAACTAGTTACACTATTCAAACTGTTGTCTTCACAAGGTTTCAGCTGTTGTACACTACAGCCTTCTTCAAGTAATATAGGTTGGAAATTCAAACAAAATCCTTTTCATCCATGGGGGTAGGTGAAACTAGAACAATCTATCCCCATAGAGTAAATAAAAGGTTCAGTTTGAAATTCGAACATAAATCACCTGAAGAAGGTTGAAGCCTACAACAGCCAAAACATTGTTAATATGACAAAAATGAGGACAAGTCTGAACAATGTAAGTAGTGTAAAAAGTCAACTTATATTAAGATCTTATTTGTTAATACAGTTAAATCAGTCCATGATTTTGTTTTTATTTATTCAATTTGCTATGTACAAATCAGACAGGCAGTTTTTTTTAATTTTTTGTTTTTTTTAATTATCAACTAACACCTTAAGATCTCTGGAGAAAGAGAAACAATTTGGTTACTTTTACCATATATACACACAATATATTAAGCTACTTTATCTTGCTCGTCTACTAACCTTACTGACATACTTGTTTCATTGCAGATGTATATTGCTCCGACCAAGGAATCGAGGAAGCGCAACTAGTGGCAGACTTATTAATTTTATCACTGATTGTTAACTGAAGATGTCTGAGCTAAATTGCAAGGGAGATAACTCTCTGCTTCACTTATGGTGACATGGATTCCATGGGTTCATGTTGATGGAATTGTTACCTGCTTTTGTTACCTCAACACTGAGAGAAAAAAAAAAATGAAACAAAAAAAAAAAAAAAAAAAAAAAAAAAAAAAAATCGAAATAAGAAACGAATTGTATTGTTTGAAACAGTTTTAGCAAAATCTCCTTCTGGTAGTAAGACTTGTGTGGGAATTTTTTTTTTTTTTTTAACAAAAACCAAAAAAAAAGAAAAAAGTCGCTGAAGTTATTTGATGTGCTAGAATTGTTTTCACTGTGTATCCTTAACAATCAGGGATGATGGTTGATGGTGATACTGCTGTAGCAGTATTTTTACTACCAAGAAAACAAAAAAAAAATTTGATTAAGTTTCAGTGTATCTGCCAGTTAAATAAACCCCTAATCTGGGCAATATCTGGATGTCTATTCAGATACTCAAATGAAGATTAAAGGTTTATGGGAAGCAAAGAAGGGGCTTCTGGGTCACTAAATGTGGAGAGGAATCAAAGGCAGTCAATGAATCACCACCAACCTGAGACCAGAAGGAATAGAATGAAAGAAACAGAAAAAGAGCAAGCAAGAGATAGAAGAGAGAGAGAGAGAGAGTAAAAGAAAGAGTGGTTGACATGTTGTCATGATTACAAAGCAACATATCAAGAAAGAAAGGAAGAAGGAATGAGAGAAAGAGAGAAAGATAAGAAAAATACAAAAAAAATTAAAAGAAAAATATATAATTACATGCAAAAAAAATATATAGACCTGATCTATTAAGAAAGATTGTTGATACGAAGTGTTGATTTATTTTTTGCTGTTTGACGTCACTGGTTTATTCCCAGTTAATAATTGTGTTCAGAGAGCTTTAACTGTTATTACTGTTAACAAATAAAACTGTCTGAGATGAAGCTTGACATTGCATGGGACAACTGCAACAGGATAGAACAGCCTGATTTTTTTTTTTTTTTTGGCAAGGAAGCTAGATCCTGATTACTGATTTTAAATTGATGTTGAGCTTCTGATGTATTCATCTTTGTTTAACTTTACCAGACTGAAAGAAAAAAAAAATCAGGTGGAAAAGAAACTAACCTATGAAAGTACAACAAAGTCTGGATTCACAGAATATCATGTCTACATTTCTACAGTCAGGTGAACAGTTATACTGTTTTCTTTTTGTTTTTGTTTTTTTATTTGTTTCTTTTCTTTTGCGTAAGGCTCACCAACTGGTATCCTTGTGCTTTTGCTAACAATCAAAGAAGTTAAATTATATTATGAAAAAAATCAAGTGTCTTTTATGTGGAAGCATAAAACTATTAAAAAAAAACAAAAAAAAAAACGATTTTTTGATGTCTAATATCAATATACAAAAAATTAAGTATTTCTTTAAAAAAAAATATTTGACATCCAACAAAAATAAATAATCTGATTTATTTCAAGATTCAAATGTTGAATATATATATATATATATATATATATATTACACGTACACACTCTCTTAAAACAACATCAGGTTATAATTTATATTCTAAGTATGATGACTACCTATGTATTTTATTCTTTGCCATTTCTTCTAAATCTTATTTAGAATAAATTAAAATTCATTTGTCAAAGTAAATTGGTGGGTGGGTACTTTCTGAATATTTAAGCATATCTGAACAGATATTGCCTGCAATGTTTATATATTTTAATTTTTATAATTCTACTATTTGAATTATTTATTCCTTATCTCTGATGAGAGATTTTTGTTTCTCAAATACAGACCGTATTAAGATAATTTTTAATCAAGTATCTTTATCCTTATTCTTATTTCTCTGAAAAATTTTAAATATATTTGGCTGTGGAGTATATGTCAGGAGCCGACAAGATCAAAATTTGACAATAGGGCCCACAGCTTCTAAAAATTGAAATAAATTTTAAAAAAATAAAAATAAAAAGACCAAGTGATATTTCTTAGCAAGTGATGGGGAATTTAAAATTAGATCAGACCACATGCAGAGAGAATTGATTCTATAATGAATATTGTTTGGACAAATGGATCTGCTGGGTTTTTTGTCTTGAGTAAAGACATTCTCATGCCATTAAGTCAGTGTTTTTATATATATATATATATATATATATATATATATATATATATATATATATATATAGCACAGCATGATTAGTTGAGGTGTTTCCATAGTGGATTCTTTATAAACAGATCATTTGTAACTAATCCAGTCAACACAACCATAAACTAAAAGTTGTCAGTATTTAACTCAACCAATTGTTTTGCCTGAATATATTCCTGAATTATATGGCAAGATCTTATTTTATTCTTTATTCTCATTGATTTTTTTTAAATAACATTTTTCCTATAAATGTACAAACACAAAAAAGCTGGGCTGTTGTTGATTAATTGCTTTGTGTGGATTACATTAACTTTAATCCAAAATTCCAAATCCTTTGGAATATTATCAGGGAAGGATTTGAGCTGATCATCTTCACAAAATACTTTTCAATATTCAGTCACAATGAACAGAGACACACAAAAGAAAAAAAAGAAAAAAAAAAGAAAAAGAATAGCTTGCCTTATATTTAACTGAAGAAATCAGCCTGACCTTGATGACAGTCTAAACTCCAGTGATGAAATTTTAAATTCCTCATGTGATTGATAGACTGCAAATAAAAAAATATCACTCATGCATTATTTCATTCTCATGTGTCAGAATAGACAGCAAAAAAATATTTTTTCCACCACAGACTTACAGATTTATATTCCCTTACAAAAAGAAAATCCAGCCCAAATTGTTAATTCTTCTTGACAAGAAAACTATTCCTGAATAAATTAAAAATAATTAGTTAATAGATGAATAAAAGACTTATCTTTTGACATCAAGTTTTGCAGACACATCACTTAAAACAAAGTCAAAAGATAAATCTTTATTCACCTACTAACTATTGTTGCTCTATATTTTTTATGTTGAGCACTTTGTTTGTAAAAATCTGCTTGCCTTTCGACACGTTAATCTCCAGTAATTTACTGGCTGACATGTTTTATTAGGCATCAAAGATCTGTTATTATTATTATTACTATTATCATCATAAATCCAAAAGAAAAAAAAACAAAAAACAAAAATATTATAAGGGATTTTTATATCTGAGCCGAATTTTGATGCTGTGGTTAGAAATCTTTCTTTTATATTTCATCACATGAGGAATCACTAATCCTGTACATTTCCATTAACAATGTAAGATATTCATTAAACCAATGGGAGTTTATTAGTCTGTTATTTGGTGATCATTTAATGTCTAATATTTACTCCCTACTGATCCAGTGCCAACGATGGACAGTTTCAATATTTTGTGCATTGAAACTGATGCACAGTTTTTCTCTCTGCATTTTACAAACTTTACAATCTTATGAATTCAAGCTTAAGCACATTCGTAACAATATCTGTTTGCTTTGCTCTCTTCTGTTTTCGATTCAACAAAGTCTAAAAAAAGAAAAGACATAAAAAAATATATACATAAATAGAAATCATTCATGAATTTTGGGAGGCTTTGCTCAGACAATATACAACACCTTTCTCCTTGAATTCACTGTTAAAACTTTTACTCACTTCAAGATAGATTAATGAAAAAAAATCTTGCTCTTATTTTTAATAAAGTTTAATTAAAACTGTTTATGTCTAATTTTTAAGCTTCTTTCTGACTTAAAGTTCAGAATATCGAAAAGAAAAATTGCACTGTGTGAATCTCACTAAGTGTAATAGAAATTTATAACAACATTCAATATAAATTATTACTTAAAGCTTGGATTTTCAATCTCCTATTTCAACCCCGTCCTTTGTACCATCTTTTTCAAGAATGGAATTCTCAAAGAACGTTTTTGATGCTATCCAACTTCAAAAACCATAAAAAGCACATTCATATAAACTAATCGGAATGCAGAGCCAATTCCACTTGCTTTTTTTTTTTTTTTTTTTTTATTCCATTCAGTTCATTTTTTTTTTTAATATGTATTCATTCATTCTATTTTGTATTTCATTTGAAACAGTTAAAAAATTCATTAGCGCTTGTTCAAGTCTCTGCCCTTCCCTCATGCCTCAGCTTATCTTTTTTTGTTTTCTTGCACAAACGAATACTAAATCTCAAGCCATTGGCTTGTCTTGCTTTTTTTTTTGCTTTTTTAAATATTTGGATGATGTTTTTGACTACCAAGTACCAACATTCCATTTAATGATACATTTTTTTTTTTTAAAAAAGCCTTAGACAGATTGTTTATTATCACCTCTCTACCACAGTATTTATACATTTGAAACTTTAGGTGTATTAAAGGTTTGCAGGTTTATTTTTTAAGCATCTGCAGAAAGTTCTTCAAATGCTTATCTATCCAGTCAATAACTCATCCTAATATTGATTAACTTGAGATGCAATTATAAAATTGCTATTATAGACAAGGTGTGATCAAAAAAGTTCACAAATAGTTTCAATTTAGTAAGAGTAAATATTAAAAAAAAAAAAAAAAAAAGGGTCAAGTAAACTTTAGTTAAAATTTCATATTAAATAATAAAATTAAATAACAGAATAAAAGAAAAATCCTGATAGTACACTTAACAGTTTTGGTGTGGACAAGTAAAAATCCCTTAAGAAATTTATTCAAATGAACCTGCAAAAACAGCATATGTGCATGAAGATATGTTTGAGTGAGTGGAGATAAATAAATTTCTTTAAAACATCTTTGACTGTTAACTGACAGATGAGAGCTTCTCATGGCTTTTTTTTTTTTTTTTACATATTAGCCATATGTTGTTCAGGCAAGATCTAAGTTGCTTCTTTGAAACACTTGCCATTCAGACACAGAACTTCTACCAAAAACTCATTAAATTATTACTTTTAAGAGAATTTTTTTTCTCTCAAGTCATGTGCATATTATGTAATTTTATATTCATTAGGATAAATAATCAAGTATTTTTACTTGCTCAAGCCCAAAACAAAGTTTGCTATCAATTTTTTTTTCCCCTTTTTTTAAAAGTAACTGACAAAATCCCCCAAAATTAAGCTAATTTACATGCTTGGACCTTTTGATCGCATTTTGTACATAAATATAGATACAGGTGTATGTATAAGCGTGCATACATGTGTGTGTCAATATTTGAATTTTCACCTTTGTCAGTAATACAACTTGGTTATCATTCTTGTGCTATAAAAATTAGCAGATTAATAATTTTTGCTTCAAATCTTCTAATAAAGTCATTGTATTTGGTATATGCTGTATTTTGTAAGTAGAAAGAAAATCTGTCTTACCAAGAAATTGTCCTAGCTCTGCCTTTCATGAAGCTTAAAAATCAAAGACAAATCTTTATATGTAAATATATATCTATATATATTGTTATGTTAAAACTGTTTGGAAATCTGGTCAGATAGCAATACAGTATGGAATTTTGTAAAATAAAATATATTTATTGTAGCAATATATATTAAATATCTTTAATGAGAATCACCAGGAGGATATAACAGTGTCTATATGATACTCGAGTTGAGAATTCTAAAAGAAAAGAAATTATCTTTTACATTTTTTTAAGCCTTTCTGTTTAAATGAATTATTTTACAAAAAATATTAAAATAAGTTCTCTTTTAAAATAAAATACCAGAAAATAAAATATTTGTCATATTTGAGATATATATATATATATATATATATATATATATATATATGTTTCTGATCGATAGGTAACAATACTAAATATTTTTTTTTTTCAAGTTTACTTAGTAATGCTCAAAACAATGAGGGACACATCTGAATATTTATTCATTTATATTTTTTTTATCAGAGGATTACAAATAAGACAAGTGAACCAATTTTGCAAGCAATAAAATTTCTAAGACTTGCAAATGAAACAGCTGAAGATAACCAAACCAGATAGACACACCCAGGATAGCATTTCTGGATGACTTTCACTGCAGACAGGAAAAAACAAAAATCCCTTCTTGCATATTTAAATCAGTAAATAAAGGCAAGAAAAAAATGCAGTGACAAACGGTTGTTTTTTCCTTTTAAATCTCAGGTTCTAAAATACCTAATATTCACCTTCAATTAGAACAAATGCTGTTTTTTTTATTTTCAAATAATTCTTCACTGAATCCTAAACATAAATGGAAAAACACACAACACATGCCATTATTCATTCTGAAAAGGATTTTTTTATAAAAAAGAAAAAAGAAACAAAAAAAGAAAAATCACACAAAAATCATCAAATTGAAATACCAATTCAAAACACGATACAAGCAGTTACAAAGTGACTATTAATGTAATTGCTTTGCATATGAAAGCAAATATATGCTCAAGGTTTGCATACCATTATACAGGCAGCCTGTAAGACAGTGTCTTTACTGGACATTACCTTTCACATGCATTCCATCAATAACTGCAGAGTTATTACAATACAGTATTGCATTTTTAATAAAAGCTAAATGTAAGGTATCAATGTCTATTTACTGTCATGTGGCACTCAAAAGGCCATTATTTTATTCACTGTGTGAATACAGGGAAATGTAACACAGTCATTAAAAGGTTGTCTGCTTGAATCCAATTTTTATAAAAAAAAGAAAAGAAAAAGAAAAAATTTCAATGCAGGACTTCAAGGAGTGAAAGTCATGTTCATTCGTCTTTAAGAAAATCATGTTACATTCATTCCTTGCTAGTACATTTTATCCCATGTGACATATGGAATTACTGTCACACAAGTTCTTATCCCTATTAAGACATAATCTATAAGATATTAATGCTGGCAATTTTTCTTTATATAGGAGGTAAGAGAGAAGAATAAGTCTTCAAGTGTTTCTAGGTATTTATTTTTTTCCCCCCATCTGTTAATTTTTATACCCAAACAACTGATTAAAAAAATATTTTCAACATCATTTTCTTACTTTCTTTGTGATATGCTTACAAAAAAAAAAAAAAAAAAAAAATTTGCAATAATTTCTCATCCATTTTCTGATAAATTTATGGTTTAGTCATTGGAAAATATAAATAAAAAAAAGTAACAGCTCAAAATTTTCTTCATTGTGAGAAAAAGTTCCACAAACTAAAACACTTTAAAAACTGCCAGCAACAGCAGTTTCTAGTAGTTAAGATGAATAAAAAGGTATTTAAAACTTCAGAAAAGTACATTTTTTTCTTAAGAAAAAAATAGGAAAGTAAACGTTTGTGTCTAATTTGTATTCAGTCAACCCACTCCTCCTTCCCGAGCATTGTACAAGTCCACAACAGTGTTAACGTCCACTTTTTAATTTCCACTTTGCAGTAACTGCTATTTTTCATTTGTGTATGTCTGCTACACAAAATTAACTGGAATCTTAATACAACATGTTGGACTATAGATTAAAAATGTAATATCCAAATGTTGTGTTGTTGTCTTTCATTGTATTTCTTAATTTTTGATTCACTATAAGCAAGCTGAGAATATCTTAAGGCCATGAACTATAACTGAATTTTATGCATTATATTACAATGGCTTTATTTACTTGGCTTTGCAAAAAGGCCAGTGTTTTTTTGTTTTTCGGGGGGTTTTTTTTGGCTCTTTTTTGTTTTATCCAACAGAAAATAATTTTAATCTGTTCATGGAAGTGGGCATCTTTGGTATAAAATACAATATTCAATCCCTAATCAATACCCAGATTTGAACATCAACTGCTAGCACCAATAGAAAAGTTGCTATGAAAAGTTGCAATAGAAAAGTTGCTATATCTATGCCCATAGATGCAAACCTAAATCTGGTACAAAGCCATGCTTTAATAGCAAATCTCTAACTTGTATGAGCAGTAATAACTATTGTACTGTGACCAAGTGTTAATATAGCAGGACATGTATGAAAATGACAAAACATTTCAAGTGATAGAAACTAAGAAAAGGGTTTGAGAAATCTGTTAATTAGTTTCTTTTTGCCCTAGTGCTTTCAAGAGAAGGCATAAACTCCAAGTTCCCTATGTTCTATTGGCTATGTTCTATTGGCTATCATCTTGGTTTTATCACTGGTATGCTATAATGAGACGTAAAAAGCATTTAAGCAGTGATATTCAAGTTTGCAATAATAATTCAATATGCAATCTCCAATGTGGATTAAGCTCTAATCAAAAAAGGGTTACAAAAGCATGTGCACACAATATATATATATATATATATATATATATATATAATGCCATATATAAGACAGATGCATTAAGAGATGAACACATGCAAATATAAGAGATTGCTAAAATTTCAACCCATCAGGAACTTTTGAATACTTTTCCAAATTTAGTTGATAATGACAGAAGAGACAACTGTAATAAAAGAGACGAAAAAACTTTATTTGCATCAAATAATAGAATAAAAAATCCACATCCCAATACTTTTGACATTGGCATCTTCATTCAGTTCATTACATATAGCTAACTTATATCCGAATTTCAGATTTTTAACACGACCATTTTATATATATATATATATATATATATATATATATATGGTACTTATCTTCCTTTGGTGAAAAAGGAAGGACAAATCTATACATAAGGTTCATATATCTCAAAAAAGCATTGTGACAAGTTAGTCATATTAGAAAATTATTTCAAAGATACTTCAGAGATAAATATATGTTTGGGTGCATGAAATTGTATTTCTAAATACATATTTGTGTAGGTTTCAGATTCTGGTCATGTTCCAGTTTAAAATCCAAAGTTCTTTTTATCAGTAAAATTTAGCCTACCTTACACTTTGCTATATCATCAATATGTTCATTTTTCATTCCATAAAAAATTGGTATAAACCTTAATTCATAGTTATAATACCATCTTGTCATCTGAGATTTCTGTAAGTCAGTTCATTATGCAAGTTGCACAAATTTAGTAATTGTCAAATATTAAGATTTTTCTTTGAAAAATATTTTTTTAAGTAGATAACTTTGAAAAATCAAAACTTATCACAATTTACAAAGTATCCAATAACAATCATTCTACAATAAGAGAATAACTATTGACTAACACTTCCAAATAAGCATAAATAATGAATAAGTGTATCAATCATTATCAAAACTGAGTGTCAAGTGTAAGGCAGGCTGAAATTTGTACATGAATTACAGGTGTTGCTCAGTTAATAAGCCACTACAGCAACTTCTGATTTTGAAGTCAAATCCTTGTCTCTTAGAAAGACTGGCAACAGAGAACTTCTATTACCAAAAATCTTTAGATTCTCCCTTTTGGTATTCAGTATCAACATTCTGTATAACAAATAAATATAGATCAATAATTAAAATCTCAAACACTTCACATGCTATATTATGCCAAGTGGAATTGTGGGAAGTGACTTATAAGGATATATATGCAGAATTAAATTTTCAAAATTTCTCGACTTACATTTTATTTTAATATCAAAATAGATTTTAAAGATTGACAAATAAAAATATTAACATGCACACCAATTTTTCTTTCAATTGCATGAGTTACAGAGAAAGAACATTTCCAGACATGTCTTATGAGAGAAACAACAAATTGGACTAATCATACAAAAATGACGATGGCTGTGGTAGAGACAAGATGTGATGATAATGTAAATATGCTTTGTACTTAGTTCCCATTTGTTTTTTTTCCTTTCAGTCAGATTTTTGTTCCCATTTTCTGTTTAAGTCACAGTAGACAGAATAAACCTGAATATAAGTGGAAAGAGAAATAGTGAGAAAAAAAAAATTAAAAAAAAAAAAAAGTACCGTAAGAAACCCTAGAGCAGATAGTAATTAATAGTTTTGTCCCTAGTTATTTAGTAAATATCTGATCAAATTGTCTTCCTTGTATAA
>CAHIKZ030000848.1:1060000-1175000 GCA_903632075.3 Acanthosepion pharaonis
AGACTTTATTTGCAAACACATGTTAAAAACAAATAAAAACTTAGAAGTGGAGCACAATTAAAGAAGCCAGCTGTAGTGACAAGAAGAAGTAATCCCAAGGAAAGAGTGACAAGAGATTAATGACAGATTAAATCTTTAAGCTAATGTAAAAAGGAAAACACAGATAACATCAAAGAATGGCATAGAATATTGAATACCAAAACACTAGAAATAAATACAAGCAAACAAAATATGAATGGCTTAATAAGAAATGCATGGACATAGAAAAGCTACAGAACATAAACAAAGCAGTCATGCATAAAAAGATTAAAAAATAAAACAGAAAATGTGCTCAACAGTATGCATAAAACCTAAAAAGGGAATACCAATAAAGAGAAAAGTAAAGATACTACAAATCCACAACAAATACATCATAGAACTCTTATGAGAACAAAGGAAAGAAACCTTTAATACATAAAAACATGAAAGGATCTGGAGTATTAAATATCTAAGATCGACACTGGCCAAAATGAACAGAAAAAAATGGAGCAGGACTATATGAGATTGTAATCAAGATGCTGCCAGTCTTGTACTATTTTGTGGTCAATAAAGTTACTAAAATAATAAATGAAATATACAAGAGTAGTGAAATACCAGAAGACCTCAATGCATCTATCTTCATAATGCCAAAGAAACCATGTGAAAATGAATTTAAATTCCATCAAACAATCAGCTTGTTGAGCTACTTAACTAAATTTATAATTAGTATCTTAATAAATACAACTTAAGAGTAGAATTAGACCAGAGATAATGCAAGGATATTATGGCTTTAAGACAAAAAGTACAAGTAATTTGAGATACACAAGCTTGATTTACACAGAAAAAAATATTTAAGTAATGTTTGTAACCTAGAGACAAACAGCCTGCATATGGATAAAGAATCAGTTCAATCAATACACAATATAAAAAAGTGGATTAAGACATACAGTAAAACAATCATAAGAGAACTAGAAGCCCTACCAGGATTTATTATTGGTAGAAAATAACAATATCAGATATTGCAAGTGACATGGTGTTGAAGGTAGATTCTGAAAGAAAACTGAAAACTCTTAGATAAAGTACTAATGGAAAGTAAGAAGAAATGGTTATTAACAGTAAGAAGGCAGCTCTTGGTTGTTAGCAAAATAGACAACCAAAAGTGTGAGTTGTTCATTGGGGATGTCAAAATTAAGCAGGTACAGAAATTAAATTATCTGGGTAGTTTACTAACAGATAATGGAAAGTGAAACAAATTTCTGAAGACAACCAGACAGAAATAAGCTAAATGTTTGGAATAGATAATGAGGAAAGAGGTCTTGGATAATTTAACACTCACAGGACATAGAGAAGGCAAGAGAAATAGCAGAGAATCAGCAAGTAACCTATTTAATGAAGTTGTGTAAATAGATGGTAAAGCAAAGACAAAAAAAGATTATAAAGTGTCAAAAGTTATTTTAAATATATTTTAAAAGACATGACATCAAAGAAGCCAGCAGTAATGATCAGAGTCAAGTCATTGAAAGTAGGATAGGAAAGATTTTTTCCCCTTAAAAGGAATTTTGAGGTGATTTTGTGGCTCAGTCTCTTAGTTTTCAAGTAATGAAATTTATATAATCTTTGACTTAAAATAGTTTTTCAGGAAAATAGACTTCAAGTTTACTAACATCACACTTTCCAGTTGATGATGAGAGTGTCCTTTGTAAGCATTTACTTAAATTATTGTGGGAAAAAAAAAAAAAAAATCAACATTTTGATTAGTTTTTTTTTTTTTATTTTTAATCATTTCACTCCAAGCAAGGTGCTAATGCCACTAAGACAAGTGGTTACTGGGAGTGAAGGAGAAAACTTTAGTGAGGAGAAAGGACAATAAAAGAACAGAATTCAGGAAGACACAAGATGGCAACTGACATTGCATTTAATTTTTCACAGATTGTAGGTGGCAAGGAAGCAAGAAACCAGAAGAGTTCCACAAGCAAGAAGTGTGAGAAAAGAAACTATTAAAATAGAACTTACAGTTACTTCTAGCTGTTTCAACAGTAAAATGGTGAAACCTACTTGCCAATCTATTAGCATGTTTAAATTCATACAGTCAAGTTATCAAGAAGTAAACCTCAACAGAACAATTGCCACAAAAATATTTATAGAAAAGACAGAAGGAAGCCACATCATAGCAGTTAGGAAAATAATTGATGTCAAGATGCCTGGCCAGGACCTATTACATTACAAACCCTTTATGTGATTTTAACAAGAATCTCATTATTTTCTCTTCTAGTTACATGTACTACTAATATTCATTGTTGCTGTTGGAAGTGTTCAAGTGATGTGGTTTTTGTTATTTGGTAAAGCTCCGTTTCTCATTTTGTAATGTCAGTCAATAGGATTTGATGAAGGATTGTCTTTTAGACCTAAAGGATTAATGATGAATACAAATCAATAATGATAAACAAAAAGATAGCAATGGCTCCTATTACTTTTTTTATCTCCTTCCAACAAATACTCTTTCAAGTTTCTTTATTAACAGGATGTTATTTACCATGCTAATAGAAATATATACTTGACAAACATGGTGGATAAAATAAGTAAAGGGTTTTTGTAAAAACCAGTACAATAAGAATAAAGATACAGTTATGCACAAGGTCATCGCAAGTCAATCCACTATTAGAAGGTCGGTAGTTCTTGCATAAGTCTGAGTCGTACTTAACAAATTACAGCTAGACGGTATCTAGCAACTGCCCTATGCAGTCACATGTGGCACAAGGCTGAATTTAATGTGGGGTTCCCAAGCTTATAGGCTCAGCCAAAAAATCCCCGTAGACCCTGCATAAATGGGATCACATCTGTCTACCTCCCCAGACGAGACAGCCCTTCAACATATCCTCATCCAGATTCCTCTCTGCCCGAAGACAGAGAGTTCAACAGCACAACTGGAACAGATCACAGCTAGACTCTGTAGTCCATTGACTTACAGATACTTATAGGTAGTTACTACCTATAGTGTAGTCACTCATGGGGGTGACAGGTTATTCCATTACATCACAGGATTAGTACTTTTTTATAACTTTTATGGTTGGCTTCATGTCAGTATCATTAACAATGTTAAATTCTTTATGCACAAGAAATAAAACCTGGTATGAACAGTAAAATTAGGGGCAAAAATTTCATGATGAATAACTTGTGGATTATACTGTAACTATACTGAAAAGATCTTGCATAAGGTGGTGTGATCAGTAGTTGAATAAGGCTAGTATGTTCAAACCCATAGTCATGATTTGTGACTGTGTTAACACAATCATTGACTGCTTTCAAACACTTTAGTCTACCTAGTTTTACTCACAATACTCAAGTCAATCTGTGGTAAAATTTTCAATTACTTCATAACAGTGCTACATTCTGAGCTTGTTTTTCAGGCTAATACTATAAAGAATTCACCACCTTGATAAATCAACCACGGTGAAATTTGAACCCATATTTCATGGTCAGAATGCTAACATTCTAACCACTGAGCCACATGCCAACTATAAACACTTGTGTACTGGGCTGTTAACTGAATCATTAGGAACTGAGATGAGTTTACATAAAATTAGCAATACAACTTTTTAGTTTTACACAACTTCTGGCAATCTTTAAACTTTGATCCCTCAAAATAAAAAAAAATACTGTGTGTCAAAAGAACTGTTTTTCCTTTGACACCACTATCATTTTAACTACCTTCACTCCTCGGCAATGTTTATTGTTTTAAAAAGTGATGTTTAGAAATTTAATAAACCTAAACATATGAAAGTGAATTCATACGTTTTCTTTGTTCTTGAGAATTACAGAATCAGTCATCTTCCTAGAATATTGTTCTTATTGTCCTTTCTCCTCCTCAGTAATGTTTTCTCAGTTTCTTTCATTTTCAGTAACACCTTGCATCTTAGTGGTTTTATTGCCTTGCTTAGGATGAAACAAGTGAACATTAGGATGAATGAGAAGTTCTATATTTTCCAGGGAGTCACCTTCAGTCTATCACTCATTGTATTTTAAACACAGCACTATGTCTGGTTTATGTCACCAACAACAATATACAAATAATCTTTAAAGAAGTCATCAGATAAAAAACTGGAATCAGTATAAAAGGATTAGAGTTTAGCTGAAAGGTGACAAAAATCATGAAGCTATGATTGTAAATAAATAGAAGGCTTTGTAAAATAAAAATATAAAAAAATTCATCAACTCTATCAAACATTGACTTGAGGTCTGTCCTTTGCTGCCAAGAGGTGAGGAGGGAGCATGTGACCTCAATCTTGCATCAAGTTTATATTTTCTTTAGTTTGTTTTAATATGATTCCAGAATAGCCATTGTACACAGTTCATATCAAAGAAGCTGGGGGCACCAGAGTGTTGGCCTGAGGTCAGTTCACAGCTACCAAGTAGAGGAAAGCATGTGACCCCATGCCTACAAGTTTGTATGTATAAGAAAGATTTTAAAATACATGTAATTATATAAATAAATATCAAATGCAGTCTATCATATATTGCAGACAGAATGTAAGAATGACATTTGGTTGAGGACTCTATAAGAACTGTATACCACACACTGGCCAAGGATAATTGATGAAATATTGGGGTGAATAAAATGTTAATTAATAAAGATGCAAGTAATGAAGGGAAAAAGTAAAGGAACTGATAGTGTTAAAGTAACATTTGGTTACATAACCCTTGCTTGCAATAACTGTATCAAGCCTGCGACCCATTTATATCAGTATGGAGTAATGGATAGCATCTTGAACTGAGGAATCAGAGAGCAGAGTTCAAGTTGAATCCATTACATTCACTTACATGTTAATACCCTTGAGAAAGGCATGAATCCTCTTCTCCCTTAGCTATGGGTAAATAGCAGGACAGACTGTGTTCTATAGCCTTAGATAGCAACTGGTCTACCGCAGAAAGAAATGGCAACCTACTTTGGGAAAAAAAATCTGCCTCGTCAGTCATGTATCAAAAAATACATTATCGCCTAAGCATGTATTACGCATGACACATAGCTGACTGACTGAAACTGTTGCAGTCTTCATTTGTGATGCTTTTCCAAACTTAACACAGACTCTTTCAGTTCTTGTGTGTTTCAGTGGGTTTCTTCCTTCAGTCTCCTCTTCAGGAGATGAAATGCAGGCTCTATTAGGTTATGATCCAGTGATTTTACTTGGCTAGTTGAAAACTGTCCAAATTTTTCCCTGATGAAGTCTTTTGTTGTATTGGCAATATGTTTTGGGTCATTGTACTACTGCATGATTAGTTTAGATATATTTCTCTGTTAATTGGCAGACAAAATGTTTCTATAGACTTTTGAATTCATTCTGCTACTACCATCATGAGTTACATCAATAGATATGAATGAACCTGTTCCAGAAGCAGACATGCAAGCCCAAGCCAAGACACTTCCTTCACCATACTTCACAAATAAACTTGTATGCTTTGAATCATAAGCAGATCCTTTCTTTCTTCACACTTTGGCCTTTCTATCACTTTGGTAGAGATTAATCTTTGTCTCATCAGTTCATAAAACATTCTTCCAGAATTTTTTTTTTTTTTTAATCAAGTTTTGTTTGACAACTTCTATAGACTAATAAAGCATAGGGTCTGCCCATCATAATCAAAATCGTTTTAACTCTAAAACACACTTTAAATCAGTGTAATTAATCTTCAGCAGAGCAGCTTGTTTTCAAGTATATCTACCTATTCAGGATCATTTGTGTTTCTTCAACATCCACAGAGCCAACCCCTCGAGTACGCTGAGCAGACCTTAGTTACAGTTCAAGTCTATGCCACACTAAAGACACAAAGTTTTGAATTCAAAGTTCTCTTCCTCCTATACTCGTTGCCAACCACAGCTGAAATGTCCTGCTAAGGCGAGAATAGATGAACCTATCCTAAGGGTATTTATGCAAAAGTGGATATAATGATCTTGACCAGAATTTGAACTCAGCTCACCGATTTCTCACTCCAAACCTTTAATCACCACCTGTACATTCAATAGCCTGCCCTTCCCACCGTTTTACTTGAAGATTATCCAGTCTTTTGATAATTATTCAATTCAAAGAAGTATAGAAATAAGATTAAAGACATAAAAAATACTAGAATTTACAAATGTTTTAAAAGAAAATAGATCAATTTTATAATAGTGTATCATACTCTCAAAAATTATGATCATATTTCAGTATTTTTGTGACTGAATTGGTTATATTTTTTGCATGCATAAATAAAAATTGTAGTAATCTACAATTTTTATTTATACAATTTGCTATTTTCACATAAACATTCTGCTTTTTCAATAAAACTAAAATATGCAAAGTAAGTTAACACAAGGCAAAAGAAATAAACAATTTAATAGCAGCCTGATCTCTCCTATTTATCAATAAGATTCACCTCTTAGCTATGAATAATGTCTCCTTTTAGCATAACATCAGAATATTTCATTACTAAGATGGGAAGACCAGTTTGCATGATCAATAATGTCAGATTGTATTTTCTGTGATACAGGACATGCTTATTAATATTAAGAGAAAACACATTAAATAGTAAAAAAAACAAGCTTAAAAAAAAAAAAAAAAAAAAGATTAAGAATGATAGCTAATAAATAACAAGGAAATGCCCATCCATAAACCTAGATGTTCTTTGAGACAACATAATACATAATTTTTGGTAATAATGGTGCCAATTTATTAGATTGATTTGCATAACACAAAGAACACATCTTGATTCTTATATTGTCTGCTTTCAACCATTCCAAGAACAAATTAAAATTTGATGTCATCAAATTAGCATTATGTAAAAAGAATTAAGATATGCCTGATCCAAGAATATAAAGATCTTCTGAAATTGATTAACTGTTTCTTGAATAAACATTTATATGATATATTATTGCTGAAAACTTCACACAATCCACTTCTGAAAATCAGGCCAAATGACAGAATATCAACTTATCTTTTGGTTGTGCTGAAAACATTTCAGCACCCACCTTGTAGCTTTCCTCCATTATTGTAATGTTTATTTCCTATTCATTTACAAGAGATTTGGGATTTGTTTTGTTTTTGTCTGTGCATGACTTGAATAAAATATGAACTGATCACATTACACTTCATTTATTAACAGACATTATTTTGAATAGATGCAACTCTCCAATAATAATTTCAATGTGTTAACAAAAGAGAAACTCCCACGAGGAAAGCCTACCTCCTCTATCTTCAAGTTGGACCTACATAAAGGAATAGTTTCATAACAAATGTGTAGGCCCATCAAATCAACAAACTTGGTTTTATAATTTTTATAATTATATTATATATATATATATATATATATATATATATATATATATATATATATATATTTTTCAAATTTTTATTATTTTTTTTTTTTTATATATATATTACATCTTGAGGCCACTCTATAACATATCTAAATTTTCATCAATAGAAATTGATATATACAACGGGGTTTGGGCTTTGGAAATTGATATATACAATGGTAGATGGGAGCTTTTCTGATCAAAAAAGGAATAATTTATATATATATATATATATATATATATATATATATATATATATATATATATATATATATATATATATTTTCCTATTTGGTCAAATTCGCCACACCACAAAAGTATTTTATATACAGAAGGTGATGAATAAATTATCAATTACACAAAAATGAAAATAACACTGACATCTCATTTTAACAGATATATTTACCAAAATTACACAAAAATATCTTGAAATAATAATGAGTACATTTATTCAATAAAATTGCCATTGGCTTCAACTACAGCATCCATACGACTTCAGAATCTCCTGCATCTCTTCTGGACAGTCCACTGATTTAAGTTGGTGAATGCTTCCATAATCCTTGCCTTCAGTTCATCTTTGGTTTTACAATCTTTGGTGTTGTTGGTCACTTGCTCAAATGCACCCAACACATAATCAAGGGGGCTGCAGTCTGGGGAGTTAGGTGGCCAGATGTAAGTGGTGGTGTGGTTGCAGAAATTGTCTGACAGCTATGATTGGGTTTTCCTGTTTGTGTGGCATGGTGCAGAGTTCTGTTGCCAGACAGTGGGTCTTCCAGCAGCCACCCACTTGACCCAGGACAGCACCACCTCCTCATGTACTTCATGTAGGCCTCCATGTTGAGTCAGATGTCCTGTGGGAAGATGACTGGAGGCATAATGTCACCATCACTAGTGATCATACCAAACACTTTCATAATAGACTCATCTAACTCTTTCTGGATCTTCTGCACTGTCCTTAGATTGACACCCAATCACTGATATGTTCATATTGGAGCTTCCAGTTTGAATGCCAAGCAGTACAGCATACTGTCTTCAAATTTCTGACAGTGCTCTTTTTCCCCCCACAGAGAGTGCCCAACTTACCCTACTGTACAGTGCAGTCAACAAAATCAAAAACAAACATGCATGCACAAAATTAAAAATATAAAACGGCAGAAATTTACCCATCACACACTGTAAATATGCTTTTAGAAAGTTCAAAATGTTGTGAATATCAAATTTTAATAACAAATGTATATGATTACAAAAAATACTGTATTATTGACAGTAAAATAAAAAATTGAAATTATACATACACAAAATAAATTCAATGTGATTTTTGATATTGCTTTCCTTTTATGATATTATCAATATCTGCTTGTTATATTCCATGCTAATAGGAATGTATACTTTACAAACATGGTGGATCAAATAAGTAAGGGTTTATTGTAAAAACCGGTACAATAAGAAATAAGGTAACAGTTATGCACAAGGTCGTCGCAAGTCAATCCAGTAGTGAGTACTACTATTGGAAGTTCTCGTGTAAGTCCAAATCGTACTCAACAGATCCCAGCTAGACTCCGTAGTCCATTGACTTACTGATACTTATAGGTAGTTATTACCTATAGTGTAGTTACTCATGGGGGTGACAGGTTATTCCATTACATCACTGCTTTTATGGTACTAGTCTTTATTCTAATAATGTTGGTTAAATGGGAAACACTTAACCTATTTCTTTTAGCAGTTTTCATGTATTTTATGCATAAAAAGATTTGTTTACAATAGTATGTACTACATAACAGTTTTCTAGATAAATTAACAATTTCCTTGAAAGAATGAAATTCTTTATAAAATTCAAGAAGGGAATGTTCTCTATGATAAGTTTTCAAAGATTCCCTGCTTTGAAGCTCAATGAGTTCTAAGCTGGTATTTGGTCAGCGCTTCCACATAAATGAAATTTGATCACTAAACAAGTTTCTATTTTTCTGAGGTCAGAAAATCTGGTTGTAAAATCCTTTAACAAAACTTCACATAATGTACTATATTTTTCAAAGTTCACAGAAAATTAATATTATATACCTTGCATACAGTAATTTTATCATAACAAATGAGGCAGATAATATTACTGCATGTTTCAATTGCAAAATATTTTTCTATGCATAGAATACTGAGTTTTCTTTTTTCTGCTGTTTTTCTTTTCTTAGTATTAGGTACTATGACCAGATGATGTGTTATTAGAAATAAAAGTTTAAAGTTAACTAATTATGAACATTAATGGAATATGTTGAAAGTATTTAAATTATTATGATAGCAAAAGAAATATAAAGATAGACTTATGTCTGTATTATATACCTGAAATTATAAAAAGAAAGAATAAATTTAAATTAGTCTCTTCCACTTGGCATTAGGCCTAACCTCAAGTAACTAAAAACACCTGATACTCTTAAAAAAAGAGGGAAAATGAGTCTTTTTCATCCATCTGATTAAAAGGTTCCCATTCTTTATCACTAACAGCAGAACTGGATATTGTTACTAATTTTTCTGAATCATTCTGCACGGATTTGAAGTCACTATACCTTGGCATTGTAAAAAATGTTAAAAATAAAATTGTCATTAAAAAAGCTTTTGGTTTGATGATTAAACTGAAAGAATCAAAATGACAGACCTGTCCACAAAATTTTTCATTGGTTACTTCAAAGTTGTCACCAATTACATCATTACAATATCAAAGTGTATACCCTATATTTATTTGCTGCCCCCGTTAACAGCAAATTTGACACAAGGTTAGTTTAATGGGTGGATTTTCTAGTTTGAGAATATACACAAGTCAAACAGAATATGAGAATACATAGATAATTATTTTATTGATAAAATAAAAGAATATAAAAAACTCAATACAGATGATGGCTATAGAAGTGCTTGAATTTGCCTAACTTACCATAGCAACTCAGATAACAGAAGTAGCAACCAAGATGAATTACAAGCCACAACATATCGACTTGCCTTTTTGTCACAAAGAGGCATGTATATCCAGATATAAACACACATTATATATAATATTGTTTAAAATTTGCTATACTTATTGCAGATATAGATAGATATGATGCAATGTTGATTATTACTATCCATTTCATACCTCAAACAATCTTCAAAGCACATGTCATAACACCTTGCATAGACTCTCTATATAGGAAGTGTGGGTAAGGGGAACCAGCTCTTCCTCCCTATTTCTTTTGGGTTGGGTTTATGTTTTAGGTTATTCATAGTTCTGATCTTGAGTTTATTTTAATTATTATTTTATTTATTTGGAAATGAATCATTTAATCAAAGTTACATTATATTAGGTTTTGTTATAAGATATATGTGTGTGTGGAATATAACACACCTATAAACTATATATTGACATTTTTCCTCACCTGCAGCATGACTTGATGTTTCATGGACAATACAATCTTCAGGTGCTGAGGTAAGACTGACCAGTCAACACTTGAAGAATACGTTGTGCTACCAGTGATGAAAAAAGTAAACATATATAAAGACATTTTTATGTTTATACATTCTTTTTACAGATACAAATATTTAAGTAAATGCTGTGTTTATAATAAATAGTATTAAACAACATTTACCGGCCTGAATATCCGAGAAATTTTCACAGAAAATATTTGTCCTCCGTTTCATAATGTGTGACATTTTATTTATATATATATATATATATATATATATATATATATATATATATTACTTTAAACAATATTTTTATTGGATACCCATATTTGAGTAGACACTCTGTTTTATTTTAAACAATATTTTTTTATTTATTTATTGTTGTCTAGTGGCCTGAATATTCATGAAATCTTATTAAAGAAACATATGTGCCAATCAAGCAAGGCTGAATAGTGCCTAGAAGTGCAAATCCTTCTCATTCCAGAGTATTTTTGTTTAAACCATGCCAACAGTTTTTCCTGGAAAGGGGGCCACAGGTTTGAATCCTGCCAATGGGCACATATTTTTCTTTAATGAAATTTCTTAATTATTCAGGTTGATAGATGAAAATAAATATGCTGTTTAAGATAAAATTGGTTGTCTACTCAAATATGGGTATCCACTGAAAATAACATTTAAAGTGATAGAAATCTGTTGAAGTAATAAATAAAAAAATCCATTACTTCAGAAACATATATATATATATATATATATATATATATATATATATGAGAGAGGAAGGGAGGGGAGCTTTTGTTGCAGTAGCTTTTGCTGAAGGGTCTAGCAAAGGTTTTCAAGTTGTTGCCCTCAAGTGAAGGAAAACTGAACACTGCAGAAATCAATAGAAGTCAACCTCATAGCGTGTTACTGCTTGCGGTGATGCACTACCGGAGAGGTTAAACTCCATAACAAAAAACATGATGACTGTTGTTCAAGGGGTACTGTGCCATACATTTGCCCCAGCAGCAGCTTGAAAATTGTGTGGTTGAGCCAACACAAGCTTTCATAACTCTAAACAGATCATTACTGTGGTAGTCCATCAGTTTACTAGTCCACACATCAGCAGACAGGTCCATTGGCAACAGAAATTAAAGGCAAAAGAAGACAGGTAAAGTAAATCACTGGAAGGTTCAGCTGGTACTCTACACAGTGGCAACCATTGGGTGATGGCCACTCTAGCATAAACCTGTATGCAATTATGCTGTTTGTGTGGTGACAAAGCAGTTTGGGGTGGGGGTATCTTCCCAAGCAAGGAAGTACAACCACTAATATATATATGGGGTTACAGGGTGTATAGGAATTGGGAACAGAAACATTAATAAGGAGTAGAAAGAAAAAAAATTAATGAGAAGGACAGTAGATAGCATTTGACATTGCATTAAGTTCTTGCTGGTTAAAGTTGGCTGGAAAGTATGGAGCTGGAAAGGAGTTCCACAAATGAAAAGTGTAAAAATATAGAAACCTAGCATAGACATTATGGCTACATCTAGCGAGCTCAACTGCAAATTGATAAGATCTCACCACCAGCCTAGTACAGCACTTAAATTCATACAGTCTAGGTATCATAGCAAAGAGCTCATCTGAACGATTAACATGAAAGTATTTATAGAAAAACCACAGAGAAGCAACCTTATAGTGGTGAGCAAGTGACTGTAGATGAGGGAGGGAGAGAGAGACAAAGAGCCCTAAACATTGCTTGCTCACATATCAAATTGGCAACTGCAGCTGTCTGGTTATCTGGTATCACAGTCTCAAAAGAAATAAGAGACTCAATCTTCGGTCTTGAAATGTGTACATATTCCAAGACAATTACTCAGCACCACAACATAAAACAGCACTTATCTATCTTGGACTGCCGAAGTATAACATCAACATTGTTGCACTCAGTGAAACTCAACTTGCAGCTTCTTCACAGTCACAGAAACTGACAGGAGGATATGCTTTCTTCTGGGTTGACAAAAGTGAAAGTGATGAGCCCTGACTATCAGGTGCTGGATTCCCAATTCAGAAATAGCTAAATCCCTAACTTCTCTTCCTAAGGGTGTATCAGATTGCATCATGACATTAACATTTTGCCTGGCTAATAAGGCTAGTGTTACATTAGTCAATTTTTAGTGATAACAAAGCTACTAGCATTGCACTATTCATTTACCAAGAAGCAAGAAATGGACTACTTTTATGATCAACTTTACAATGTCATCAGATGAAAGATTTCAATGCTCATGTTGACACTGACCATCAATTTTGGAGAAGTGTGCTCGGACATCATGGTATTGGTTGTATAAACTCAAATGGGCTAAGCCTTCTTTTCATCTGCACAGAGATCAAACTCACCACTACCAACACATTTTTTCAACAATCAAACCTTTACAAGACCACCTGGATGAAGCCTAGATCTAAGAACTGGCATTTAATAGACTAATGAAAAGAAAACTCAAAGAACTTCAAAACCATTCAGTCTTTTTGTTATTTCTTGGATCATTCTCTCATTCACAGTAAGGTTGCATTCTGCCTTTCTCAGAAGAGACTCCAAAGTCATCAATCCCTAAGCGTATCAATATTTTAAAAATCCAATGCTAAAAGGATTGAACTTTTCAATCAACTGTACTCTTCTCTTGATCATGTTCAGATTACTAATTATATTGAATCATCCAAGAAATCATTGAAAGAGGCAACTTTTATGCCACCCTCTCTCTCAAAATACTGAGACTACCAGCTTGAAAACATCTAGACTGGTTTGATGATAATGATGATGATAGAAATCCAGCAGCTGATCCATCAGATGCATTGGATCAATGACAAAAACTCTTCCATCAAAAAAGTTGCTTTTGGTTAACACCACAAGCCATTTTCAGAGACATTTGTTGTTTGTTATGTCATCAGTTTAATTTTTTTTAACTGATGAAATACTACAAACATCTTTGAAAATAATGGTGTTAGTCAAAAGTACTCAGATATGGTAAGTTTCATTTACCATTACCAACAGGAAATCAAAAGTTATTAGAAATACTTAAAAAAAGTAAATAAAAAATAATTATGGAACTTTCTTTGATTTTTAATTATATGTGTGTGTGTAAGAATGGATTTATTTTTAATCTGATATTGTTACTTCAAAAGTTATTATAGTGTACACATTTGAAATAGACACTGCATTCTAATAAAAGTGGAGCATCTATTCCAAATAAGTGTTTACTATAATACAGGCTGAATGAAATATATATATATATATATATATACGAATATATATATATATACGAATATATATATATATATATACGAATATATATATATACGAATATATATATATATATATATATATATATATATATATATATATATACGAATATATATATATATATATATATATATATATATATATATATATATATATATATATATAATATATATATATATATATATATACGAATATATATATATATATACGAATATATATATATATATACGAATATATATATATATATATATATATATATATGTTCTTTGACAGGAACGAATATTTTCTATGAAAATTTCTCGGACATTCAGGCGGTAAATGTTATTTAATACTGTTTATCATAAACAGAGCATTTTATTTAAATACTTGTATCTATAAATAACAACGTTAAACATAAAAGTGTCTTTAATAAATAAATTGTCGGACCTTGTCCATTTCTTTTATATATATATATATATATATATATATATATATATATATATATATATATATATATATATATATATATATATATGAATAGAAATATATATATATATATATATATATATATATATATATATGTGAATAGAGATATATATATATATATATATATATATATATATATATATGTGAATATAGATATATATATATATATATATATATATATATATATATGTGAATAGAGATATATATATATATATATATATATATATATATATATGAAGAGATATATATATATATATATATATATATATATATATGAAATATATATATATATATATATATATATATATATATATATATATATATATATATATATATATATATATATATATATATATATATATATATATATATATATATATATATATATATATATATATATATATATATATATATATATATATATATATATATATATATATATATATATATATATATATATATATATATATATATGAATAGATATATATATATATATATATATATATATATATATATATATGTGAATATATATATATATATATATATATATATATATATATATATATATATATATATATATATATATATATATATATATCTGAATAGATATATATATATATATATATATATATATTTCATTTTATATTATAAATCTTGGGCTAAAAATCAACCATATGACAGTCAACACTACAGTATGCCCTTCACATGGATATTTTTGAAAATCCCATAAAGGATTGTTGTATCATATGAAACAAACATAAAAACTGAACTGAAAGACATTCATATATGTCGAAAATGACAGGAGAGTTCATTATATATATATATATATATATATATATATATATATATATATATATATATATATATATAAAAATGCAAAAATGTTTGTGTGTCATACTTTTTCAATTAAAGGGACACAACTTTCTAACTTTTAAATATCTCTTCTTCAAATGAGACTTGCTTATCCAGGATTGGAATTGAATCCTAAGATTGCAAATTTAGCTCTGTGAAATTGAAGACAGTGATGAACATGGCTCAAAGAGATCTCAATAAAAGACTTCAGTTTCTAGTGAGAGTGAACTATGTATGTCAATCAATAAGTCCCAAGAACAATCATTGAAAGTAACTGGACTTCATCTGATGGAACACTGCTTTTCTTATGGGCAGCTCTATGTTTGGTTGTTCAAGTGTTGGGAATGGAAACAAACTATTTGTAATGAAAACCAAAAATGTTGTTTATCATGCAGCTTTACACCAAGTCCCAAATAGACAAATTATATCATTGTTTTGATGAAAACTGTTGTTTGAAAAATATTGCTCAACTTTAATAAAATTTATATACTCAATGCATGACGTGTCATTGTTGGGCTAAAGAACTCTCCACCGGAGTTAGGTCAAATGCCACTTGATAGGGTGCTTTTTTAAGCTAGTATATATACCAGGTGTAACAGCAAAATTGTCCAATTGTTTGATTAAACTCTTAACTGCTGTATCGTAGGAATGATTAAAGATATCTTACTGGAATTCTCCAAAGTTCTTATAATGCTATTGGACTCTTTAGTGCAATAAGAATGTATAATTACCCTCTAAGCTTAACAGAAGTATTGTGAGGAAATCAATCAAACAAAAATGATCTGTTCATTATTAATCATAGCTAAGGAACCAAGGCTCATGAAGTACTTAAATAAAATATATATATATATATATATATATATATATATTATTCCAGGATCATTTTTCAACTTATTCAAGATGATCCTCACCCTCTCTAACCTTCTGTCCTAGAGTAACAAGATGCCTCACAGTTTTCACATACAATTTCATTTTCAAGTCTTTTTCCCTGCTCTTTAAACTATCATAGCTGAACCTCGAAACACCGGCGGTGCAAACCGAAAATTTGGCACCAGCCAAAAAACCGGCCTGGTCTGAGAGCGGTCCTAAGAAGAAGATGCGGCTTTCTATGAAGAACAACAGAAGTATGAAAAGTACCTGCAGGGGGAATGAGTTTCTTACTATCCCCGAGGCCTTGGAAGCTGTCAACACAAAGGTTATTTCAATGCTGACTACGGATGTAAAAAGTCGGAGACTCATCGGGGTCAGTCGAGAGAGCATGCAGGAGACACTGAAAAGCCTTAAAGTCATACCGAAAGTGTTGGCGAGGAGAAGCAACGCAATGTGGGTTCTTCTTCTCGGATCAGAACAAGAAGTGAAGCAGCTCACCGGAAATGTGCTCTCAATATTGGCTTTGAGATTCCAAACAGAGTATATAGGCACAAAAAAAGATGCAAATTACTGTGCATGGTGTACCAGTTGACATCCCGGAAGACCATATGGGAGCGTTCTTTGCCAAGTATGGTCAAGTACAGGAAGTGAGTGCTGTACGTAGTAAAGCCGGCATTGCAACCGGTGACGTCGTTTTGCAAGTTGTCCTCACACACATGTTGGGGGCAAAGAATGTTCGTCGTCGTGGAGGGCAGGAGGCCATGTTGTTGGGCATGTGCCACTCCCCCTCACTTTTCCACTTCTTCCCCTCCCCACTGTGCCAGGGAAAAGAAAAAGAAAAAAAAAAATTTTCCCTGACGCAGAAAACATTTGCAGAGTAGACGCGGAGCAAGTTAAGAAAGGTTTGTCACGCCATTAAAAATTTTGACTGGGCTTTTTGATAAGGATGCCAGGAACTTTCCAGGTACTCCTGGTGTAATCACCTGTGTAAGAGACACAGGTAGATAGCTAAAAGTTTGGGCGCATCTGGTGGAAGCACAAGAAGCTTTCAAAAACATTAAAATGTTGGTAATGGATGACAAATACCTAAAGAAATTAAGACAATATTGTTCTGGGAGGGTCCCTGTCTTACTCCATCCCTCCCTATAGGTGTGTTAAATTAACCTATCTCACAGACGTCGGCGGGATTGTCCTAGAAGGACGAATGACGTCAGAGCTAGGTGTGGGAAGCCTAGGACAATCCGTCAGGGTCCTGACTGAAGCAGATTTCCGGCCTTATTTTTCAGGCCTAGAAGATGTCTATTAAAATAGCCAGTCTGAATGCGAAGGGTTTGCGGGATTGGGGTAAGGCTGCCCGCCTGCTCCGGGATCCCTTGTCTTTCAGCGTGGATGTCGCTGCGATCGAAGAGACCCAATTTGTTTGCAGCGTCAATGCGTGTGTGCTGAAGAGCAATTTTGTCGTTTATTCAGCATATGGGGCATATCAGAGGAGTTTCTTTGCTGGTGAAGCGGACTCTTGATGCGAAGATGGACCTTGTGCATACCGATGCCGAGGTCCGGTTGATCGTGGCCGATATTGCCGTGAAAAGTGGTTTGTTCAGAGTTGTTGCGGTTTATGCACCCAACAAACCAACAGTTGATGCCGTTCTTGGTGGATTCAACGTGCCTAGTCTTAATGGGGGACTGGAATGCCATCCTGGACCCCAAGTTAGATAGGGGTGGGGAGCTAGCGGGAGAAGGGGCGATCGTACCCTGGTTGATCTGATCAAAGAGTTTGGTCTCGTCAAAAGACACCGGGTCGATCCTCCCGGAGGGGAAGATGTAGACGTGGGCTCTTAATTGGCCTTTTGACTGGGTGGTTAGCTACCTGAAAAGAATGTTAGTTAGAGGAGCCAATGTAGATTTGTTAGATTGTCCCACTGGGTAGGCTATTTGGACCACAAACTCATTTCAGCCCGGGTGGCATTAGATCATAAGCCTAGAATGGCTGGGTACTGGAAGTTCAATCTGTTTTTACTGGACAGGCGGGACTTTCTGGAGAAGCCAACTAGCTTAGTGCAGCGAGAGCTAGTAGGGCGGTTATCGGGAATAGGTGGTGGGAGAGACTTAAGAATAGAATTAGGTCATTCACTACTGATTTCAACAAACGGATCGCCCTAGATAGAGCTGAAAAGATGAAGACGCTTAAGGCTAGTTTTTCCAGGGCGGTGGCTGGGGGGATCCCCTAGATATAACCTTAGCTAGGGAGGCCCTGGAACGCTCGAATAGCGAGCGCTACATGGGCCGGGTAATTAGACATAGGTTAAGCAAGATGTCTTCTGAAGCTGTGAACATGGGCGCAGACTTGCGCAAGGAAGAGATCTGTCGAGATTCCGATCGTTACATTCGTGAAGTTCAAACCCCAAAGGGGCATACTCTTCGGGCCACTGACGACATGTGCGAGGCGTTTCGGCGGCATCTGGAGAGCCGCTTTTCCAAGGAGCCTGGTCTTCGTGAGGACGAGGTCTACGCGGCATTGAAGAAGGTCGGCAGAGGCAAGTCGCCCAGTCTGGATGGTTTGCTCTATGAATTGTACTTGAGGCTGTCATACATCTTTGTCCCGATTTTGACTGTGGTGTTCAACAACTGGTTCCGGCAGGGGTCCCTCCCCAACTGGTTCTCCAGGGATGTGATCACGCTGTTGAAAAAGGGCAAGGGTGTTGTGGGGAAACTAGATAATTACCATCCCATAACTCTACTAAACACAGAGTTAAAGATTTTGGCCAAGATCCTGCAGGAGCGTTTACAGTTAGTTGCCGAGTCTGTTGGGTCCGGAGCTGACTTTTTCTATGAGGGGCCAAACAATTCAGAGCAACCTGCATCTGATCCGCACGATTATAGAGGGTGTAAAAGATGACAATGAGGCCGCGCTTATCAATTTGGATGAATCCAAGGCATTTGATAGGGTTGACCATCGCTACGTTGCTACTGTCCTGCAGGCCGCTGAATTCGCACCAGACTTCTGCCGCTGGATTAGCCTCCTGTATTGCTCCCCCAGTGCTGCGGTACATATGAACGGAAAGCTGTCAGGTGCTTTTGCGCTGTCTAGGTCGGTTCGTCAGGGTTGTCCACTGTCGCCCCTACTTTATGCTTTGGCGTTGGAGCCTCTCCTTCGCCGGCTGAGGGACAGGGCGTGCAGTCCAGCCCTACGCGGAATCGCCGTTCCTGGAGGGGCTCGAGCCAGGGTTTCCGCGTACGCCGATGACGTATCTACTTTCGTGTCGTCCCACAACTACATTGAGGTGGTACTGAAGGCAGTCGATCGCTACGAAAAGGTGACAGGGGCCAAGATTAACCGCGACAAGTCGTCCGGCTTGCGGTTACATGCCTGGAAGTGGGTCGATCTTCCGGAGCCCTTCAGGTGGACGAACGGTCCTGTCCGCATTCTTGGAGTGTGGTTTGGACCCGACCTCCAGCTGGAGAAAAATTGGTCTGAAGTACAAGCAAAAGTCGACTCGGCCGGTCAGACTTCAGCGAAATGGGTGAAAGAGGCAAACTTGGTTCATTTGAACAGGGCTAGCCTTGATTTTCTCTTTTAGGTCAACCTATGTCACATCGGGGTGGTTTCCTGTGGAGCCCTCCCCTTGGTTAGGTTAGACAAGCATTTGTGTACTTAGTTAATGTGAGTAAGTGTTGTTCCTGGCCTGTTCCCAGCTGCCTCTTTGGTTATGATCCAAGTTGAGATTCCCAACCTCCCCAGTTTGTTTTGACCCTCTTTTCATCTCGACGGGTTTAGCTTTTATATTTCACATGTCCGTATATTTTTTTTCCTTTCCCACTCCCTTAGCGAGAGAGCCTCTTGATTTTGTCCAAATGGGCAGAATACATCGGCCTCTCTTTTTTGAGGGTTGGATGGGTCCTACTAACATCAGTTATATTTAGTTTCTTTTGTGTTAACATTTTAGTTTCTTTTTGGGTTCATCTCCCTCCCCTCTCATTTTATTCATCCATAAATTTTTAAGTACACCTATATAATCATTATATTTTTATGGTATGGGGCACGATTTGTAGGACCCCCTTGAGAGGATGTGGTATTATGGTGTATGGCGTATTGATTGGTGACTGAGGAGTTTTTGTGGTGAATAGGCAAATTGTAATGAGTGAATGGGTTGTCAATCAGATTAGCTAGGTATAAGATAGTATAGTGGGTCAGCCAATTTGTATTGATTATAAATAGAAATAAAAACTGACCCTCTACAATTTTTACAATATCAAATGTAACAAAGACAACAACAAGAGAAATAATCAAGTAGTAGAAATTGTGAATTTGTTCAACAATAAATATTTTTATAAACACAACAAATACATAATATATAGTGCAAAAGTTGATAAACACAATAGAGTTCTTTGGTGTGTGTTACTGAAAGAATTTGAGTTACTGTACTGCATGTGTGAAAATGAGAAGGTGTAGTTAGCTATATTGGTTTTTATAGGAAAATTAAACAGTTTTTTTTTGTATTAAATAGAAAAAAGTATTGTCTTGACTCACTGATTGTTATAGAGTTATCGCTTTTTAACCAGAGATTCTTGTTGTGGAATAGAATATTTTGTGGGAGTGAGCATTACACCTGGAAATGGTTGACAAGGTTTGTTGTTGTATTGAAGATAAAGTTTGTCTCCTTTGCTGTGTTGATTTCCAATGAAGTCAAGGGAATTGGTTCAATATTTTAAGTACCCGCTGACCAAGTCGCGTCGAAGTTTCGTTTTTACTAGTTCTCTTGGTCACGTGGTGAAGCTCGTGAACATGTTTACATTTTATGGCGTCAACTAGAGGTCAAAATTTGGGTCGGTACCTTCGGACGTAGTTGACAACACCTAATTAATATTTTACAACCAATCAAAATGCATCAGTTGTTATATTTGGTTGGGAGCCTCTATGTGTTTAACTTGCACAAAATTTAAGATTTAAAAAAAAAAAATGTAGGAATCTGATTCTACAATAGTGACGACCAGTCTCAACCCCTCCCCATTTCAGCCTTGTGCCATAATTGTGTAATTTTACGCAATAAATATTCAGTCATCAAGTTTGGAGTTGAGCTGCGATCTTGGTCTTTTTGTTCAGCTCTGGTCCGTGCTTGACAAGGCAAGACCGCATTACTGACGCGTGTGGATTTCTTTTGTTTGTTCGACTAACACCGTTCTATTAATTTCATTAACGTTCTTTTGTTTTCTGTTATTTGAAAACTTTTTGATTTTTTTTCACCTTTTCCTTTCTTTTTTAATTTATTACATTTTCATTTTTATTTTTTCCTTTTATTTTTTAGTTTTTACATTAAAGTCTCCTTTTTAATTAACTTTTTAATTTTTTATACCCCAATCCCACAGTTTATCTGTTTATTCGTCGTCAGTCTTTATTTTTTCTTTTGTTCATTTACTACATGTTAATTGTTACTTTTCCTTTTAAATAATCATTAAGTGTTCTATTATTTTTTTTCGTAATTGTTCTAATTGTTTATTTAGTCTAACTTGTCCGTTTTCTGTTTATTGGCAAACTTTTATTTTTTTTAGCGGCCATCTTGATTTTTTTTGTTTAGTTAATAAGTATTGTTTCGTATTCGTGTCTGTAACATGTCCTTTTTACTTATATTTAGCGTAAAAAAGATCGTTTAAAGTGTTTTTGTTATAGTTTTTCTTATTTTGTGTAATTTATTTGGGTCATTGTTTTGTATAACGTTTGTTTTGAACTGTTGCCTTGCGTTAATTTTGTGCATATTTTTTTGTTTGTGACCAATTGTTCACGTTTTTCTTGTTAATTTTGTGCTTTTCTTTTTTTAATATATTTTGTGATTTGTTTGTTTGTCATTTTAAATTTTTTTGTTTCGCTGCTAGGCGAACTTTGTTTCAGCTTTTTTCCCCCCTCGTCTATAGGCGAACATTGTTTCTTACCACCCCTTCCCGTTGTATAAATGTGCGAGACTCAATCGCGATCTCCAGCCCCTCGGAGTGAATGTATGCTGTGTACAGGAGACCTTTTTTTTTTCTTTTTTTTTTATCTTGCGACCATGAAGACATTCTGTCTAAGAGGTTCATCCTATATTCAGCATGTTTTGATGGACGCTCGAGGGGTGTTTCCTGGCTGGTAAGCAAGTCTTTGGATGCGGCGTGTGCTCTTGTCTTCGCAGATCAGGCGGGCAAGCTTTGCATGCTGGATATTACTATAAAGGATAAGGCTCTTCGTCTCATTGGGGGTTTATGCGCCCAATGACTACGCAGCGGCCTGTTTTTCTTCGGCAGATTGAGCCGTTTTTGATGGCATCTCGTTCGGTAGTTCTAGCGGGCGATTAGAATGCCGTCCTTGGTCCCGATATAGATCGTATAGGGCAAAAACCGGGTACTTACAATCCGGATGTGAAACAGTTTCGGGGCTTTATCGACGGGTTTGATCTCGTCGATAAGTATCGAAATGAGCACCCCCCCGGGAAATAGTATGGACTTGGATTAGGGGCGGCAGTGAGCACAAGCTACATCGACCGAGTTCTAGTTAAGAGAGTCGACGTAGGACTCTTAAAATGTCCAAGTCTCCATTTTATAGTTTACTCGGATCATAGGCTTGTCCGGGTTCGGGTAAACTTAGATAAGCCCAAGATTAAGATGGCTGGCTACTGGAAATTGAACACATCATTATTTGGTGAGCAAGATTTCCGGGACCAGCTTCAACAAATACTACAGCGGGAATTGTCGGGGGCTGTGGTTGGGAATAATTAGTGGGATTCTTTGAAATCTAAACTTAGGTTTTTTGCTGCTGATTTTAGTCGACGACTCAATCTAGCAGGGTTAGCAGCGCAAAAGTCTTATGAGGAAAATGTTGATCGGGCGATAAAATTCCGTGTTAATGGGGACATAGCCGTAGCTAATGCAGAGCTAGCCTCCTTGCTTATCAAGCTCTGGTAGTTAGGGCTAGGCTAAAAAGAATGCCTTGCGAGGCTACGAATATGGCCGCTTCATTGTGTGCAGAGGAAGCTCGTAGGGCATCTAGTCGGCATATCGTGTGCATCACATTGCCGGACAAATGGACTGTGACTACAGACACGGGCATTTGTGAGGCTTTCCGTGACTACTTTCAGGAGCTTTTTACTCGGGAGCCCGGTCTGAGCGCTGCTCAGGTCGATGCCTATTTAGCCAACATTCCCCGCCTCGAGGCGGCTGAAGTGGCTGGGTGCGAGGGTCCCATAACAGAGTCTGAGATCTGGGATGCGCTGAAGCAGGTTGGCCTGGACAAGACTCCGGGATTAGATGGTCTTCTCTATGAAATGTACTTGAGGCAGTCGCCTGTCTTTGTCCCCTTACTGGGACTGATTTTCAACAACTGGATGAAGCAGGGGTCTATACCTCAACGCTTCACCAGGAGTGTGATCAAGTTGCTTCGCAAGAAGAAAGGCGGTGGGGATGGCGTAGATAATTATCGGCCTTTGATGATGTTAAATACAGAGTTGAAGATTTTAGCCAAAGTCTTAGCCGGACGTTTGCAGGCTGTCCTTTCTAGTCGGATTGGACCCGAGCAGAATTGTGCTGTGTAGGGCAGGACTATTCAGGGTAGCCTTCATTTGGTACGCTTGATCATCAAGCAAGTTGACAGTGATGCCGCGCTGATCAATTTGGATCATTCCAAGGCATTCGATAGGGTTGACCATCAGTTTCTGGGGGGTGTTCTTTCGGCCGCCGGTTTCAGGCCCGACTTTCGCACTTGGATCCGGCTGCTGTATGCGTCCCCCGGTGCACTGGTAGAAGTGAATGGGGTAAGATTGAAACTTTTCATTTTGTCTCGCTCCATTCGTCAAGGATGTCCGCTGTCTCCATTGCTGTACGTTCTTGCGTTGGAACCTTTCCTGCGTGAGTTGAAGACGAATCCGGTCCTTCGCAGAATTTCCTTACCTGGTGCTACTAACTCGGCCAGGTACTCCGCCTATGCTGATGACGTTTCGGTTATTGCATCGAGCAGAGCCGAGATTAATGAAGTTAGCAAAGAAACCAAAGTGTATGAGATGGTGACAGGGGCCAAGAAAGTCTGTTGGCTTGCGGTTGGGTTCGGAGAAGGGAGTTTCTCTTCCTGGACTTTTCCTCTGAACGGACGGGCCGGTCAAGATACTCGGCATCTGGTTCGGTCCCGACCTCCTGTTGGAAATGAATTGGTCGGAGGTGAAAGAGAAGGCAGAGGTCACAGTTCGTCTGTGGACTTGGAGGAATCTTTCCTTGAAGGGGAGGGCGAAAGTTTGTGCCTCGCACATCTACCCGATTCTCCTTTACCGACTCTCCGTGCTTCCACTCCCGTCTTACACTTTATTGGCGTTCGTAAGGCTCTTGTTCTCCTTGTGGGGAGCCAAGGCCACCATGGTTAGTCGCGAGATCTGTTACCTCCATCCCTCTGATGGTGGTCTGGGGGTGCCTTGCGTTGAGACTCATCGACAACGCTGCACATTACCTATCTAGACCGGATGTGTACGCAATTTGATGAGAACGGCGAATTCTGGAAGGAAGACGCCTGTAAAAATTTCCCCATCCTTGAGAAATGTGCGCTCGTGTGAGGAGGCCGGCCGTACACTTCGATGCGAGGGCTCTTTCTATCGTGAATGTTGGATTGCCTGACGAAACTGGCGAAAGATGGCCTCTCCGACGTCCAGCCGTTGTCCCGTAAGGCATTATATCAGGTATTAGGGGGAACGTTCAGGATGCCGTTAATGGCGAGCTCGGGCTGATGAATCAGGAGGCTCGCTGCGTATGGCCTTGGGCGCCTGGGCTGAGATGTCTTGCTAACACTGAGGAATCACTCACCTGGCTGATGATTCGTGGGGTCCTCTGGGTCGTCAAAAGACTGTTCGGCGCGTTTGGGAAAATCGCCAAACTGCGTTCGCTGTAGTGGAGAGGTGGAGACCCTAGGTCATGCCTTTTTTCAGTGTAGTGTCGTAGCTCCGTTGTGCAAGTTTGTTAAAGACATCATGGTTCGCATTCTGCGCGGAAAGTTTTTTGTCCTTGAGGCCAGTTCCGTCTGTAGCAATATAGTACCGTCGTTGACTAAGGCTGAGCACTATGTGTTCTTATGCTTACTGGGGGTTATGCGAGTCGTGATATGGACGACGCGACAGGAAGGAATTTCATTGGGACGAGAAGTTTACCTCTTCCCAACTGATCTTGTTCTTCAAGCATCAGCTTAAAGTCAAGATCAGACGACTCCATCCATTGGAATTTGGCGAAAGATGGGTGAGTCCTGCGCGTCTCTGCAGAGTGAAAGTTGCTGACTTAGAGTGGCATTTTGATGCCGGTTAGACATTAAGAATTTTGGGAATTGCTAGGTTGAACATTGGCAACCTTTCCCTGTGCATAGGTTAGTTTTTTGCATTTAGTAATTTCTTGCAATGCAAATTGTCCTTATATTCTTTGTTTAATCTAAGTGTTGTGGGATAATGCAATTGTAAGCACGCACAATTTTCGTCTTACAAAAATTTACTTTGATACATTTCACTCAGCATACAACCCGCGACACTAGAAATAAAATAAGTTCTACAAAATTAATTTCTGGAAATTTCATAAAATTAAAATAAGTGGTGGGATAACATGTAAAAAAAAAAAAAAAAATTGTAAATAAGTCCTAAAAAGTTTCATTAAAATACGACAATTATCTGATTTTTGCAAAAATTTCAGTATCAATGTGTTTTTAACCATAAAAAGATGCTCAAATTTCTCATACTAATTTAATATTAAAATTTATCATCATAAATTATGGTCACCTGCAGATACAAGAAAAAAATTTAATCAAAATTTCAAAGGTTCTAAAAAGGATCAAAAAATATAATTTAATCAAGATTCTTTGCTCTTTCCTCTGCATAATAACAAAGATTTTGACGATAAAACTTTATTTTTATTCAGCTTGCTTTTATCACGTATTCTTATTTTTCAGCGACTCTTTGGAGATACGTGTGTGTGTGTATTCAAACAAACTTAGAATCCAGTGATCTGCATCCCGACACAGGGCCAGTGCATATTACCCGTGCATGGCCATAAAACAGTGATAAGAAAAAAAAAAAAAAAAAAAAACAGGCATTTTTTGGGGGGCCCCCGTTTTTTTTTTTTTTTTTTTTCTTAGCACTGTTTTATGGCCATGCACGTTTTTTTTATTTAATTATTTCCAAACTGACGTTACATTGTCAGTCATCAACTAAATACAGTGTAACCCGGATATAAGAGATTTGTCGGGATCGGAGAAGAAGTCTCTTATATCCGGGTTTCTCTTATATCCGGGTTTGGTCTATTTGGTTTAGGTAAGTATGGAAACACTTCGTATAACGCTAGTTTATTTAACAGTTATAGACATAAAAAACACAGACAAAAATACATTTTCAATCAGTTTTCAAAATAATTCAATCAAAAATTACTTTTTCTTAAAAAAGTCAGTCATTTTTGATTGCACAGAAATCTTTGTTAACATCATGAACACTTTCATACAGTCCGTAAATCATTTTCAATGCGCCATCAGGATTACTGCTTTTTGCTTCAAAGTAGGCTGTCAGAGTTCCAAGCGCATTCAATGCAGCCAGAAAATTTGGCACTGGTTTGTCACTTTCAGAAACTTCAGAACTTACGCTTTCAGCATCATCATCTTCGTCAAAATCTTGATCATCCGATTTTATACCACGTGTGATGTCCGTGTCAGTTCTCCATAACATTGTGTATGGTCGTCGAAGCTGATAAATTCGTCAAGATCTGTTTGCTCCATGCCCGATGGTGGAGAAACTTGATCATTTTCGTCGAGTATTTTTTCCACTTCAGCCTGTGATTCAATGACAAAGCCGGCCTTTTTAAAACAATTTTGAATTGTTGACGGTTTGACCATGAAAAGTGCTCGCTTCCTCATGTGCATGGCCTTCAAAACAGTTATCTGCTTGGCCACCTCGGACAGCGGCACTGGCGGTGTAGCATCGATCGCTGCGATTTGCATTCGAACAAGTTCCCGACGATAATACGCTTTGAATGAACGAATGATGCCTTGACCCAAAGGTTGAATGAGACAGGTGGTGTTTGGTGGCATGAACGACAATTTGATGTTTGACAGATTTGTACCCGGCAGTAAGTTATGACAAGTTGCATTGTCCGAAAACAGAATAATCTTTCGATTTTGAGTAATCATTTTTCGATCAAGCGTTTTCATAACGTCAGTAAACAGCTGACTAGTCATCCAGGCTTTACGATTAGCGAAGTAAGAAAACGGCAGAGTTTTGACATTTTTAAAACAGCGTGGTTTTGCCGACTTACCAACAACTACAGCTTGCTTTTCACTGCCGTCCATGTTTGCGAACTGAAACATCGTGAGTCTGTCTTTGGGAACTTTTGTCCCATTTGACTGTTCGTCGCCGGCAAATCGCAAAGATCCAGACGGCATGGCTTTGTGGAAAATTCCCGTTTCATCACAGTTCCAAACATCTTTTGGATCATATCCACGAAAAAGTTGTGGCAAAATGTTTGTCACCAATTCGTTGGCAGAACTGTGATCTGCTGACGTTGATTCGCCTTGAAATTTTTTGAACGAAACGCTATTGGCCTGCTTCCAGCGCATGAGCCAGCCATTGCTCGGTTCAAAATCAACTTCAAGATTTACGGCCAGTTGTGATGCTTTCTGCCTGATGACGTGATCGGTGACGGTAGCTCCATGAGCACATGCTTGCGTAAACCATTGTGTAAGCGCTTCGTTAACGTCCTTGTGCACGGATTGGCGCTTTCGTTTGCGATTAGTGTTTCCGTTCATTTGCATGCAAGATCTGAGATCGTCTTCTTTCTTGAGAATTTTTGCTGCTGTTGAATAACCGATTCCGTACTTTTTGGCTGCAGCGGCCAGTTTGAGTTTCTTCACTTTGACATCGTCGATGAGCTCCAACTGTTCAGAAATATTCAGAGTTTTTCGTTGAGACGCCGACATCACTAATCGCAATGATCGCAAGTAAACGGTTTTCAGTGGCAAAATTAACAGGCAGACAAACTTCTGACTCAACAGAAGAGTGGGTAAAGTGAAAGTGCTGTCCAGTAAATGCAACGACAAGCAAAGTCGACAAAAAAGCAGGCGGCGCTACCCTTAGACACACAAAGCAAAATCATAAGGTAGAGGGTGTCTCCTACAGACACAGATTGGACACACCGTGTCTCTAGACTAGTCAAGATTAAGTCATTGAACTTCACTCTCTCTCTCTCTGACCTCTGTTTGACCGATTTACGACATCACACTGTTACTCAAAACGAACTCTTATATCGGGGGAGGACGGGACCAGAGAAAATCTCTTATATCCGGGTTTCTCTTATATCCGGGTTACACTGTAATATACAATACATTGTATCTGCATGGCCAGTGCGTTTGTGCGTACTATGCAGGAATCCCCGACAAGTTTAGAACTCCAAAAGGGCTAGTTTCAGCAACGTTTTTTTTTTTTGTTTTTTGTACTTTTTTTCTACCTAAGTTATATTTTCAATCATCAAATATAAAAATCAACAGAGCCGATGCTTACTACCCCGAACCTCTAAACCATGTGGGGGGGGATGCTTACTGGGAAATTGGGGTGGGAGTCAGAAGTGCTAATTAATATTCAAATATTTGAAACTTGAAAGTATTGATGGTTATTACAAAAAGAATAACATTTTCTCAGATTTTTTTTTTAAATAAATAAAAAAAAAAACCTATTCATTATAAAATTAAACAAGTAATGAATATGTACTGAAATTTCTTTTAAATTGGATAATTCTCTGATTTTTGATAATTTAAAAAAAAGCGCTGCCCTTCTCCTCCCAAATTTCCTTTAAGGGTTTGTGACCCCCAGATTGGGAAACTTTGAAATCGACATGTAGTAGAGAGGGAAATCAGAATCAGAGTTTGATGGTGGGGTGCGTGAGACCATAGCGTTGGCCCTGTACACAAACATGTTGCCAACATTACAATAACTTTCTCACGAATATTTTCCAGTTGATTTATTAATATTTGGAAATTTGCTGAACAAAGTCTAAATTCCTCTAAGCCTTAAAAGTGTTTTCATCTCACAAAAAGGGAACTCAAGCAAGAGTCTTCCTTTACAAACAAAAATAAAATTTCACATTTGCAGAAAACCTACCCCAGCCTGTAACCAAAAGCTTATTTCCTTCCTCCCATTTTGAATTTGAAAAATCATGCAATTTCGAAGTAGTAGGATTGAGGTTGATTTTTGGAGATATGCAAACCACAAAAAGAGGGATAATCATTTTCTTGTTAAGAACTGAAAACAATGAGCTTTCCATGTTTGAAACAAAAACTTTTTTTTTTTTTTTTAAATGTACAAAAACGAACAAGGTCCTCAGTAAGTCAGTTACAACCAATAACCCCTAGCATCCTAGTGGCATTATTGCCTTGCTTGGAGTGCAATAAATAAATAAAAAACAAACCATCAACACTTCTATTTGAAAAAGTTTCAATATTCAATCAATATATAGATTGAAAAATCAAGAAATAGGGCTATCGACAGCCTGGAGAAACAACCATTACTGACAGAACAGAGCTGCTCTAAAGCAGACTTTATATTTATAGATATATTGGTATTGCAGATTGTATCGATTTTAATTACTGTATTTGTCAGTACCTTTTGGGGGAGGAAGATTTAATAAAGTAAAGATTTTAGATAAATAAAAATTCAAGCTTAGAAATATAGGTGGAGACTATCTTGAAACATGCTACAATACTTTTTCAAGATTTATTGTTTACAGCATAAGTTCATAAATGACAGACTTTAAAATACTGATACATATCACTTGCTTTTTATCCTGTGTATTTGGTAATTTAAAAATAACAAAAATCAGCATTTCACATTATCAAAGGGAGAAAAAGAAAAAAAAATTATACTGGGTGGTACAAGATGGCTAATTTTTTTTTTCTACAAAAATCTAGAAAAGTTTTCCTTACTAACTTCCAGATACCTTCTTTTTTTACTGGTTTTTAATAAAGCAAGAAAGTTTTTGAGGGATTGTTTTCAAGCTGTACCCGGGAGAGAGAGGAACCATTTCTTCCTGTTGGGTCCAGCCAGATGACAGAAGGAGTGACTGGACAGTAAAGACAAAGAGGTAAGAACATGGAACATTTCATCTTGTTTGACATTTGAGGGTTAACTTAAGTTAAAAAGGAAACAAACTGTAGAACATGATCAATTTTTTTTTTTTTTAGCTTGAAAAAAAAAAACAACAAAAAAAAAACACACTGTTGGTGAGAGGAAAGAAAGAATAAAAAATAATGGTATATGTGAAGAAAAACAGACACGAAGATTGGTAAGATGGAAGAGAAGAGAGGAGAGGAGAAAACTGTTTGGGGGGGGGTCACAAATGAAATACGTCACTCAGTACAGTACAAACAAACATTTACAGCCTGTAATTTGAAAAATCTAAAGCTGAAAAAAAAAAAAAAAAAAAAAGATTGTACAATCCAGATAGTCAAATGTTTCATTTGACTATCTGGATTGCTCCATTTAAAAAAAACAGCCAACTCCCATTACAAAAATTAAATCTATTCTTCCTAATTATTTGTTTGGGACAGAGGTGGGATCTTGTAGAACGCTAAGTCCAAGACTCCAAGATAATGAAAAAAAAAAAAAAAAAAAAAAAGAGTAACGTTTTTTTGTTTGTTTGTTTTATATTTGCAGTACAGATTAAGCCACGGAAACCAATTGTAATGAAATTTTCCATTCTGGTTTGAAATTGTTTCATTAATTAAAAAATAAAAGTTTGCGGAAGAAAATCGTTATATCGACAATATAAATTCGGACTTATTCGTGTCTAGCCCGGCTACCATTACAGGCGTTGTTTACGTTTTCCTCGAGGAAGCTTACTTAGTTAACGGCTTTTTTACCGATCCTCTTCACAAAATTTAATTTAAAGTTCGTGCATTGCGCAGTAATCAAGATAAAAGAAGCTTCCGCGCATTATTACTAGAGGCAAACATATGTAAAGAAAGAAACAAAGACAGTAAATGGTGGCCAGGCTGTAACCGCAACGCGAATGAGGCCAAACTTATATTGTTGATAACTAACTATGGTTTTCTTCCGCAAACTTTTATTTCCGAAATAAACATGCAAATTTACACCAGAATGGAAATTTTTTATTACAATTGGTTTCCAGAGCTTAATCTTCAAATTTATCAAAAAATAAAAACCAGAAAAAAAAAAATACATTACTGGTAGAATATTGGTTACAAAAACGAAGGTTCAGTACTATTTAGTGTCAATTAGATAAGGATTAATTAATAATTGCAAGTCAACCAAGAATAGGAAGAATAGTGTTTCAGTTTATCCTTTATGCCATGTCATTGTCAATTGATTTGGCATTAACATTTAAATTACAAAATTTACGAATCATTTTACTAAACTTGGAACTTCATTAAGCAAAAAATAGAAATTATGCTTGCTTGCCTTTTCAAAATCTTCAAGTTTTTACCAAAATAATTGGTAGTTGTTTTTAATGTTTCAATCGATTTTTACATGAACACTGATTTTTAAACTTCTTCAGTATTTTTATTTTTCATTTCTGGTGCAGGTAGATCTAAAACTTTTTCACTCATTCTTTAATCTTTATTTTTCCAAGAAGAAAATAACTAAATTTTTATTTTAATAAACCTGATGTAATTTAAGTCAGTATTTAAACTTGTTTGCAATGTTAAAAAACCAACTTCACCCCAAAATTATAATCTCCAAGTTAAACCTTTGGTGCTATTACACTTTTTTTTTTAAACTAAAAAAAGAACTGACGACAAAAAACATTGTGTGGTCATGCATGGGGGGGGGGCGAAAGTGTAATAGCACCGTTTTTTTTTGTTTTGTTTTTTTAATAAATATACACAATAATTACCATACTCAGTTCATAAAAGCAGCTTTGTTTTTTAATTTATTATTTTCGACACAAAAAAAAAATGTAAAAACTGAGATTTAAAGTGGTTACAGACTGCAATCCACAAATCCTAATTTAAAACAACCAACTTACCCATAAAGTTTGCTGTTCTAATACAAACTAATTTAAGTTTAAGCAATAAAAACAGTATGAAATATATGCTAGAAAAATGGAGCCCACCTCTTAAAAAAAAAAAACATGAAGATATTCTTTGACCTACTATGTAAGTAAAATGGAGATATTCACTCCAAAGAGAGAAATATTTATTACATAAAACTTACCTGAAATAAAGAGCCCAACTGTATGAAGTTTAAACTAATCATGACTGCATGTAATTGGTTAAAGTGCTTTGCAGAGAAATTAGAATATTTATTTTAAGGTAAAGTTCATTCATAGACTGTCATAGGGGTGGCAGCACTTCAGAATGTTCATGTGGGAATAGTACTTTTTGTATTTTTGTTTCTATTTTTTATTATATGAGGCAGTCATTCTTTCATATTTATCCTATTTGGAAGGACTTAGCACAATAGTGAACTTGCTAGCATTGCCATGAAAATGGAATATCTTACTGGGTTGCATGTCCAATAAATATGGAAAGTTACATTCTGTTTTATATTAAATTTAGGAAATCACTTGCTTCAGCTCATTATAGATACCAAGGTTGTAAAATCTCAGACTTTATAGGTGCACTTCCAAAAATTAAGATGAACAGTACCTGGCAGATGATCTCTCTTCTGACCGAGCTCTAACAACTTAATGGAGGAAAAACTGGTTTTTGACTTTCAATATTTTCAAAACCAAGCAAATAACATTTCATCATCACCAAGCAGACACTGAATTACATTTTCAAAGAGGTTTCTTTCTTTGAATGTCTACTGGAACTCAAGTTCACCCCTGACCTCAAGTGGAACTCATATATCTATGATCCATTGCTAAAGATGCTAGAAAAAAATGGTTGACTCCTTCTATCACTCAAAAACATACCTGGCTCCTCCTGCTATGATTTATCTCTACAAAATTCAGATAAAAAAATAGAGTATTATCTGAACAGGAATCGCCCAATTCTCAATTTCTGGCTTTGACACAGCTCAAAATCGTTTACGCAGCCTTGTGAAGGATGATTCATTTTCAACCCTACAACACTTTTCTCACTAATGCAATGTCCCAATCCTATTACAAATCTATCAATGCTTCCATGACACATGTTCAGATGAACTCTATTTTTAGTGCCACTGTCTCAGACCTTTACAACCAAAACCCATCTTGTTACATCTACGTGGTTGAATCACCATTATTTCCTGTCTTTCATTCATAAGAAGGATATTCTACTCAGAAAGCTTCTTCCTAAGAACCACTATTTTATGGAACTGACTCCCACATGGATGCTTCCTGAAACATTATACTCTTAACCTCTTCAAGACTAGGGTCAATTACCATCTACCCTTCATATTCCCATAATCTTCACTTTCTACGTCCTCTTTGTGTGTCCATACCACACACTTCATTTAGTAACCCTCTACCTTGAGTGGCTCTTTGGCTTTGTATTGGGTGAACATTAAAAAAGAATGGAAATTGTGTATCCTTGCTCTTACAGCTTTGAATTCAACACTATGTGACAGTAATAGTTTAATATTTTAATAGGAGTAGATAGATTCGCCTATCTTCCAGTTCACACTCCTCCATGGTTCTTTGAACGAAAGTAGAGGTTTATCCCTTGTTTTCTGTTTAAAAGTGGGTTTCCAGTTCTTTCTAAAATCTTTTCATTCTCTTTCACTCCCATTAGTCCCTTGTATCTTAGTGGCATTATCACCTTACTTGGGGTGAATTGATTAAAAAAAAGTCCTAAATTGTTTTACAAAAACTAAAATCCTAAAAGTATATGAAACAGTCAAAGTTGGCTGGAAAGCATGGAACTGGGAGAGAATTCCACAAGTGAGAAGTGCAAGAAAAAATATCTAGTCAATTCAATGGTAAACTGATGAGACCTTGTTGCTAATCTAGTACTACACTTAAATTCATAAAGTCTAGGTTGCATAGCAAAGAGTTCATCCAAACAATTACCAGGGAAGCTACATTATGGCAGTGAGAAAGTAACTGAAGCTGAGATGCCAGGTCAGGACCAATGACATTGCAGATTCTTCTTTGGATTTATCAAGGATCTCTAAATATATAGCAGGTGCAAACATGGGCAAATAGTATGTAGCGAATTATGCATGTATAAAGTGAAGAAATAAGCAAATCTTCAACATGACTTTACAAATTTAAATAATTTTTAAATCTCAAAAACTAAATGCAATTGGTAGCAGAATACAACAATAATTGTTTCATTTTTTTCCTTCTACTGTCAGAATTTGCTGTGTCCCTATATCTTCAATAATATGAGGGAGTGAAAGTTTTGATGTATTTGATAAATTCTGTGATATCCTAAGCTACATGAACAGTTCAGCCATACATGATACACACTTGGGCAATTATGTTTCCTTTGATTCACGACTGACTAGGCAGAAGATTTTCCTATAGTAGGTTGCCATTTCTTTTTGCAGTAACATGAACAGTTAGCTTATTAATAAAAGAAACAGAATTAAGGATCGCCTATGCCAGCTCAGTTTCTTTTCTGTTACCTATGAAAATCTGTATGAAAAAGTTTTTCTGCTCAATATATGATTTTTGTTGCAAGAAGAAAAAGATGTTAGTGAATTGCTTTAGAACCACATAACTATGGCACATGGGTACAGAATTCATTTTATACTCATTTGAAATAATATGAAGGAGAATGGGCTTCTATATCCAGTGATTGGAGGCTTAAAAATCAAACATGTAGAGTTATCTTTTGATACATTTTGAATTCCCATTGAAGAATATCTTTCAGTAACAAAAAAAGCTTTAAATAATTTGATCTGGTTTTCAACTTGAAATGCAAAATAAGAGAAAGACTTCTGTACATTGAAATAAAAGTCTGTCTCATATAAATCCTTAGATAAGAGAAAACATTGCCAAGAAATGTCAAATCTGTTTTCATTGATAACACTCCTAAATTTACTGAAAAAAATATAAATTACTAATAATTTTCTGCAGTTTAAATTATTTTTATAAGCTAAAATGTATAAGAAAGTGATATTTAAATTTTTATATAATGAACAATTTTAGGGAAATCTATGAGAGAGTGGAGAAAGATTTTGTGCAATGTGTTTTGTTCTTTAGTCTGAGGAAATCCTAAAAGATGAAACATGTCATACGAATACATTTTTCACAAAAAAAAAAACAAAAAAACTACATATACCTTTTTTAAAATACAATTTTAATTTATGTACAGATTGCACCAAAATATTTTTACTACTTCTAAAGTGCACCACAAGCAAGAAAAATGTGGGAACTACTACACAAACTGTATCTAGAAAATAGCTCTCAAGTTTGCTCAAATCTAATAGTGCTTGAATTCCTTAGATGATGTATTATCAGCTATTAATTCATTTGAATATGTTCAGTTCCAATCAATTTTAGAAATAAAGAATACCTTAAGTCCAAAGAGTAAAAGTAACTCCAATAAATGTTACTTGCAAATAATTAATGTAAAGTTAAAATGTTATCAAAAATTACTTTCATTTTTTGATCAAATATTGATTATTGGTAAATAGTCTCTTACCATGTCTCATCATTTAGAATTTTGTCAAGATTGTGTTTTTAGTAATAATAATAAAAATATGACCAGTGTAGTGGGTTAGCCAATCTGTATCAGTGACAAAATACAAATTAAACTGACCCTCTACTATTTTTACTAAATCAAATGAAACAAAGACAACAACAAGAGAAATAATCAAATAGGTAATTATTTGTTTTAACAGAAAATATTTTTATATAACAACAAGTACACACAATAAAGTTGTTTAAAACACTTTAGAGTTCTTGGTTGTGTGATCAAGGCTAATATAAAAGGTGTTATGCTATAGCTCTGGTAAGGAATTAAAGTTTATGTTGATGATGAAATTGAATGAAATAGATTGCTTGACTTACTATAAAGTTGTCTTGCTTTGACTGATATAGTTATGATTTGCTTTATATTAAGATATTGAGTGAGTTGGTTTCTGAATCTTGTCTCAGTTGAATTGGTCACTAGATGAGTTGATGTTGAAAAGAAATTGAATTCCACAAGCCGGGTTGATGTTAATAAAAATTAACTCTTAGTGAGGAAGTTGGGTTTCATGGATTTGTGTGACAAGTTGATTATTTTAAGGACTCAATAAGTCATGTCAAAGTTTCATATTTATGAATTTTCTTGATCATGTGGGGGGCTTGAGAATGTTTGCATTATTTTGGAATGTTGAACAGGTCAACTCAAGGGTAACCATGCAGGCAGAAACATGACAATTATTTATGGACCAATCAGAAAGCATTGTTTCATACTGAACTCTGAAACCGATTTTCATGTGTTCAGCACAAACTGAGAATACTTAGCTGTGATCCTCTTTTAATTAACAGGTTTAAAACAGAGAATGTAGAAATCTAATTCTACGCCAGTTTGAAGTTACTTAAACTTCTTTGATTTTGTTCATCAGATATTATTGTCCTGGAAATGTTTTATTCTTCACACAGGTCAATGATATTTCCCCCCCACCCCACCCATTATCTTTAGCAGACAATCTAGAGTTGCAAAACATATTCCTTTCTCTTCAGCTGTGAGACTCAGGTCTGTTTTTCTTAAATGTCATGTCTCTTCAGGATGTAGATGATCATGGATCTATGATTCCTTTATTATCTGTAAATGGCCATGACTTCTTGGGAAATTTATTGCAGTGCTTTCCTGTTGCCTACTTCACACTTTTAAATTGAAATTTTTTTTTTCACCTAGACTGGCTGCTAGAAAGCCCAGTTTGCCACCATTATGAAACTTTAAAAGAATAACAATAAATCTCTACTTATATATATATGTGTGTATGTATGTATGTATGTGTGTGTGAGAGAGAGAGATCAACTGAAATACAGTATGGGTCATAGTAAAGCATAATAGAAAGTAGATTCTGGATCATTAGAAATTATCTCCCTTTAATTTTCTAACGTGATTTTTTTTTTTTTTGTGAAATGAACTATTCAAATGATATTCGCTGTTGATTGCTTCCCTATAAAGTAGGTAACTCCACTAATTCATTGAAAAAAAATGTATACCATGATGAAAAAAATGTCCCAAACTGGAGAAAAACAAAATTTTAGTGTCAAAATCTTTATTGTTATTAAGAGGTATTGTATTCATTATTTAATAATTTTTTTTTAATCCATTCTAACATGTCTGAAATTTTGGTTAAAAATCTCGTTTTTCTTGCGTCAGCAAGGGGAGGTGACTAAAGTATAAGAAATTTTAGCATCTTTTTTTTTTGCAGCAAAGGACATTCTTTTGGAAATTCTGGCAAAAATTGTCAGATTTTAATTTTCAGAACTTATTTCACAAATAAATTAGATTACTTTGGATTTTTTTATATGAAATTTTGAGAAATTAAACTTTCACCCACTTAGTCTAATTAAAAGCAGAAGTCCTAGAATTTAAATAAAGTTTTTTTCTTGTAAAACAGAAACCTCCTTTACCAAAGGTCTGCTCTGAATCTTTAAAATAAAAAATGCAATAAAACTAAGGTATTATTTAATTAGAAAAGATTTTTAATTGCTTTTATAAATAAGATATAAGGACACTATTGTGTTAAGAAAAAAACTTTTCAATAAATGATTTTTTTTTTTTTTTTTGCAAGAATTGTTTTCTTGTTATTTAAATTTTAATTAGCATAATTTATTAAGTTTTAAAATTCTGTATTAATTTTGTTCTTTTAGATATTGAATAAAAACTATATTTACTAATCAGAAATTGAAAAGCTTAGTACAAGTCATCAAAAGCCAATATTTTTTTTTTAAATTTCTGAATTTTTTTGTACACATATAAATGTGCTGAATTTTGGAGATACAGTTGGTCATACACAACATTATCAGAAAATAAGAGCAATAACTATAGTAAATTTAAAGCGAAAGTATCTAAAAAAAAAAAAAAAAAAAAAAAAATCAATAAATCATTAGATTATGGAGGCTATTTTACTAAATTTTTAGGATTACTGAGAACTTAAAATTATATATATATATATATATATATATATATATATATATATATATATATATATATATATCTCTATCACTCACAAAATATTCAATTTTTTTTTTTTTTTTTTTTTTGACAGATAAAAGCCCCTATAGAAAAACATTAGATAAAGATTCATCAGTCAACATCTTAACAGCTACCACCATGTTAAAAAAATGCATTTCTGTGATATTTTAGTTTGTTTCAAATCAGATTAATTATACTTTAAATCAGCTAATATTCTTCAAATAAAGTTTCAGAAAAGTATATTTTATTAAAAAAAATCTTCCAAAAATAAAGAGAATTACATTGTGATAAATGAGGGGGGGGGGAAACTGGTGGTGAAATCAGATTCTTTAGCAAAAAATCTTTCCAGTGTAAATTAGTTTTAAAATAGACCAAAGTATTTTGCTTATTGGAAATATTAAATTTAATCTATTAACTTCAAATTAAAATGAAAATAAAAACTTGGATTTTTCATTTTAAACTTTAGATATCACAAATTTTATATTTTATAGATATTATGAAAAAAAAAAAAAAAAAAAAGTAAAAGGAAAGTGACTTGTCAAAATCATATTTCTTACTGTACATAATCAATCTGTATATGAAAATAACAAAAATAAATTTTTAAAAAAATCCAAAACAGAAAAAGCTTGGCAAACACGGATAAAAGTGCTTACAATAAGATGTAGTGTCAAAAAGAGTTTTTTGTTTGTTTTTTTTTGTTTTTTTTTTAACTACCTTCACTCTTCAGCAATGTTTGAAATTTTAAAAAGCGATGGTTAGAATCTTAATAAAACCACTCTTTATGGTGAATATTGAAATCGCCACAAAAATTAATGCTATTAGTTATTTTGTCCATCATCCTGTGGACAATAGTAAAAAAAGGAAGATGCATTATTGGAGACCCACACAAAAAGCACATGAATAGAAAATTATATTCATCAATTTTGGGACTTCACATAGGTGTTGAATCCATGTCAATTTTGGAGGTCAGGTTTCACTATTAGGGCCGAGTAGCTCGGAATTGAGAGCTTCTGCACTGGGATAAATAAACCAACACCAGTTTTCACCTTATGAAGTTGGAGTTTCATCTCTGGAAATTTGGATTATAGACTCCTCACATTGATGTAGGCTTTGTGTTGCCTGAATAATAAATATTTTAACTCCTGCACGATATTTTTTTTCTCCAGTCACAATTTTGGCAATGGCATCTCAGATTGCTTGGCCACAATTAGAACAGAATATGCATAAGACATTATTTTTTAATATACAAAAAAAAAAAGTGAACTTCTGGAGAAATTTGGTACAATAATATGTGTAAATGCTGGTTGTGTTGAAAAGATTAATGTGGCTGCATGTTGAAGAGCATTTAACATTTACACATTTTTTAATCAAGCAAAAACAATGGAAAACCGATTTGTTTCAACGATAAAATATATATTAAAATCAACAAATACAAAACAATTTTTGTAATGTGTGAATATTAAGGAGAAAAAAGTAGTTTCCCTTTATCTGCTAGCTTGAGTAAGATAAAATGTAATTAAGGAAGTTTCCTGAATAGAATGTTCAAAGTTCTATATTGAAATAGAATGTTGTATTCAGAACATAATTCAGTTGTGTTATTTGTATAACTAACAGCGTTGTGTGTAGCTTGGCTTTTTCACAGAGAACTGATGGTGAATGTAATTCAAGTTGTGTGTGTGTGTGCGCAGAATAAATAGCCTGTGTAGACGCATGTGAGTTGCCAAGTTCTACTGTCTATTTTTGGAATGAAACCTACCTTTTATTACTACCGGTAGGCTCTGGGAACAAAGGCGGGAGAAATTTTGAAAGAACACAAAAAATATCTGATTGGATGAAAAATTAACCAATCGGTGATTTTATAACAAAAGCATGTTTGTGAATTAACGGTAGGAAAAATTCAGTGTGGTGACTGCAATCAGTAAATTGTCCTGTGATAATTAGTATTTATTATTTAACCAATCACAATTGAGAAAAATGTCGGCGTGGCAAACGTAGTAGTAGTCACTACATATGCATTTAGAACATTTTTAATTTTTTGCAGAATGCTGGGATTTGAGGATTCATTTCTTTTTTCTTCACCTTATCCATTTTTTGTACAAAAATCATGAAGTTACCTTTAATCTTTACTTGAGCAAGTTATTCAATGTCCTTCAGACTTGCTGCAGCATAAAGGATCTGTTATCTGTACCTTTTAGTAAACATTACATATCGACATCTGCTTGGCTGCACAAGGGGCTTCACTCCTGGTTTAAGGAGTTATCTTTCTTTTAAACTGATTGTACATCGCCGAGTGGTCACGTTTGCTTTCTGACCATGAGACCTCGAGAATTAAATTTTGCAAACGGAACCGTGTGATAACAGTTGATGTTTGTGTTAGCACAATGTCATTGTGACCAAGTTTGAGCTTGTCCTTTTCAAAAAATTGATCACACCAGACTATATACTCTCTCCCAGAAACTGTAACTAAGGTCCTCCCAGCAGAGCTGCAGTATAAACCACAGACATACTCTGTGGATTGAGCAGGCCCCTGTAATAGAATTTGGTTAGCCACCCTGACAGCCGGCTGTGCTTGAAAACTCCTAGTAGTCATCCATTTCAGACTGATTGACAATAATTGGTAAAGAACACAATCTGCCCTCTTATTTTCCCCAGTGCTAGGGAGAGAGGAAATAAATTCATGCTTTTTCAAGGGTGCAAATTGAAAAGTTTCAGATGGATAATTCTTACCAATTCTATTTTTCATGCTGCTGTCAGGCCAGCCTACACCACTTTGATGATTGCAGTTAAAAAGCCTTTCATTTCAATTGCTTGATTGAAAAATCACTGCATTATATTTCAAATGAATCATGCACCATTCAAATAAACTACTAAAGAAAATTCACGATATGTTCTTATTGGCATACTTAAATATAAAGCTTTAAAATTAAAAATATAAAAAAGATATAAACCAATATTTTCTAGTTTAGGACAGAAAAATATCAAATTGTAAACAATTCATATGTATGAAAATATTAAATCCATCCCAGCAAGTTGTTGCTATAACACATTAACATTATGATTTCCTTTTGTAAATCTGTTACCTCTTTATTTTGTTTTTAAAAGACAATGCCTTTAAAATGAAATAAAATTCCGATTTTACTTTTACAGTGTAAAGAAGCTATATATTGTTGATTTCTTTATGGAATATAGAGGAAAACAAATTATATTAGAATAAAAATTTAGAAAAATTAAAATGAGGTTTTAACACAAATATTTACTTATGCAAAAAGACAATTATACTGGATTTTTAAAGTAGTTTATTTATTTTTCAACCCTTTCAAATAAGAACAAAAATTTCATATTCAATTATCAATATAAAAGATTTTTAGTTTCTTATCAAGTTTTCTTTTTGTTCTGTTTATTTTAATTTTGATCATATTTAAAAACTTTTTCTAATTTATTTTTCAGGAAGTTATAAGATATAAAAATATATACAAATGAAATTTTAAGAAAAGCAAAAAACCCAAATTCCAACTTGTTTAAAAGAGTCCATATAAAATTCAATCCTCATATCACTTACAATATCTGTATTTGAGAATCTTACAAATGGCTATCTAATTTTTCTATATTCAAGTTGCCATTAAGGACATTTATTAATAAAAAAAGATACTGGTAAAATTTTTTAAACCTTTTTTTTTTTTGACACTATTGAAATACAATTTTTATTTAAGTTTTATGCAAACAGACAAAAAGCAAGAAAATCTTTCAGAAATCTTTATTTTACACGTTACATGTTTTATTGTGCTTGCCTTTTTTTCTGTCATGATTTCTATGGAATATAATAAAAAGTGGGAATGTACAAAATGAAGCACCAAGAGTAGGTGTTGACTAATTATGTTTGTCTTCGTAAACTTCCACGGCTCCGGCCAGCAGGACCCCTTACCCCAGGGTTACGCCCCCGACCAACATGACCTCTGACCATTTGTCCCCTGGCCATATGACCTCGCATTACAGCCCCTCTGCCTCTTGCATTTGCTCCACCACGCATATTACGAACATTGGCAGCAGCAGGTCCACCACGAGGTTGGGTGTTTGCCACATTGGCTCCACCACGGCCTTTAGTAGGTGGTGCAGTGACATTGCTGCTTGTGCCAGGTGCTGACCCTGATGATGAATAAGGCTGGGTCTGTATGGCTGATGAGGGACTGGGAGTTGTTGCTGTACTAGCTGCTTGTTGCTGTTGTTGTTGCTGCTGCTGTTGTTGCCCAGAAGTCTGATCCCAAACAATTGGCTGGATTCGAGTTTTGCGTAAACCTAATCAAAAAGAAAGTAATAAAGACCAATCTGTTATCAAGCAAAATTTCTTTTTTTGTCACTCTGAAATGAGATTAATTTATGGTCAACACTTTTTTTTATGTATATTAAAAAAAAAATGAACAAGGTATTACACATAGTAATGAAATTACAAACTAAATGACAAGAGATGCTCAGTTTGGATAATTATTTAAAAAAAGCCTGCATTAATCACCAATTCCATTTCTTTAAATAAAGAAAGAAAGAAAACACACTAGATGCTTTGGTTGAAAATTTATTTTATGGATAACGGGCCCACATCTTTTAATCAACTTGTTTCCCAAACCATGTCTGTTTCAACATGTTTAAAAATTTAATTTAATCAACATGTTTCAAAAACCATGTCTGTTCAATAAAATGTGCCTAGATACATCAATGAATTAGAAGAGGATACTGTTAGTCTTTCTGAAGGTTGATGGCTGAGGATTTTCTAAAGTAGAATGAGATTTATTTATTGTGAATTCTTAATTTAAAAAAAAAAAAAAAAAAAAACTGTTACAGGAAGCTGTACTTTCTTTTGATCAAACAACTTTTGCAGTGACTCTAGGTTAATTATGATCACACAAATGATACTGATTTAGGCTGTACTTCTTGATTATCTTCAAAAGTTGGGCCTATTATTCTAATTCCACATGCCATGTCTTTTTTTTTTGAGGAGTAGGATAACTTGGTTTCAGTTAATTTCCTTTAGTAACTCATCTCTCCAAGTTTTTGTTCCCTCTACTGTGGCCAGGTATTCAACCAACAACTTTTTGGGTTGAAATCACTTTGGATAATTGACTGGCCACAGCAGAAGGAACAAAAACTTGGAGAATTGAGTTACTAAAGGGAATTAACTGAAATTGAGATATTTAAAAAAAAGTGGGGGCATGGCATGTGGAATTAGAATAATCTAGCCCCCTGTTCTAAATAAAGGGTTCAGTTCAGTTCAAAATTCCAACATGAAGAAGGCCAGATCAAACAACAGTCGAAACATTGTGAAAATAGCAATAAAGATGAAGACAACAGGCTGAATGACATAAATAGCGTAAATAGTTACAATTCCTCGTCTTAGAAATATACAGATGCTTTGTTTAAATAGACATATTCATCAATGATCTCATAGAAAAAATAATTTTTGCAAAGTTACCAGAATTCAGTCAAGTCTTCCCATGCATTTTGCAGAACAAAGAATGCAAATAGTCAAATCATACCAATACATCAATAGAGACAAGGCAGCAAGAGGGTTTCCATAAATACGAGTGTGTAAGAAAGTCAACTAAGGCTACCAGAGAGAAGAGATAGGAGAGTTTGCTAAATCTGTCAGACCTCAATACTTATTCACAAACTTGAGACACTATTTTCTCTGTTACAGGCAAAAGAAACAACACTTTTGCAAATTTGTGCAGTGCATGTGTGTATTGCTTGGATAAATGACTAACCTCCACCCAACTTTAAACTATTGTAAGTTTACTACTGATCCAACACTTGCAATTTTTGATGAAGACTACATTCTTAGCTATATCATCACCACCCTAAGCTCTTTTACCAATGAGTTATTTTTGGAGACTTTTCTCACACAAAAGTGTAATACCAAAAAATCGCTACAAGCATAAGTAGCAAGGACATTTAAGGGAGAAAGTGGAAGAAATTTTCTCCCTTATATTAAAATAGCTTCACGTGGATAGCATGCTCAGAATTTAAAACATTTTTTTAAAATGTTTACTGATCACTTTTAAAACCACATAAAATGAAGATTATTGTATATGCAAAAAACATAAACAAAGATAAAAACTCAAAAACATAAACATTAAAAAAACAATTTTTTTTGTTTTAAGTTTTTTCTTTACATTGGTGAATGTAGTATATAACATGATTTAAGTGTGTTAGGTTTTAGATTTTAAAGAGCTAATCAAACTGCCACATCAAATTACCTTGTGGATCTAATGCTGATCGGTCTCCATCATCTTCAGATGTCTGTTCCAAACTTTGCTCTCCTGACACTGATGGGTTACCATCATCAGTTGCTGATTTTTCTGCTGTTGCTTAAAATAATAAATAAAATAAAAAGATTACAACTGTGATTTTATTTTAAAATATGATGTTGGTAATGAAAATATGACATCAAAGTCTAAGTTGATCCAACAAGGCTATCAATTCATTTATTCAATTATGTGACTAGAGTTGATTAAATATCAATACGTATTCAAGTCATAGCTTAGCTGAGTGCCATACTGGATAAAAAGTACAATTTCAAGATTTCTAATACATTGAAAGGAATTTGCTGGTTACAATACATATTACTGCATGGTTAATAGCAGATTACTGAGTGGGTCAGATTTTGAAAAACATTTATCTCAGGTTCAAAATTTATTTGTATTAAAAAGAAAATAATGTTTTCACTAAAAATAAACTGTGCTTAACTCTACAATTTCATTAAATCAATGAATCTAATTTAAACAATATTGAAATTCAATGTTTTGATGCTATCAAATAGAAAAAAAGAAAAAAATCACATGAGGCTTTGATCTATAGACTTCATGGTATATGAAATACAGTTTAAAAGAAACATTCCAATATTTTTTAAAATTCTTAAAAATGCTTCTGTATCAATTAAGGTTGTCATTTAGATTTATAATTGATTTTTGACTTATCTTCAAATAAAGAAAACCATGAAAGCCAAAAAAGGAAGAAAATCAACTTACAAGTTTCCTCTTCACCTCCTTCAGCAACAGTATCAGATCCAGGCATTTCTGAAGGCACTGAAGCACTGAAAAATAAATTTTACAAAATAGGAGGAAAAAAAAAATTAAATCAGATATTTGTGATTAAAGAAATTCAAAAAATGAATGCACTTAAAAATGTTATAATCTAGAGATTGTCTAAATCAAAATGAAGGAAAAAAAGAAGTGTCATCAAACTGAGTGCATGTACAAGGAAAAATTTTCAAATACATCCTAATGCTATTTAAACTAGAATTTCTTTAATGCTCCAAAAAGATAATTGTTCACCTGGCACTTTCTTGGCTGCTCCCTTCTTTGCTTGCTTCAGAATCTCCTTGAAGGATTTGTTGAGGAGGCGCACTTGTAACTTGGAAACTTCCAAAAACACCACTGGCCGAACCACCTAAAAAAGACAATAGAAATTCTTAAATATCTGATCAGTACGGATCTTCACTCTTAATTCCCATTTAAAATTCTGGTTCACTAAACAAAAACTGCAAGCAATTAGGTTTTCTCTTAGAGATCATCTCTGCATACATCAGCCTGCCCTGCTTTCTCCCTCTCACATATTTCCTATCGCTCAAAAATTACCAAACTGATTGAATTCAGCTTTGGGGATTCATGGACCATTGATTGAGAACCTCTTCCTAAGAGAAGTCTGCAAAACACATGGTTGAGAACCTGTACTTCAGGCTCATTACACCTTTCCCTCAGCATTGCCCTTGTGTGACCTTAAGTTTGAGAGCCCTGATTTATGCTTTTAGCTAAAGTGTATTAAATCCTTCAAGCAAATCGTGTACATCTTTCTTATAGCTCATTCTTCATTTCCATTAACTTCAGTAACCACATAGTACTTACCAAGTGGTGTTATTTGATGTGGAGTGGTCGGTACATTACGGGTCTGACCATCATCAAACTGTGAAAGATCCATTCGAGTGTCATCCATCCCCAATGCTGTCATGTGGAAACAGAACAAATATAAAAGTTCTTTATAACAAGATCATTTTTTTTAAAGAAGCAATAATTGAAAAACACTTTTTAGCAATTTTTTTTAAAAAGAAAGGTTTTAAAAAAAAAAAAAAAAAAAGATTATTTTGTAATCATTTCTTTTTTTTAATGATGTAATTAAGGTGACCTTTCATGTAATCCCAATCTGTCACTGACAGAAAAGTACTTTAAGTTTCTATGTGTGCGAAGAATTTGGATTTCTAATAGTTCTTAGAGAACAACAAACAATACACATAAATACCGACAAGCCAGAAATATTAAAACCAAAGTGGAAGCTGCACTGGCCAAATTGAACAGAAACAAAGCAGCAGAGCCAGACGGAATTGTAACAGAGATGCTGACAGCCTTAGACAAAATTACAGAAATAATAAATGAAATCTACAACAATGGTGATATACCGGAAGACTTAAACAGATCCATTTTCATAGCACTGCCAAAGAAACCAAGTGCAAACAATTGTGAATTCCACCGAACAATCAGCCTAATGAGCCTCATAACAAAACTAATCATCTGAATTCTGATGAATAGAGTGCACAGCAGAATCAAGCCAGAGATGGGACAAGAACCAAGCGGTTCATCAAAGACACCAGAATAAGAAACAGGATATTTATGCTCAGAATGTTATCAAAAAGAGCAATACAAATGCAGAAGGATTGTACCTGTGTTTTATAAACTATGCAAAGGTGTCTGACAATATGCCAGAAAGATCTGTTAGAGCTGCTCAGCAACCCTGATATATTCAGGAAAGACAGAATAATCAAAAATCTATACTGGCAGCAAACCGCCTGCATACAGATAAAAAAATGTGTTCACCAGATATAAAATAATTGCAAGGGGTGTAAGACAAGGATGTGTATTCTCACCAGACTTCAATCTATATATACAGTGAGGCAATTCTGAGAGAACTAGAAATCTTACCAGGATTCATCATTGGCAGCCACAATCTTAATAATACAAGATATGCAGATGACACATTGCTGATAGCAGACATGGGAAGGAAATTACAAAACCTCCTACAGAAGGTAATGAAGGAGAGCAAGAAGGAACTAAGCAGAAACTACAAGAACACAGAATGCATGGTCATCAGGAAAAAAGATGAGCCCAAAATGCAAATTACAGGTCAGGGATACTAAAATCAAGCAGGTACAGAAATTTAAATATCTGGGAAGTGTTCTAACAGAGGACAGGAAGTGCAACACTGAAACATATTGAGACAGCCAAAGATGCATTCCAAAAGCTAAGCAGAATATTAAGAGACAGGAAAATTTTGTTGGAAACAAAGAGAAGAGTATTGAACTGATATCTGAAGTAGCAAATGCTGGATAATATCCTCAAAGATGAAGAAGAGACTCGAAGCAACAGAAATGCAGTTCTACAGAAGAATGCTAAGAATATCATAGGCCAAACATGTGAGCAACAAGGTTTTGGAGAGAATTGAAACAAAGAGGAAACTTATACTTAACACCAGGAAGAGGCAGGGGAAATTTCTGGGACATGTAATGAGGAAGGAGTGCTTGGAAAATCTAATACTCACAGGATGGTAGAGGGAAAGGGGAAAGCAATATGTGACAAATGGATGGCAGAACAGGGTCTGGGAGAAATAAAGACAAAACTTTTTAAGAGCTACAAGGAACAGAAGGATGTGGAGGGCCATGATCACCTATGTCCTGAAAGGATACAGCACATAAAAAGAATAGTTACATTTCCTAGAGAAAACCGAAGCAGAAGTTACTCAAATCACAAATGTTCAATACTCCCAATTCAAATTTGCTATTAAGCTACTTCAGTATACTAAAGAATTTTTATAAGATAAAAGCTATTTTTGCAGTGACATCAAAATTAATATGCAGAAATAAATTTGTAGTGTTCAGATTTTATGTACAATGTAGAATATGAATAAACAAGTTTAATAAAAACATCTGTTCATCTCTAAATCCTTTTAACTTCTCCAACATTGTTTGAAAAAAAAAAAAAATATTCAGTTTAATTCATTATAAGATAAACTCTCAAATCAAATATATGGGCCTTAAATTTTTCAAAGCTAAAAATGAAAAATTAGCCATTTATAAAATTTCTTAATAAATCTATACAAAAATGGCATGTATATTTTAGTATGAGAGAAAATTTGAAATGATACAGATCATTATCCAGAATATTGACTATTTCAGAAGCAATTATTATTATTATAATAAAAACAAATAAATAAAAATTCCAATATTTAAAATAAAGATGCATTCATTCCCTAAAGTTTCTCACAAATTTTTACCTCCTTGTGATGCTAACTCTGAAGGGCCCACTCCATCTCCAGGTCCAAAAACAAATCTTTGAGGTACTTGTGGATAACTGAAAAGAAATAAGACAAGTATAAGCAAATAAATATATTCAGGACTAAAGAATAACTCAAAAGTTGTACAAAGCACAGGGCCACGGTTTTAAAAAAATATTGCCTGCTGATATAGATATCACCAGGTAATATTTTTTAAAACTGTAGCATGTCAAGATAAATGCCTGAAATTTTTGTCCTTAATTTTAGCATTACTATATTCCTACCATTTTAAGGAGTTATTTATAAAAGATTTGTTGTGCGTTTCTGTGTACAGAATTAATTTTTTTTCTTTACACTTTTAAACACTGCTTATCTATTTAAAAAAAAAAAAAAAAAAAAAAAAAAAAAAAAAAAAACAATAGAATATTTATAGACAAACTACACCTTGATTTTTAAAATCTACCAGAAACCAGTTTATCACTGGAATTCAATAAAATTTGTTATACAGTAGGATCCGAAATTAAGGACAACAAATAAAACTTTGATATCTCAAAAGATATAAACATAGACAAATAGCAGTTCAGCTGTGCTTTAAATCTGTAAGTTATTTGGAATAATAGAGAGGCACGATTCATTTTTACTCAAATATCAAGTGTCCAAAATTAAAGAATAAAACATTTTTAATAAAAAATAATTGAACAACAAAATGCAAAAAATCTTATCAATATTCACTGCTAAGACCCTTGTTTTGAAGCATATCAGCATCCACAGGATTTCACTAAATTTTGACATTCATCAACTCTAATTTTATCTCATTCTTCCTGTAAGTCTTCCATAAGTTTTCTATGGAAGTCATGTCAAGACTTTGAGCTGGCCAATCCATAACATTTATTCCTTGGTCATTCAGATAAGCAATAGCCAGCTATGCCTTATGGCAAGGAACATTACCCAGCATGAACACAGGATTTTCAAACCCTGAATTTTGTAATACTTGTACCACATGTTCTTCTAACAAATTCTTGTATATAACAGCATTAACTCTATTATGTAAGCGTACAAGAGGTGATATAACCAGACTTGAAAACATGCCGAAAACCATCATGCTGCCTCTGCCAGATTTGACTGTCTTCTTGATGCCCTTTGAACTCAACCTTTTGCCAATTTGTCTTTTTACATACTGTTTTCCATCAGAACCAAATACATTAAATTTACTTTCCTCAGTGAAAAATACACTGGACAACTAGTCTTCTGACCACAATATGTGCTTGTTTGCAAATTCCAGTCTTTCTACCTTGTTCTTTTTGCTTATGAGCAGCTTCTGTGGACACCTAGCATAAAGCACTATTTCTTGCAAGCGTCAAGACACATTCTCATGAAATGCCTGCTGCAGTTTAAAAAATGGTCCTTCAGTGCTAGGCATTGAATGATCCTGTCTTCTCTGGCCATTGTTTTCCTTGGTCTACCCACCTTGTTTGTTTGTTTGTTTGTTTTGTTCCTTAATTTTAAACACTTGGTATTTGAGTAAAGAATTAAATGAATCATAGCTCTCTGTATCATTCCAAATAATTTACATATTTAAAGCACAACTGAACTGCAATTTGTCAATATTTAGTGAAAAATTTAAGAAAAACTGAACTTACATTTTTTTGAGATATTGAAGTTTTAATTTATGTTCCTTAATTTTGGATGCTACTGTATTTATTACTTTATGAAAACAGAAGTTTCTAATTCTGTGAAATCAGTCAATTACACCCACTTTATTTGATTTCATGAAAATCAAATTATTATTTGGACACTGAAAATATTTACATTTATAATATAAAGTTTCCAGAATTAATTAATCAATTAAAAAAATAAAAATTAGAAACCTTAAACAGAAAAAAAATCTGCAATGAAACTGTGTTATGAATAATTTTAATTCTACACTTGAGTTATAAAAGAAAAATTTACTGAAAAAATATTTAAGATTTTCATTTATTTTATCATGTTTGCAATGTCTTAAATGTTGGAGAAGGTAATCAGTTGTCAATCATTAAAAGTTGATGTCTTATTCAAAACTTTGTAAATGCTTCCAATCACAAAGATTTTATCAGAATATTTCATGTGGAGAAAAAAAACAAAAAAAAATAAACCAAACAAAACAGGACTTAGTGGCTCAAAATGTTGATAGTTATAACATGAATATATATCGTCTTCAAGCTGAACTTGATATTATTAGAGTTAGCCAACAGTAAATATTATGGAAATGGTTTAGTCATCAATATCAAATGGAAGAATAACATCCATAGACTGAATATCAGTTTTACAGCTTAAGACAAATAAAAAGAAATATTAATGCATTCAGAATAAAAGTATAAATCTTAGAATAAACAGAAAATTAATATTAAGTAAAATCAAGCAAGAACAATATACATATTGAACAACATTAATAAAATAAATAAGATTCCATCATTGCCTGTAAAAACTTTAAAGAGCTTGGAAGTCCTGCAGCATTCATGAGTTGGCACAGGACACAGAGGTTTGTAGAGGACTTATGAAATATTTACATAGTTACTGAATTTGAGTTTTTTTTGTTTTTTTTTCACACTAATTTGTAGTATGTCTTCAAGTAAAAAAAAAAAAAATGATCATGTCTAAAATTATTAATTATTATGCCACATGGACTTTTCTGTAATATTAAATAGTAAGTGTTTATAAATGAAAAATATAAAATTTAATAAAATTCATCTTAAAAGAAAATGAATTTTTATTTTTTTCATTTGCATAATGATATTTTATAATCAGTGTGTATGGAAGGAACATTAGAAAACATTTTATTACTTTCTTTATTATGAGCTCCTGGTCATAGCTTGTACACAAAAAGAAAAAAAAAAGTTCCCTCCTTCCCAACCCAGACTTCAAACATATTTAAGTTATTGCAATACTTTAGGAATTGTTAAAAAATACAGTGATAGTATTTTTTTTTAATAAATTCTAATTTTTTTAAAAATTTTAAACAGCTTTTAGGATGGATAATTTGTAGAGTAATTTTACCAATTTTACTTTTAATAAAATGGAAAAACATAAAATATAATTGAAATGCCCATCCCTTTGTTTTAGAAAGAATTTTACTGATTTAATAGCATAAAAAATATATGTATATTTATTCAATCTAGGCTTCAAAATTTTAAAAGATAATTTAGAAAAAAATATATTAAATAAAATAAACTTCAAGTGAAATAACTAAAATCTACTTGCTATGCAAATAAATAAAAAAAATATAAATACAAATTGAATTTTATATATTTAATACTTGATTATTAACATTCAAACTCTTCCCTATTACAATGAATATAATTATCTACCATGAGAAAAATTACAAATTGCTAAACTATTTGAACTGCTTGTTACCTTTATCTAGACAAATGTGTATTTGCATAGAGACACACAAATTTTTAACAGAACTTTTGACTTACTTGACAGCTTCTGCAAAGCCATCAGTTCGACGAGGAACACACAAAGTTGGGGTGCTGGGGACAGTGCAGTCATCACCCTCTTCAAAGGGGCCAGGAGGTCCCTGCAAAAAAATTCAAATGTAATCTTATAAACATTAAATGATACAAACAAAATAAAAGTAGCTGAATAAAAAAATTAAAAACTCACAGCCATTTTATTTTATTTTATTTTTTTTGGAAAGTGTTTTAAATCTTCCCAATCCCTTAAAGGTGTTAACAACAACAAAAAAAAAAAAAAAAAAGATCCTCAAAGCTATGAACACTATCATATTTTAGACACACATACTCACAATGCAAAAATAATTACATGGGTACATCCAGAAAAGTATCTGTTGAAGAAAAAATTGGAAGAAAATGAGCAGAAGAAAAAAAAAAAAAAAAAATCAAGATGATTACCTGGAACATAAAAGGAGTTAACTGTGATCGACCTGCACTTCCACTACTCCCACTTGCAGGCAATCTATCAGTAGTCTGGGTTGGCAATGGCAATAGTTGAGGGGTTGAACGTTGGCCAGCATTAGTTCCCATTGGAATTGGCCCACTCGCAGCTTGACTTCCTAGATTTAAAAAGAAAAAATGAACATTAATCTTTTTCAATTAACAGTATTTGTCATTTTAGTGAGATTTAGAATGAGATAATTGCCAGCATGCACCAGAAAAAATAACAATTGTAAAATGAAATGGTTCAATCTCCACTATTGTCACCTCAATATGCACTAGCTTAAAAGTAGGGAATTTGTCTGCTTTGTTATAGTAAAAATAACAAAAAATCCAAATTATTAAAGCAAAATATTGCTTTAGAATTAATCCGACATGACTACTGTGTGTGATATAAATAAAATTTTGAAAATTCTGAATTTTATTTTCTTAAACACTAAAAAATAAAAAGAATCATACTGCATAAAGTCTTTCTTTTACAATAAACTTAATCTTTTTTTTTTTTGACATTCAGTTGAACAATAATATTCACTATTTCCTAGTACATCAACTTGTATTCACAAGCAAAGAGACAAAAATGTTCCTTTACACTGATTGAAAACCAAGTCTCATCTACATCTCCACAGAAAGGATATTAACAGACAATGCTAAAGCAGCTCACCGGAATTATCTTGATCTGGAGGACGTTGTTCATCTTCTTCATGAGGATCAACTTGTGGTCTTACATTTGTTTCTTCATCATCATCTTCTGAGCAAGTTAACCAAATGACAAAATCAGTTCACACAGCTCACATTAATTTCAGTTTTTAGCAAATAAAACTTTAAAATTTAGTTAGAATAAAAGATTGGGAACACTTTTAGTTACACAATGCCTATAAAAATCTCTACAAAATGCAAACAGTAACTCAATAAAGTTACTGAATGTTTTGCATAAAAATTAAACCATACTTCATCAGGCAATGCAAGAAATGTACTTGTTTGTAATTTTTTTATAATTAACACTAAAATGGATTCACACCATTTTTTTGAGGAAGGTGATAATGATTGTTCTAGCCAAAATGCTTACTCTATATTTGTTATTAGATGGTAATTAAACTTACTTCATTCAAAAAGATCACTTTTCATTGTGACAGCTGTCATAATTTTTTTTTTTTTTTTTTTTAAATTGTCAAGTTGTACCTATTTTGCTTTGAAGCAAGAAGAAAATAACATTTTCATATTTAGGCATTTTATACTTTTTAAGAAAACAAAGATAAAAAAATGTCCTAGATGCTAAATACATTTATGCAATGTTTTCCGTGTTGAGTAGATCACATTCTGACTTTCATCTGAAAGTTCCGAGATAATTTTTATTAAATCAAGACAACCTTCTTTGCGTAAGAAAAGGAATGATTGTTGTATTTCAAAATAGAAAATGTTCATTGCTTAAGTAATGAATCACACACGGAAATACAGTAGAGTTTTTCTGCTTATGTGGAAACTACATATCAAAGCAACCAATTTTTCATTGCTTGATTCTGATATCTTTCTAGTAGGTTGACTATTACTGATGTATAAAATTGATTATTCTCAAGTAATGCTTCCAGTTGATCATCAACTGATCTATTTGTCTATTGAATATTGTTCAGAAAGCAACAGAATTTTTTGGTGACAGTCTTGCTCATTTCTTATATGTAGCTGTATAGTTATCCATTCAGAGTAAGTATATATTATTGTTTGGTTTTAAGATTTTCTTTTAGCAGGAAACAAAAACCATGTTTGAGAGTATTAATGATCATTTTATTTCCTGTTTTAAGCTTTGTTCTACCTATGGTAACATAGCAATAGGTATGTGGAAGGAGCTGGCAAGACTATGTTTACATAAGGTTATTTGGTGGGGGTGATTTCTGTGGTCTGGCAGTGGCCTAGTCCCAAAAATGCCAGATTAAGGAGGTTGAACTGTACCACCAATAAGATCTTCAATCGGGATAATGCTAGACTGTGTGTTTCACCATTGAATCACCATTTCCAGTTTTTAGAGAATTTTCTTAATGAATTTTTTTTTTTTTTTTATTTCTATGAAAAACTACAAAGAGTACAGACATAGTGCAGCTCTTTGCTCAAAAGAGCATAAAAAAAAGTTCTGAAATGATGGTTATTATGAAAGATAATAGAGTGGGGAATATAATGTGTTAAATAATTACATCAAAAAAGCAAAAATCTTATTTTTACTTAATCTAAACAATTTTTTTTATCACCTTATACAATATACACTCACAAAAAAACAAAATGTATATTTCTTCCATATAATGCATAAATTTCAAATAAAGTTTTGCATATTCTTATCTTCATTTTCATGTTCTTATTGTGTATAATGTAAATAAATATATAATATTTACTAAAGTTATAGTTTGGCACTGTAAACTACCATGAATATGTTTGCAGTTAATTTTTTTCTTCTTTTAAAGAGAAGAGCTAGAAGAATAATTAATTATTGAGAAAGTTTATGCATCCATAACAGGATCCTATTTTATGGTTGGGGAAAGTAAGAAAATTTTAAAAGTTAAGTTTTAAAGAAAGAAAAGAAAAAAGTAAAATGAGTTACCTACCAACAATAACAACATCATCATCACCTGTTTCAGTGTAAGGTTGAGTAGATGCCAAAGTTTCATTGTATGACTCAATTTCATCCTGTCAACAAAAAAAATAGGCATTAAATGGAATACTCGATATTAAGATGTTAATTTTGGAATATCTTCTGATGTAAATAAATGCTACATGAACAGCGATTTCAAAGAAAGAGCTTTCAAGTAAAATTAATTTTTAATTTGAGTTATCCATTTAGTTTCAATATCTGAGGAGCATAAACATTTTTAAAACTCTTTACACTACAAATAAAACAAGCACTTGAAATAATTTTTAAAGCATAAACATTCATCATACAGTTCAGTATATGATTAATCTTGTTTGTTAACAATTTGCTTTTATTTATGGTTTCTACTATATGAACTATTACATTCTCTTCTGAAGGTTCCTTTTTGATGAACAATGGTACATAAGCTTTGCAATTGATGAATCAATAGTCTACTTCATTATAAACTTACAAGTAAAGCCGGTAAACCTTGTGATATACCAAGTGACAAAAAAAAAAAAAATTACTAGATACTAGAAGTATAAATAAAATAAAACCCCCTGAAAGTTGGTTAGCCAATTCCCCATGAGTTATACAACAATATTTTTATACTTTAAAAGAGACTAAGTTAACTAACCTACCTTGTACTCAGGAAAAAAAAAAAAAATAAAAAAATAATGTTAACTCTGTACAAGGCACAAGATCCACTCACAGTAGAGTGAGAGAGCAAAATGCACAGTTTATAGGGATATGTGGTGACGATAAAGTTAACCTTAGATTTGAACAGGTTAAGATTGTAGCAAACAAGGAAGCATCCCCTTGGAAGTTGGTTCCACAATATTTTCTGGAGGAGGGAGTGGGGAGCTGCTTGAGTGGAACTTGCATCTCACCAATGCAATATGAAGGGAATGAGGGTGGTTCACTACAATGTGCACAGTATGGCAGGTCTTAGTCATGAATGTTAGAACTGGTGGAACTAAGGGATGTAATTTGTCTGATGGAAATAGCAATAGGGCATGAGGCTTGCAATGTTTTGTCTGAGGAAAAGGGGTTGTAGGGTGAATGCAGGGAAAAAAAAAAAAAAAAAAAAAAAAATCAAGAAAATAGTGCTGCTTTGTTTTGGTGGTGGCAGATTGAAAATTTTGGTCTACACACCTCAGAATTTTATTGATCAACTTATATACCAATGTATACCATAAGTTCCATCCTAATTTCTTAAAGAATAAAAGTATTAAGTATTTGGATCCATCTATTGGGTTTTTTTTTGTTTAAATATATCAAAAAAGCTTTTAAACAACATCAGAATTGGCAATAATTTTTTTTGCTTGTCACTTTTTGTGCATGTCAAGCAATAGCTCATTATCACTTCCCAAAAAGCTTGTTATATTTGAGACTTTGCAGACACCAGTACTAATACTAAGGCCTTCCAATAATATCTACACTAGTAATACTTGTTCAAGTAGTAATCACCAAATAGTATAATGATCAGAAGAGAATTGTAATCTGTATAGTAGTAGAGTAGAGAGAGTGAATGTATAGCAATAGTGGATAGACAAGAAGGGGGGGTGAACAGTGGTTGTATAGTCGTCAAGCTACTTCGTATTTATTCACTTCCTTTATGATCATGTGATCTACTTACTCATTGGCGATCTAGTTTCAAACCACAGTGTCAGCAACAACACTTACTCTTATACAACACCTTCTCTTTGAAATGACCTCCTTTGGGGTCTATATTTTTTTTAGCTTTGGTTTAATGGTTAGATACTCTGTTGGCCTTCTTTTCCTTTTGCCATAAATCCTTGGTTGCATTATTTCTGGTGGCATAAGAACGTTGAATGTGTCATACAGGATTTCCATCGGTACTTCCACTGAGTCTTTTTAATTTAGTGAAACAACATTTTAGTTGGTTAATATGTCACTTGTGCCCTCACCTATGTCCTTGTATTATGTACATCACTGCCAATAAGTTTCTTAACAATGCCATCTTGCCAAAATTCCTTCCCTCGCTGATATATCCTGAAAAATACTTTTACTCCAGGTTTGAAATAGGCATTTGTGTATTCGTTCTTTGATGTCCTCACCTTGTAGTCAGATAGTAGCTTATTGAAGATGGACTGGATTTTTCTAGCAAACATCAATTCTGCTGGTGACATTCCCAACAGTGTTTGGGTTTGGCGTAATACAGTAAACATTTAAAAACTTTTGAATCATAATCTCGTCCAACTTACTCTCCCTCCGATTTCCTTAAAGGCCTCTTAAATATGCCAACAAAACTTTCTGCTAGTCTGTTCGATCTAGGGTGATACGGTGGGAGGGAGCAGTAATGTGTTCAATTGCTAGTGATTTGATATGAATTCAGTACCATTGTCAGATACGATTGTGTCAGGAACTCCAGATCTTGCAAAAATTTCATGCAAGAAATTAACAGTTACTGTGGTAGTCAGTCTCCTGCATTTTAGTACTTCTGGCCATTTTGTAAAGCTATCTACAACAACCAGATAGTACACTCGATTTATTGGTCCAGTAAAATCAATATGAATTCTAGTCCATGGTCTATCAGTTGTCAGCCAAGAGTGAGTTTGCTGCCAGAGCTCAACCTCTGCATAATTTTACCACATTTTCTATATCTTTGTCCATTTAGCCAGTAGGTGTAGCATATCATTAAAGATTTCATCCTAGAAATCCCTGGATGTCTTCTATGAAACTCTTTCAACATTCATTTTTGTAATGACACCGATATAACTACTCTCTCAGTGTACATCAGTACACCATTGCACAATGAAAATGCACTAGTATTTCCAACAGTATTTTTTCCTGTAGATTTTAATTTATCCTTCATTTTTACTATGAAGTGGTCACTCTCTGCCTTAATTTTTATCTCTTGTAATTAGCAGATCTCTCAGTATTATATAGTACGTTGTTTATTTCGCTTTCAGCCCGAATCACAGCAATCTTGGTACTAATCAAAACAAACCATCCACAAAACTTAGCTTCTTAGACGGTAAAAATTCCATCTTGTAATTATAATAGGATTGTCCTCCAGTGCTGCAGGCGATTTGCCGTATGTGTAGGAACACCTTTTTTTAGATATACATATTGATAACGGTCGATGGTCTGTCTGACAAATAAATTCCCATCCATATAAGAACTCGTGAAATTTCTTCATTGCAAATATAACAGCCAATGATTCTTTTTCTATTTAACTATAGCTTCTTTCAGCTGCAATTAACGACCTTGAAGGATGCATATTGGCTTCATATTTCCGTCATCATACTTATGTAATATCACTGCTCCAATCCTTGTATCACTTGGGTCTGATGCAACAATTTTCAGGTTAGGGTTGAAATGAGTCTGACAGCTCTAATGTTAGTACCTTCTTAATCTGCTAGAATGCACTTTGACATTTTTCTGTCCATTTCCACTTGACATACTTCTTCAGTAGATTATTTAATAGTGGTATCAACTTGTGCATATTAGGTATGTATGTATGATAATAGTTTGCAAAGCCTAAGAATGCTTATAGTTTAGTAATATTAGTTGGCGCTGGCATATTCTTTATCGCACTCGCTTGTGCAAGATCTGGTCTTCTACCGGTCTCATCAATGATCTGCCCTAGATACTTGAATCTGGACATGAATAATTCACACTTTTCTTCCCTTATTTTGAAGCCATAATCTTTGATTCTTTCAAAGACTTTCTTTAAATAGTCAGCATGTTCTTTTCAGGTTTTGCTTTTTTACCAATATCTTGTCCATATATACCTGAGCACAATCCAACCCAGCCGGCATGGTATATATTATTTGTTTGAATATAGCTGGTGCAAACTTTACACCAAAAGGCAGACGGTTGAATTTATATAATCTTCAATGGGTATTAATAGTTAGTAATTTCGAACAGTCTTCATCCACAAGTATTTGTAAGTATGCATCAGAGAGGTTCAACTTTGAGAAAAATTTACCTCCATTTAGTGTTGCAAAAATTTCTTCTGGACTAGGTAATGGGTAATTATGCTGTTTCAACATTTCATTTAGTCTCGTCAAAAAATCAGCACATACTCGTATTCTGTTATTTCACTTCTTAATGTAGACTGTCAGTGCTGCCCATTCAGAATAGTCTATTCTCGATATTACTCCCAAATTCTCCAGCCTGTCCAATTCATTGTTGATTAGATCTACAACCACAAATGGTACACTTCTTTTTGGATTAAATGCAAAACATTACATTTCTTTCAACTGAAACTTGGCTTTTACTCTCATGCATGTCTGGAGACCTTCAGAAAAAAAACCTGAAAAAAAAATCTTACAGTTCACTTTTCAGTTTTTCATTTGCAGAACTGGCAACAATATTTGCATTATTGAAAAACAAGTTAATAGGTACATCCCACAGATCGAACAATGCCATCCAATCTGTACCAAACAGATTAGGCGTGTTTTTCTGACGAACGAAACGTTACAGCTGAATTTGTCTAAAAAGTCTAATCTTTTCCCTGAGACTCCATAAGCGATTTTCTCAGAAGTTAATTACCTGGCTTTACCCATTTTTTTCCCCAAGTCGGCTCATTAGTAATAGTATTATCCAATCCTGTGTCTAATTGCAACGTGATCTTCACATCATTTATTTGTATGAAAACCTATTTACTCTTTTGTGAAATGTAATTAATTTACTCTTTTGTGAAATGTAATTAATTTGCCTTTTGGGTTTCTTATTACTGCATGTATTAATTCTGTTCACATGCGTTTTATTTCTTCATTTTTTTTTGAATCTGCAACATGCACTCTTGTCCTAATTTCCCACACTCAAAGAATTTCTTGTTTCTGAAGAAACAATCCTTTTTAAAATGGATATCACAACAACCGTGGCAAATATTAGGTATTGAGCAGGTTTTATAGCCTTCCTTTATAGTTTTATCAGAAGGTGGAACATGTTTGTAATTTTTCCTCCTAGTTGGTTGGACACTGTGAACCTGTGAATTTTCTTTTTCTTCAATCTTTGCGGTATCAAGCTTTAAATTCACAATGTGTTGACACTCTTCAGCTATTCTCTTTGAGATAGCTTAAAGAGAGTAATCTAAAACATGATTTAATTCAGTTAATCTCTGAACATCATTCAACACAAAACTGATCCTCACTCAAGAATATTCTGCTTACTTCAATTTTGTCTGAAATCTGAATTTTTTCTTTAATATATCATGTGTTATCACAATCTCATATAATAATGCAGTAACCTGATATTGGCTTTAAATTTTTAAGTGGGATTAAATTCACTGCTGGATCTACAAAATCAGCTGAAAATTATAAAATTAATACAAAAATAAATGTTGTAATGAAAAATATTTTCAAAAATACTTAAATGCTAAACTAAAACACTACAACTTACATCTTCATCATCTTCATCTTCCTCTTCATCTGGAATTTCATCAACATCATCATCATCTTCATCCTCATCATCTTCCACTTCCAGCTCGGTCTCTTGATATGTTTGAGTCAACTCTGAGGTTTCATCCTGATTCAAACAATCCAAGACATTAAATAAACATGATAAAAACACACACACAGACAAAATACTGAGTCAAGCATATAGCTATATCCCAAAGTGTTCCTACACATCTTACTGTTACACTAGTGAGAATTGTTGCCAATTCTGATATTTTCAAAATATAAACTTTTCTCAATGCTAATGCATTGAGAAAAGTTTATATTTTGTACTCTAACAAATTTAGATTATAAAATTCAATTGAAATCAACCACAGTACTTCAGCAATTTGTAGAAATGCACATTTATGCTAGATATTCGAAAGCAAATATGAATTGTTAACAATTGCATATCTAGGAATGTTACTCTGAACTTTGATGACCCAATCTAATTGAAAAAATAAAAGATACAGAAGTCTTTTATTCTGTATTTAAAACAGGTTTTGTTGTCTACTAAATTTTTAATAATTTTTTCTTGATTGTTGGTAGATTATGTTTGTACCTTGATGTAAAGGAATTGTCCATAGTGAAAGAAAAGAAAAAGGAAAGTAGATGAAATTCCAAGTAAGCGTATGGTGCTTTGACGTGTTTTTGTAATTTTTACCTGTGGAGTTGATTTTTCTTTTTTAACTTTTAAAACTGCAATATTGCAGGATTGTAACAATGTGGATTATGAAAATTTAAATACATTTTAGAATGTCTATTCCAGAATTGTAAGTGATTTTGTTAATTGGTGATTGTTCTGATTTTAATATTGATAATTGCTAAAATTAGTAATCTTACCAATATTGCATGCTACTACACCAACTCGAAATTTCAAGTAATTTTTTTTTTCTTTCTCAGTCAAAATGTCAGAAACTTAACAAAAACACAAGTATGCGTAATAATTTTATAATAGGATGGTCTATCACCTAATTAAAATGTGGACTTCCAGGTTAATAAAAAAAGTTCCTGATATTCTTTTGGGTTGAGAGGATTTGAATATCATTGGTAAATCTATGCTAATAAACAATAACATTTGGTTACAGAGCATAGTTAAAAGATCATTTTATTTTTTATTTAATCATTTCCCCGCAAGCAATGCCATAAAGCCACTAAGATGCAAAGGATTACTGGGAGGGGTGGACACTTATGGAGAGAGAAGAATAAAAAGGACAGGAATTAACACAGAGGATATTGATTAACATTGCAATTAAAGTCTTGAAGATCAAACGTGACTGGGAAGCAAGAAGCCAGAAGAGAGTTTCACAAACAAGTGTAAGAGAAGAAACTGTTAGCAGAGGACTTCTAGCTACATCTAACCTTTTCAACTGTAAAATGATGAAACCTTGCTGCTAATCTAGTACTGCACTTAAATTCATAAAGTCTAGGTATCATAGAGAATAATTACCACAAAAGTATTTATAGAAAAGACACAGAGAAGCTACATTACGACAATGGGAGAGTGACTAAAGCCAGATGTCAGGACCAATAATATTGCAGATTCTTTGGATTTTATGAAGAATCTTTAAATATATAGCAGAAACACTAGACCAGATGTGGCAGCAATATTGAAAGCATAGAAGAATGGTAGACTTATAAATATGTAAGATGGATTCTGATGAAAGAAATTGTCTAGCGTGACACAATGAATCAACTTTACTATCAGCAGACTGAGCAATTGATTCAACATATTTCCACAGAATGTCAGTGGAAAAACGTTAGCTCGAGAAAGCACAATGAGTCAATCTTCTGGAGGTTAGCATCAGCCATGATGATGGAAGGCAAAAAGGGTCTTCTCAGATGATTAAAAGAGAGCAGTTTCATTTTGGAGGCATTAAAATTAATAAGCCATTCCTTGCCCCAGTTAACAACCGATTGTAGGTCTTTTTGAGATTGAATGCCAATCAGACTTACTATTAAGATGAAAGTAAATAGTTGCGTCATTAGTATAGATATCAAGTTGGGAACTGATAACATCAGGAAGGTTGTTGACGAAAATTAAGAACAAATAATGTCCATCCAAGGGTAGAGTCACCTGCATTAATACAAAAAGATCTAAGTGTAACATGAAAACACCTCCAGAATTTAAAGAAGATCAAATGGATTATGAAACCTGGAGGGAAGATTTGTAATTATGAATACTGTCTGCAGACTTGCTTTTTTTTTTTTTGGGGGGGGACCATTGCAATATATCTAAATTTAACAAGCAGAGCAAAGCTAGCATCATTTGAATTGTCCATGCTAGAAATGAGCACTGAAAATGGGTAACAGTTGCTTATTGAGAAGCTTGCTCTTGTGTTTTGCCAAAATTAACAACTGAAGATGCTTTAATGCCTATTTGGCATTTGAAAATTTAAAACAGGAGCCTAATGGAAATATTGAAGAATACTTAAGTGCTTTTGATATTAAACTTCATAAATCAAGAGAAGCCAATGTGGAACCATGGGATGCCATGCTTGCATGTAGATTGTTGAAATCTGAAAACTTTATATCTTCAACAGCAATATATGTAATCTAATCTGCCACCAAGAAAATCTTATTAAAAATATAATAGATCTATCTTGTCTGTTGTCATTAACAAAACTTGTTTGAATGAACATTTGCTGTCTATGTGTTACTGTGTACAGGTATAATTTGTTTTAGAGTTGATCAATGATTAATCAGCTGATAATTGGTCATACCAGCACTTGCCAATGGTCAGTGACTTTTCTTTTTTTTGCCAGTTAAACAGCTTTCATTCTTGTTTATTACATTACAGAAATTTAATCAGTTATCAATAATATAGAAGGAATTTAAATAATATTCACAATCTTTGAGAGTAATTAAACTAATTTATACAACCATTATTTGTATATATATATATATATAAAAAAAAAAAACTGTTGAGTAAACTTGACAAAATACTAATACTATAGAAAGCAAGTATATATTTGAAATGTCATATGCCATTAAAGATAAATGGAGAGTGAGTGACTTGTTAGCAAGATAAAGAAAAAATCAAAAAGGTAAATTAAAAGAAAGTTTATAAACATTATTCTATTATAAAAATAGCAACTGTTTCTGCTTAATATAATGGAGGGGGGAAATACAAGAAGTAAAAACTGAATTATTTGATCAATAATTTCCTTTTATGTATCACATGCTTAATTGCAATTCCTATTATTTAAGATAATTAGTTTTACTAATGTTTTTTTTTTTTTCAAAGTTCCACTAAGTTATTTTATTATTTTACAAAAAAAAAAAAAAAAAAAAAAAAGAGTTCATACAATTACTTCTGTATAATTTGTCTGAAGTGGCAACATAAGATGATAAAAAAATAATTATATAATTTTCAATAGCTTTCTTGTATAAATAAAACATTTAAAAAGAAAAAACTTTTGACAAAGATCTTTGAGCCTGTTACAAGTTATTTCAACTATAATATTGTTCTTAAAAATATAACCAGATAGTTTACCAAATATATAAAATGATTAAAGATGTTTTTGACAGATTTTAGTTACACCACAGAAAACGGTATTCTAAATAGGGGAGGGGCATTAATCTGTTAAAAGTTCATATTTTCATGTAAATTAGAAATCTTTTCAAATACTATAAACTGCAGGCTATTTGGATGAGAGATGTCAAATATATTTTGAATAACTAACTTTACCATGAGTTATAATAAGGACATTTGCATATGAAGACATTTCTACAAAATGTTTGAAGAACCAAATAGTGGTATAATATCATAGTTTAATAGAACACCAACAGGAAATATTTTTTTTTTTTTAAATGTGAGGGCTTCGATACGATATTGGGCAGTTAGTAAAAAGATGTGAAGATTGCAACAGTTTCTGCATAATACAGATCATATGTGCCATACAAAATACAAGTTATATCACTGCAAAATTTTGTAAAAAACTTCAAATTATAAAGTTCCAAATAACAAGTGTAGTGTACATTGTAATGTTCATTCTTTACTACTTGAAGAAATTTCAGAAGCATATTGACTGTGTTGGGTCTCTACAAGTTACATTCTTGCAGCTCTTCATACATCAGATTTATTTGCCGTTTTCATTCTTCTTCATAATTGGTAGCTTCAGGTGAGATGGAATAAAAGTTAAAGGATTTTTGAGATTCTAACAAATGAGCAACCTTAGCTCCTCTTTTTGAGTTTGGGATTTTATGTTCAGTGAAATCAGAGCTGCTTTTACCTACTTTACAGCTAATTCAGAAATGCAATGTCCACTTTTTCTTAATGATTCAGGTTAGGTTCAAGGGTCTTTATAAAGTGACTGTTGCAGGCTTCACTTTGTCCCTGCAAGCCAAGGGGTTTCAGGTTGACACACTACAGGAATTTCAACATATTGCATGGATCTCTGGTAAATGTTGTTTCAGTTAGTTTATATTGAAATTGATAATGATTATTTGGATCTGTTGCAAATTTTGTTAACTAGACTTTTGGCCAGCTAGTTGAATTTCAATATAAGAAGGCTTAGTGAGCAGTTTTTATTGTAACAAGTTTTAGATTCCAGTTCTCAGTTTTTGAAATGCTTCCTTCCTTCAAAGATGTTTGCAGTCATCAAGCTGTTGACAAAGTCATCCCACTTCACAATGCTAAGATTATCTTTTACAGAATATTGCTTACTTTTGGGTGGATTTTTTTGCATTTTACAACTATGGGTTAAATAGCTTGACTAAGTATGGTGAGTACAACTACACCCCTGAAAGCACAGTCAATCAGGGAGTGGTTCCTCCAACAGGCATCAAAAGGATTTGGATTTTTACTTATTTGTTGCATATGATGATACATAGAAGTTGAAATAATGGATATTTTCTCAACAATGACAAGAATGTTTCTCTCCTAAGATAATTGGCTTTTTATCATATAGAATCTCGTTCTATATTTTGGACAGTAAAGTTCACATTTCAACAAGCAGTCCATGTTAACATAACCACCAATGTTACAAACTACTTAAAACCTTTTTATATGCAACATAATAGAATCAATGTTATAGGAAACATACAAAAACAAAATTGACAGAAAAATGATTTTAAAAATTGGTAGCAAGAATTTCATCATACTGCTTTTAAATTTATACTGTTTTGTGCTATGTCAAGAGCTCTCTGCATTATCATACAGTGTATATCACAAGTAAATACCAACAACTTTTTTTAGTTTTAATCCTAATGACATCTGCATGATACTTTGTTTTATATGACTCTGAAAACACTTAAGTTTTTAAAAATAGCTTATTTAAAATGAAAACAAAATAGCATTAACGAGCCATACCAATGTTGTCTAAAATTATATTTTAAAAATAAACATAAGTACATAATAAAAATAAATGTAAGTACATCAAAAGAGAATGATGCAGAAGCATAAGAAAATGTCACATAATAGTTTTCTTTCTTTTAAATTTAAAATAAGCACAAAACTTCAGGTGTTCAGGTTAAATAAATAAGGAAAAAAAAAAATCAAATATAGATGAAATCTGATTCACACTTGAACTGAAGTTAGCAGATATACTAATTTGTTAATATCAACAATTTTATAAAACTAATTAAATAAGCATAAAATAATTTATCACTGGAAGAATATGTAATTATAAAAAAAGAAAAAAGGCTTAAAAATAGACAATATAACTTAATTCTATTTGATCTAATTGCATATTTTCATAATTTGATTTTCTGATACATCAACACACACTTTGGTAGAGCATATCACCCCAATTTGATCTTTTTGCACTTAATACATAATGGACAGTATTATGTTATGCATCCAGCTAGACAAAAATTAATTATTAGTGTGATTTCTATATGTTTATTGTTATAAAGTGTATAAAATTTGATTCAAGTAATGTGAGAAGTTATATTACATATAATTACATGTATATTACAAGGATGTGTTAACCCAGAAGTAACTGAGACAAGATTTTCTCAAGCATGGACAGCAGAGTGAGAAAATGATACCCCTACAGATTAAATAATGGGTTCAGTCAGAAACTTCTTAAAAAGGTCAACATCTTTTGACAGACACCAAAAAATGACCAAATGATAAAACAGCCAAAATATTGTGATTTTCACAACTAATTTGGGAACAGTAGAGTAAATTGGTGAACAAAAACTCCAATATATAATCTATTGTTTTGCATGCATTTTTGAAAATGAAAAAATATCTGGTTTAATACTTCATTTAGCGTTTTGTCACTAATACCATTGGTAAAAATTTTAAAATTTCTTATTTTACTACTTTAAAAGTAAAGACATTCTTTGCTAAATTTAAATATAAAAATACTTAATAATCAATTGTAGAAAATTTCAACTAGAATAAAAACTGGACATTTAACTTTTAGATATAAGCAAATGTAGCTTTAGAAATATTTAAAATTGCTCCCCACCCCCAAATATTTTTCAATAACAGTATTACATATAAATGTACAACCCCACACACACACATATATATATATATATATATATATATATATACGATGATTACTTAAGTGATTAGACTTAGTGTAGGTAAGCCTATTTTCAGCTTAAAAAAAAAAAAAAAAAAAAAAAATGATAAGATTGGTTAATTTGAACCCCACCAACTTTATGGTTGTTCATTATTACTGGAGAGAGAAGGGGGGCGGGGCACACTAGAAGCAATTAGATTGTTGCTATTTATACATCCTTCCACTATCATACTCAAGACAATCTGTCCAACATTAAAAAATATAGAAGCTTTATAACTTTAGATTTTACATTAATATAAAATTTATTTATTAAACAAAGTTTTGATAAAAGAGAACAGGCAATTCAAATCATTCTGTTGCTTATAGACATGACCAATTGAGAAGAGATTAATCATTATGATGATGAGAAGAGAATGTTAAAGCAGTAAGAGAACTTGAACGTATCAAATAGCAGCAGAGGAGCAGAATAAGTTGTCTTTTCTCCATCTTATCTCATACTACAAATATGCAATATTAAAAGTTTAACAGCATTAGTGAAAATTAAAAACAAAAGCACTGAACTTTCAACAGAAGTGATTTCTTTTCAATATGCAGTTTGACTATATGATTAAACAAGCATTTTGCTCCATATTAATTTAATATTTTTTCTATATCTAGAGTAAATTTTTTTTCCCTATACACAACAGCCATGTATAATTAACTTTAAAAATATTTATTAAATATCACATTAATATAGTTTCTTGTTTTATAATGAAGTTAAAAACAATTTCAACAAGTAAAAAATTATTACTTTATCTTTTTGCACTTTTTTTTCTTTATCAAATCAACATACAGGCTAAGAATAAATTTTTCCTATATATTTTTTTTTTTTTATCATGTATTGTTCAGTTAAAATATTAATGCTGTCAAAAGACCGATTCCCAAGATGAAACATGATTAAAAAGAAAATCACAAAAGAACAGTAATGCCAACAAGATGTAGACATGACAAATAGACCATGCCTTCCATAATATATGCCAAAGGTGGGTGTCAAATTGGGAGCTACAGCACCTACCTGGTCTCCATCACTGTCCAGAATTATGATGGTACTACTCTGGGTGGTCATCTGCGGCCCATGCTTAGTTGGCCTAGCCAAACTCTGCCACTCACTGAGGGTTGTGGCTGAGTGACCTTGGTGTTCAATCACACTGCTGAAGTAGTTACCACCGACTGCAGATGACCAATGGCCAATGTCTGGTCTTGGCCCAACAACATCCTTCAAACAATAAATGTTAACCACATAACCAAATCCAAGGAGTAGAAAAAGTTTCAATAAAGAGCTTTTTATTTCTTTTCTTTCATTGGTTCTTACACCAAGGATTCTTAACCACAAGAATGTTGGACCTGATATTTATGGCCCAAGATTGGGGAAAAACATTTGTCTAACTACCAAAACAGTGCAACATTGGTCTTGGTTAAACTATTTTGAAATTATCAGAAGCTATATGCAAATGATTGTAGAAAGGGTGAGATATAATGAACAGCTATCATCTTGTTTACATTTTAAAACTTTTTTGTAGAGTTTAACATTTTCACTCAAAATGCCAACTGCATTAATTTTATACATCACTTACTATTTCATACAAATTTTATTGCTAAATTAAGAGACCAAATAAATGGTCATAAAAGATATTGACTAGCAACTTAGTGAACATAAACATGGGAGAAGCCATGAACAAGGTTGCCTTTGTAAAACTATGATGAACAGAATTTATTATCTTTACAGCTGAAATCATGCCACATAATAGCTTATGTAGCCTCTGTAAAATATATAAAAACAGTTTATCACACACACACTAGTATTAAAAAAGATGCAGTTTATTTACACTATACAGCTAATAAAAACAGTTGACTGAACAAATACCTTTGGCCTGCAATTTAAATAGTGTTTTAAATAGGCAAAAGAAACTTTTTATTTAAAATCTGGGCAAACATGGACAAATGTGCCCACAATAAAATGTAGTGTAAAAAATAAATTTAATTATTATATGCTATATTATTCAAACCAACAACTTAGTTGTTCACAACATTCATTGTACCCTCCAGAAAACCTTTAGGTGTCTTATCCTACTCAGCAACCTTATCAGAATTTTCAACTGAATCCTTTATTCATTTCATGGGAGTAGACTGTTCTCATACCATCTTCCACTGAATCAAACACAGAAATTTAAATCACAACTGCCAGAGACCTAGATATGTTTTAATCAACTAGGCTGTCTCCTAGACAATCCAGTGGTGTCATTTTAGAGACTGAAGCCTAAAGTTTGTATTCAGGTGGTAGAATTTTACGATTATCTCAAGTCAGGATGCTCATACAATCCACATGGACTGAATAAATATTTAAACAAGAAGTTTACTGAGCACAATGACTAATACCTGAAGAAGACCTGAGAGTACAAGTTGAAAAGTTGTGAATATAATAACCAAGATTAGCATTTAGGTTCAAATACTAAGGGATAAATAATCAGCAAATGTTAAGGATAAGTGTAAGTATTCTATGGTATTTTTAAGAAATAAAAATAGAAAAAAATTAACCCTAACAAAATAAAATATAGAAATGTTTTACACACACGTTTTGAATTTTTTTTTTTTTTTTAAATAAAACTTAATTTTGTCTATCTCACAAAATCATTTCTGTGCATCAGTACAATTTGTATTACATTATAACTTAAGAATACTCTACAAAATATTTTATTAAAACAAATGCCTATCTGAAATAATTCAATTTTTTTTTGTGTGGTCATATATAATTTTGCTTATATATATATACACATACATACACACTGGTTCAACTAATGCAAGGCCCAAGAGTCACTCACAGTAAAGGGTTACCAAGTGAGATTGTTGTGAAGGGAAGGGGAAGGGGAAGGAGGAAATAAGAAGCTGAGTGAAACAAAGGAACACAAAGGGAAGGGGGGATATGGTAGGTCAAAGTTGATGAAACTAAAGAATGTAACATCTAAAAATCTGCCATAGAAATAGCAATATAATAGTGAGAGGCTAGAATTGTTTCATCTGTGGGTTAAAGGTTGCAGGGGTAGAGTATAAATCATCACCAATAAGGTCACAGAATCACTTTTGAACTTTGTCAAGGCTGCCAGTGAGGACTGGGCAGTACCAGCCCAGATGTGGTAGCAATATTTCATTCTTGGCCTGATCTGAATCTTGTAAAAATAGAGCATGGCAACAGGAGTCAGGTATTTTCTGGTGTTATTCAAGGAATCAATCATTCTTTTGTGATGACATGAATATACATGTCATTTGAGGCCAGAGAGGAGTTTTAGAACCAGTAGGCATTCAAAGCAAGAGCCCTGATTGAGGGTATGACCACTCCTCAGGCTTGGTGCATATGAAATGTCACTAAGTTTTGTTTTGAGCATATTGATCGATACAAACCAGACTTACTATATATATATATATATATATATATATAATATATATATATATATACACACACACACACACACACACACACAACATCAAATGTCATTAAGTATGATTATTTTCTTAAAGTGAGTGTGTGTGTGTAGTAGTAGTACTTAGTGTAAAGTGCTCAATATCAGTGATAGAACTAATATATTCAGTTGTATGCATATGAGTTTGTGACCCTGGGTCTCACTTTTTTTTTTCTTTTAAAAAAATATAGTGTGAGTAAGACTGATTTGTATCTTTCAATACCCCAAAAACAAAATTAGTGACATTCAGGGTCACAAACTTGTATCTACACAGATGAATATATATGTAATGCACGCACGCACGGATACCCAGCATTGCTCAGAAGATCTCTGAATAATAGTTCATTATTGACAATTTATTTATATTTTTCAGCCATCTTATGAAAAATAATTTTTATTCAATCTTTAAAAATATAAACTTCATTGTTTTTTGGTTTGTTACAAAATAACTCAATTTACCACAAGGCGGGGGTGGGGGGTGCTTAGCATCCCCATATTTTTTTTTATTCAAAAAGACTATTTTTCTATTTAAATACTAACATAAATACTCTATTAATGTTTTCAAACAAATCAAACTTAGATAAAAGTTCATTAACCTTTTTCAAATTATTAATAAAAAAGTAAACGAACTTAAATTAAGATATATTTAAACATTTAATTTAATCATTTTTTTTTCAAGCAAAAACTATATCAAGCCTTACTTCAAAAAAATTATTTACTATTTATTTTGAAAGAGAAATTAAATTTTTTCAAACAAATAAAGTTGTACTTTTAAACATTACATTAAAAAAGCAAACTTTTCTCCGTAAATGAATTTAATTACTATTTTGAAAGAGCAAGATACATTGAGAATTTAGTTTTGAAAAGTGATCATGTTTAAGTTTCAAGTTATATTTGTATTTGAAAAGAAAAAATTATAATTAAATAAAAATTAGAAGAAACAGATATGAGTTATAGTCAACATTAGTCATGTTGAATATTTATTTTACAAATTTAACTATATCTTATTTAAATTAATTTTTGAAAAAGTAAGGCTTGCTATAATTTTATGCTTTAATAAAATTTAATTTAAAATTTAGTTTTTTATGTTAGTTACAAACAAGAAAAAAAGAAAAAAAAAAGAAAAAAATGAAGTTTATTTTTTAAAGATTAAATAAAAAAAAAAAAAATTATTTTCCATAAGATGGCCGAAAAATATTAATAAGTCAATTAGGATGATACTGAGTCTGTATATACAGACAAACCTCATCAATGGACTAATAAGCGGGTGTCCGTTAAAGCTGATTGTCTGTAGATGGAAAGGGATTATTTTTTTTAGTTACAAAACCTCTATAGTAAATACCAGTAGATATGATCATAATGTAAATACTATAAACATGTATACATGGCATAAATAATTATATACTTAATATCGATATATTAATCAAAATAACAAAAATAATAGATTTCTCACAGCTATTTTCTCATGCATGTGCTAATGTATCATACTTTCTGTCTGTTTACAATTGAAAGGCCCACCACCGCTGCCAAGCAGTAACTTTGAGAACTAATATGACCTGTTCCCCTAAGCCTGCAAATTTTGAAATGCATCACTGAGAATTTGGAAGTTTTTTTTACTGTTTTGTCTGTAGAGGAGAGGTTTGTATATTTATTTTGTAGGTGGACGGACACACACAAATATTTGAATAAATAAATATTAAACTTTTTGGCGAATAATTTTATTTAATATTCTTTTAAATGTACTTTGTTGTTTTAATATTCATTTTTTTAAAGTTATGCTTTTATTTACTATAGATGTGAAAACAAATTCAAGTTTAAATATATCTTAATTTAAATTTATTGACTTTTTTATTAATAATCCCCTCCAAAATAAATAGTAAATAATTATTTTTCAAAGTAAAGCTCACTATAGTTTTTGCTTTAAAAAAATGTTTAAATTTAAGTTTAACTTTATTTAGATGTTTTAGCTGGACACACTTGAATATTAAACTTTTTGTCAAATAATTGTATTTAATATTCATTTTTTAAATTTACTTCGTTTTAATATTCATTTTTTAAAGTTATGCTTTTATTTATTATAGATGTGAAAATAAATTCAAGAAAATAAAAATTTAAAAATATATACATGTATAGTGTTTCGAAAGTATCAGCAGAAAAAAAAAGTAAAAACGAACGGTAATTCTAATCATGAATAAGAATTATTACCATTCGTTCTTATTTTTTAATTCTGAAAATTTCAAATGCATTTTAATTTTAAAATATCTTCATAAATACAAATCATACAATAATTTTTTTTTTACAAAAAGCTGGCTTGAGTGATAATGAGTCTGTATATATATTTACTTTTTCATTAATTACTGTAGCTTTTTAATTTTAGCTGGACACACACACACAACTGCTTTTTATATATGTATAGATTGTGAGCGTGTGTGCATGAAATTAACTTCTGAGGTGAAGTTTATTAGGAATAATTTCCCCCATCCTTTTTTTTTTGTTTTATAATCTCATAAAAGTTAGCCTTGTTCATCTACCAAAAACATCTTTCTTCAAGTACTCCAAAAATAAATCAAACTTTTCTTTTTATCTTAGTTATAAATAGCAAGCCAGGATGGGGAGGGAACTAATTTTGTAAAACACTTCAAGACAGACTTGAAAAATAGATTCTGACTAATTGCTTTAGGTAGAACTTTTGCCTATTCTTCATATCTCATTTTTTTTTACGGACAAGTGTAAATCAGAAAATTTGTATAATAAAATAAAGCAAATAAAAGACAACACTTTAATGGGCATGGTGTGTGTGTGTGTGTGTGTGTGTGTGTGTATGGGGGGAAATGGAAATCTTGTATACATATCTTAAAGCCCAAATGTAAAAGAATTATAAGTAGAGAAAATAAATATTTGAATCCATTCATTTTGGATGCTCGGAATATCAAGTACACTTATGCATTACTATTTAACATTCCTTCTTTTTATGCATAAGATGCTTATAGTCTTCCAAAGTCAGATTTAGATCAAAATAGAAAATTTCATAAGATTTTTTTCCTGACATCTACTTTAAAATCCAAACAACCTTAGGCAAAAATTCTAGATTAAGAACTATAAATTAGGAAAAAAGAAAAAAAAAAAAAAAAAACTGAAAAAGTATAAGTGTCTAAAATTTAAGAAATGCTTATCTAATAAAGGCAAAAAATTTAGTAACTTGTTACTAACTTGTTTCTTCTGAGCATCAGTTGAGCTCAGAATTGTGGTTTGAGTCTGCTCATCTGTTACAGTAATCACTGGAATAGAACCCATCGAAGCCTAAAGAAAAATAAAACAATTGCCTATATCTGTTCTTACTTTAAAAAGAATTCTTTTTTGAAATCTTGAAATTAGCACTAACATATTTAACACTGAATTTCAAAGCTATAAAATAAATTTTCACATTCATTACAAAAGAATTTAACTGGATATATACTGGATATCCTTATATTATAATAGATTTTATTAAAATATTAAATATTTTATACATTATATGAAGAATATTTTTGTGAATATCACTCATATTAGTGAGTGCTAATTAACTTTTTCAATATTCTTTAAAATTAACACATATGGAATTTCTTTTAGCAGAAGCATGCATACTTCATATACAAGTATAGTGCAAGTTTTTGTGAACATTTTTTTATGCATAAAAACACAGGTTTTTTTTTTTTTTTTTTAAGAGGTTAAAAATCACTAATTTTCATTTTTATTGACTGGTTGCCCTATATACATGTAATTTTTTTTTTTTCAAAGGTGGGGGATTCATGACAAAATATTCAGGGGTCACACTATACATGAAGTTAGCCTATACACAAGTATATAAGGTATGTCTTAGTATTTAAAACAATAGCAGATATAGTTGGCTTAAAAAATTACAACTTCAAGTATTTTATAAAAAAAAAAAATAATTGATGCTAATATGCTAAAATAGATACCACCACTAATTCACTGAAAAAAATAAAATAAAAATACCACAATGAAAAAAGGCCCCAAATTTGATAAAAAACAACATTTTAATCATCAATTTTTTTTTGCTATTAAAAGGAAAGACCAAAGTATTTTTTGATTATTTAATTTTTTTAATCTTTCCTATTACATTCGAAATTTTGGTTAAAAATCCTGTTTTTATTGCATCAGTAGGTAGGGTGTGGGTGGGTTAACCAAAGATTAGTATAGAAAGTTTTAGGGTCTTTTTTTGTGGTAAAATATATAATTTGGAAATTCTTGCAAAAAAATCAAATAATTGTCAGATTTTAATGAAACTTTCAGGACTTATTCACAAATGAATTCAATTATTTTAGTTTTTTTTTTTTTTTTAAATCTTGGTAAAAATATTATTTTTTACATCTGTTACCACCACTTAATTTTATGAAATTTCAAGAAATTAAATTTTCACCCCCTCAATTAGTTAAAAGCAGAACTCCATGGAGAATTTAAATCAAATTTTCTTGTAAAACAAACATTTACTAAAAACCTGCTTTGAATTGTAAAATAAAAAATGCAATAAAACTAAGACATTTAATTAGAAAAGCTTTTAATTGCTTTTATAAATAAGATATTAAGGACATCATTCTCTGATGAATAATGAATTTTTGCAAAAATTGTTTATTTTTTTTAAATCAGAATAATTTAAATTTTAAATATTTTAAAACTTAATTTTGTCCTTTTAAATAATATTATTAAGTAAAAACTATATTTACTAATCACAAATTGAAAAGCTTAGTACAATTCATCAAACACCAATTTTTTTTAAATTTTGATTTTTTTTTTTGTAAGTATATAAACATGCTATTTTTTGCAGATACAGAGGTTCATTATCAGAAAATAAGAGCGATAGCTATAGTAAATTTAAAGCCAAAGTATCTAAAACTCAATAAAACATTAAATTACAGAGAATATTTTCCTAAATTTTTAAGATTACTGAATATTTAAAAATTGTTTTGAGGAGTGAGGGCTCATGCTATATTCTTCAATATTTTTTTTTTTTTCAGAACCCCCACCACCACCACCAGTAGAAAAACATTAGATAAGCATCTGTCATCAAGCTGTGAACAGCTACTGCCATGTTAAACAAATGCATTTCTTTGATATTTTAAACTCATTTCAAATCAGATTAATTATACTTTAAATCAGCTAATATTTCTCAAAGTTTCAGAAAAGTATATCTTAGTTTTGGAAGATTTTTTTTTAGTAAAAGAGAATTACATTGTGATAAATGAGGGGGGAAAAAAAGAAAAGAAAAAAAAAGTGCTTAAATCAAATTTTTTAGCAAAAAAATATCCTTCTTGCCAATGTAAATTAGTTTTGAAATAGAGCAAAGTATTTTGCTTACTGGAAATATTAAATTTAACCTATTAGCTTGAGATTAAAACCAAAATAAAAGCTTCAAGAAAGATTTTTCATTTTAAAAAATTCATTGTAAACCTTAAGAATCGTGAATCTGTGGAGGTAACTATGCTAAAGTATTCATCTAACATTAATTACTTACAAATTTAAATTTTAAGGAAGATCATAAAAGCCAAACAAAAACATTACTTACTTGCCCAGTTTTTGAACGCTTTACTTGATTATCTTCTTCAGAACTAGAAAAAAAAACAAAAAAACAAACAAAAACATTTAGACGATTTTACATTCTGGTGGAGATTTTTAAGTAAATACCATCTGAAAATATGTAATAATTCAATATTGCAAGTAAATTATCAGAAGTTTAAATCTAGATTATAAATCATTGAAAAAAAATAAAAAAAACAAAAATAAATGAAAAAAATAAATAAAAAAAATAAAATAGAAAAAATTTAAATTAAAAGACTTCATCCATATCTTCATTTAAAAAAAAATAAAATAAAATAAAAAAAATCAATAGTCACATCATGTTGAAACACCGGTTCCCATATATCACCAAAGTTAAGCAACATCAAGCCTGGTCAGTACTTAGATAGGTGACCACTTGGGAACATCAGGTGCTGTAAGCTTGCATGTGCAGGTGGTGTAATGGCACAGAATTGGAAATTGGAGTGCCAAGTTCTAACTCCTATTGGGTTTGTTATATTAACTTATGCGCAAATACCCTTGGGAAAGATGGGTTAATTAGTAAGACATCACTAAACCACTATTATCTCAAAAAATAACTTGCAAAGGGTTGGTAAGCTGTAGAAAACAACTCAACTATTAAATCAAGAGGTTTTGCTTAGTGCAACAGCCACCTAATTGTACAAATATACTTCCAAGTTCTTGATGGTTTTTTAATGGTATACATTTGATGATTGGAAGGTAAAATATGCCTATTAAAGTACAATCAGTAACATTTTAACATTTTAACATTTGACAAAATCAGAAGAACTTTATATTCTATAGTTCATTCCTTCCACACTACCCAAAAAATCTGTCAGTATATTTTTTTATTTACAGAAATAAGACTTACACATCAGTATCATCTCTGCTTCTTTTGTTTCCAGACTGAGAAGTTGATGGTTGAGGTTGCTGTGATTGTCCAGTGGGGGAGGATGTTGATGGCTGAGGTTCAGACCTATCTGTTTCATCTGCAGTTGAAGTGGATGTTGTTATCGTACCAGACAAAGTAGAAACTTGCACAGTAGCTGAGGTTGCAGATGAAGCAGCACTGGTAATCACAGAGGTCATCTCCATCTGCATAGGAGAAAATGTAGTGGTTGCCGGAACAGATGGCTCTGAAGAGAAAAAAAAAAAAAAAAAAACAAAGCGTTAATTAAATTCTAACAAATCAACATTCAAATGCAACACTGTTTATATAAAGTAATAAAAGCAACTGCTGATCTCTGAATATTCCTAAAAATAATTCACATTATAAAAATCCTTAAAATATAGTTGTGCATTAATGATAGGTTATTCACATGCAGAGAAAAACAAAAATTATAAAACAAAAACCACTTTTTTTGTTGCTATTTACCATGGAAATGTTGGATACATAAATCTCAAATGTGAAAGATACTAAAAATAATTCTAACTTGACAGTTGCATCTGATACATGATTTTGCCAGCAAAATCAGAAATTAATTTAAAGTCAATAAGATACAAAGTTTATATCAATTTAACACTTCCATTCTTAGTTCTCAAAATGGTAAATTGTTATAACTTTGTAAGATCTTTTTGAGAAACATTCAGAGAGCAAGGAAAAAAACAGCAAGTTTTAATATCTGAACAGAGAAATATTTAAAATCAAATAGTTTTAGAATTAAAAGCATGAATAACTAATGTAGCCATATAAAATATTTTCATATCATAGCCACTTATCACAACTTTAAATCAAACATATTCTGCTATTTCAACAAACTCTAAGCTATTAGCAAGTATATGAAATTTTATCATATTCTACTACATAAAATTCCAGAATATGAATAATTTTCTAGGTCCAAGAGAAATTGATTGAAACTTTGTAGTTTTATTAATTATAACTTTAAAGGCTTAAATCTTTCAAATTGCCTAATGTTAGAGAACTGTGATTCTTAAAATAAGAACACCATTTGGTTTGGTTGTTTTTGTTTAGTGGCATACCAACTCCAATGGTTTTAATGCTGAAATCTAAATATTTCATATGCAATTTTATGGCTTCAACTACAGATATTTTATACATAATTTTTTTACTTTCTGAGTATGTTTTATAGATATATAGTTTGTAGATTATCTATTGTAGGTGTTATGTTTTGGTATAAACCTATTTCAAGGTAGGACATTATGCTGATGGTTTCAGTATCTTCAAATAGTTTTCTCATGTTTTCCTTGTAGCATTTATGTCTTATAGGTGAGTGCGCCCAATTAAAATGTGTTTCACTGTGAAAAATAAAAATGTGAATATAAAACTTTGTGTGCATTTTAAAATATTTCTAAATTCTAAAATGCTCTAAAAATTTAATTTAAAACTATAGATCAAATTTTGTCCATATTTTACCAATCAACAAAATCTTTTGTTTTTTTTACAGTGTACATAAAGAATTATGCCATGTAATAATAAAAATTATTTCTTTTGGATTTGATAAACGTTTGTGAAACAAGAATGCCTTTGTAGACATTGAGACTAAACTAGTGTATTCTAGTTCACATTTTTATTTTAGGTTCTAATCCAAAGACAACAAAAGGAGTCACTGCTTTCAAAAATAGCAACATGCCATTCATAAGTTGTTTTCAATCTTGTCATCTAATTTATTTATCAATATTTTCGTCTAAATGATAGATATCAGATGCCCTCCTCATATACACCAAATATTTCATGGTCAGAGATTGTCTTGGAGTATCTAGTAAAATAACTATCAACTGCTTGCAAGACCAGTATAGACATTTTATATCAATACAGTGAAAAACTATTCTCACAACTCTTGTTTTTCCTCGGTATTGAGTAATGAGCCTCAATTTTATTATCACAAGACCAGAAGAAACTTTTTCACTGCTGTATGAGTATTTTTTTTACCAATATTTTTATATTTATTCCTAAAAATGAAATCTAATAAATTTTGGAAAAGTGTTTTTTACCAGTGGTAAATTATATGAGCAGGCTTTTATAATAGCATACAATCATCCTTGACCTGAACAAGAAGAAACTGGTAAAGGCAACTTTGGCATTATTCCTTTCATGGAATCATGACCAATGAGAACCGAGTCTATGACTAGTGCATTACCTACCTTGCATAACTTCAATCTGTGGAGTGACACGCTGAATCTGCTGTGTGGGCCGACCAGTCAAAGGCACTGCACTGCTAAGTTGGCTGATAGTTGAAGGGGGACTGTCTGTAATACCTGAAGCACACAACAACAGCACACATTTGTAACAGTCATTGGTTGCACTATGTAGAGGGGCTAACTAGGAAAATTCCTAAATGTCAGTCATGTACATAGACTTCTTTAATTTCTGGTCATATATCCTTCAAACAGAATCTGGGCTCTTTGCCATTGTTACAGGATGAGAGATTTAGAAACTCTATAGAGGTCAGTGTTGTAAATTTAAAAGATTATCACTTGTAATTTGTTTATGTTTAGGCAAGCTATTCACGTTTTTAGATTTTGACTTTATGATTTGGTTTAATGTAGTTAATATATCCAATATTACTTTAACTACTGTCAATTAAACAATTGCAGTTAATTGGAGTGTGTTGATTCAATGACCCCCTCCAAAGAGTTGAAAAGAAAACAAGCTATTTGAAATGATACGAAAATGGAAACAATGAAAATTAACAAAATTAAGGTTATATAGAGAGAATTATTGAAAATTCATTTGGATAAGCTGATCTTTCTAAACAGAGCTCAGGTGGTTGTTCCAATACAAAAAATAGTCAAGATGAAGAGAAGGAAAAAAAAAAAAAAAAAAAAAAAAATTTTTTTTTTTTTTTTTTTTTTTTAATATCCTACACATCAAGCAGTAGGTAAAAACAAAAATACCAACATCCCCAAACTTCTTATTAATCAATATTTCAAATTATTCAAGATTGAAATAGGTTAATAAAAACAAACAATTATATGTTAGTGAAAACTACAGAATTACATTATCTTATTGAGAAAAAAAAAGAAAAAAAAGTGTGCATTTACCATCATGACTCTCTTGTGAAGTAATAGTGGTTGGCATCACAGTAGCTGTTGGTGTAGTTGCAGAAACAGGACTCGCAGTAGTTGGGGCAATGGCCATAGGCCTAATGCTAGCAGTAGCCTTAGCAGCAGCTGCAGCAGACATCATAGGTTGAGCTGATGTTTGTCGAACTGAGGCTGGTGTAGTTGAAGTCATTGGGCGAATGTTGGCCATTTTAGGAGTTTCACCTACAGGCAGGCTGTATCAGCAATAAACAGTTTCTCTTTTAATAAATAAAACATTAAAACACAAACAAAATTCTGAAAGTTGTACAATTTTCTGGTATATTTTTATTTATGTTAAAAAGTAAGCATAATTGTTGTAGCATTCACTTCTTATAAAAGCAAATATCAAAAATAACTAATATTACACTTTGTAAATTTCTAAGATAAAAAGCAATTACTTTCTTCATAGAAAAATAAGTTTATACAAAATTAAGAAAAGATACACACAATGAAATTATAATTTGTAGCACAATTTGTTTTTGTTTTGTCTGAAAGTGTATCAATTTATATTACCCACCAAAAAACTTGCAAAAGTGTAAAAATGTCTACATAACTTTGTAAATTCACCTCTTCCAATCAGTGAATGCAGTGTTTATAGAATCTACTGAAGAATTAAAAATTTTTTTTAAATTGATATATTCCAAACAAGCAAACATCAAAATATACCAGCAATAATCTAATACCAATTCTTAAAGTTAGTATTAAGATAATTATTTCTATCATTTACCTCAATCTATCTGCAGATACAGCAGGCGTTGTGGCTCTAGATACTGATGGCTGTTGCTTCTGCTTTACCTCCAACTGTTTTTGCATTTGCTGTACCTGAAAAATAATAATCCTAACATGAATCATTCAATATAAAATTATAAATGAAAAACAATATTTACATTTAAATGAAAATCATTTTTTTCTTTTTAATTCTAATATTTAATCAGAAATACCAAGGAAATAATTTGCTTTAGAATTTTAAGCACTGTATAAATTTCAATAATTTTAAAACTTGAATGCCCTGCATTGATTTTCAAGTTATCCCAGCTTTTTTATTAGTATGGCATTCAATATGATGCTTAAGCAGAGCTAATATAAAATAATTATCTATTAAAAGGTCTTAAATAATACATCTAAAAGAAATCTCCCAAAGCATAGCAAAAAAAGAAAGAAAAAAAAAAACTCTGGTTTTATATAAAAATTACATTGGCAATAACCGTGAAAAAAAAAAAAAAAAAAAAAATATAAGAGCATCTGACAAAAATTTGAAAACTTACTTTGGCTTGTAACTCTGCATTTTCCTTCTGGAGTCGTTCTAGCACTTGTTTCATATCCCCAACAGATGCAGCAGTAGCATTTTGTCTGGCTTCTTCAAGTTCTCTCTCCAAGTTACTAATACGACCTTCATATTGAGATTTTATAGTATTTTCTCTTAAAACATTTTCAACTGGAACAAAGAAAGAATCAAGATTGTTGTTTTTCTTTTTTTTTTTTAGATTTCCTAATTACATGAAAACTATTTCTAGGATTCACATTCCAATATTATCAATTTGCCTATCCATTCTTAAAAATGGAAAAATAAAAACAATATAATCATTTCATGGGATCTGATTCACGCATTCATAATTTACTTATGTTTTTCTCAGTTCAGTTTAAAACCTACTGTTAATTTTTTTTTCTGATGCCTTACTATATATGAAGGTTAGAACTTAATTTGCAATGAAATTTTAAAAAAATGCAAGGAAAAACAATATTATCATATATTCTATTTTATTTTATGGCATAGAAGAAAATTCTGCATTAATATAGCTGAAATACTCACTCTTGGCTTTATCAACATCTTCCAGCAATCTCTTCTGTTCTGTTACTTCACTTGTCAACCTTTCCAGTTGTTCCTTTTGGGTGGTTATTTTAGCTTTAGCATTTTGGAGGACATTCTTAGACTTTAACTGATTGTTTTCCAGTTCAGTATTTTTAGCTTTTATTTCATTTATTTCCTGGAGGAAAAATAAAAAAAAAAAATATAAAAAAAAAAAAAATCAGTGTAATTTGCATGGGTCCTGCTAGTACTCATCAATGCAATAAACAAAAACTGAAAATTATCAGAATAAGAATTATTTAAAAAATTAGGACCAGGATGTTTAGCACATCAAAGTACTTCTTGGTGATTCTTTATAGTACTGCAATAGAAAAATGAATTTCCAAATACTTACTTGCTCTAATGTGGCTCTTAATTGCTGTTCTTCCTGTAACTTTTTATCAGCTTCTTCAGCTTTCTTCTTGGCAGTTTCCAACATCTCATTTGCTTCAGCCATTGCTTGTTGATTGCTGCCTTCAGAAGTGGGCTGCATTTGTTGGTTGTCTCTCAGTTCACTCAATTGTTTCGCAGTGTCCTCAGCTTGGTCTTTGTATTTGCGACCAATCTTCTTCAACTATAAGTGGGAGGAAGGAGTTCAAAGGAAAAATGATAATTTGTCAGATATCCCTCATCAATGGTTATAAATCAGCAGCAAATTTATTATTAAAAAAAAAAAGAAAAAAAAAAAAAAAGGAAAATGTATCACATGAAATCAAATGTTATTGAAATATGTATACATGTATAGATTTGTGAGATAATAATTTTCAAAATATATCTTTGCTTTGTGACATTGTAATATTTAATATTTATAATAAATTCTTATTACAACTCTACATTTCATTAACTCATTGCAGTATCTGATTTTTCCATGATGTGAAATATGACAGTATTAATAGCATTTTCAAAATAATGTATATGAGAGGAAGATAATTTTAGTAATGGAGGAAAAAATGCTAAAATTTTCAAACAATGTATATTTGCAAAGTATACCTACTGACTAAATACTCAGTAAGATTAGCAAGTCTAAGTAACAAAATTTTCTTTTATCTTCAGCAAAAAAAGTGATTACCTGTGAAATAGTTTTGGCTTTTTCTTCAACATCTTTGTTTTTAGTTTCCATCTCTTTATTGAGTTCTTCTAATTGGTTGCGCAAAGTCGTAAGCTCAGAACTAAAAATAAAATGTCAGCATTTAATCAAGAAAAAAAAAATTTAACAAATCTAATCATTGCAAAAAAATAAATAAATAAAAAAAACAAAAAAAACAAAAAAAAAACATTTTTCAATGTAGATAAAACAAATGAATCTTCAGATTATTTTCAAATTTACAAGCTTAAAGGTTTTATCAACAGTTCTAAGTAGTCTGGGAGAATGATTTCTTAAATTTAATGCAAAAATAGAGAATATACTGGTTAAAATATTACAAACAACCTGAACAAAATCATGTAACAGAAATTAAGTTTTATAAGCTAGTTAATGAGATTGCATTTAAACATAGTTATTATATTAGGTACAATTGAATATTATTAATTCAAGGTTAATAACTATCTACACAAGTAAAAGAAAAAAATCTGAATGTTCAGTTAGGAATTTGCTTTTCTGACTCATTAGTCAACACCAAATGTGTAATTCCAAACCAAATACTACTTTTGATAAATCTAAAATGAACTTTCCTTCAATCATTTTCACAAAAATAGGACTGTTATATCATCACTGCCATTCTGCATGCATGAATAAATATGCAACAAACTGTAAAGCAATGTTTAATATTTAACACTTACAATAGTTTAAAAGAGAAAAATACACAAGCATTAATATTTTTTAATCAGTTATTTTATCAAATTATAATAGCAAATTTTAATTTCCTAAATTCAATAAGCATTGCAAATAATTACACATTTAATTCATTCATAAACAACAATGAAAAAAAGCACTATTACAACTACTTACTCCTTTTTATTGGCTTCTATTTTTATAGCATTCAATTCTTTCCTGAAAAAATGTAAGTAAAATCAAAATTTAAAATTAAAATTTCATAATTGTTAATTAATAAAGTAAAATTTTATCTTCAAGAAAATAGAAATTTTACGTACAAGGTATTTGAGTGAGTAATAGTGATCCTGGAAATTTCTGCTCTATTAAAAAAGAAGAAAAAAAAAAAATATTATAATTTGGTTCTGAAAAAAAAAAAAAAAATAATTTCAAAAAAATAAAGCCTGCTTGTCAGTACAACTTCAAAGCTATGATAGTTGACAATGATCACTTTTTCGAAGGGTCAGTCAGTTATGTGCCATGAATGATACATACTTAGGCGATCATGTATCTTTCAATACATCACTGACAAGGCAGATTTTTTTTTCCTGCAGTAGGTTGCCATTTCTTTCTGCAGTAGACCAGTTGCCATCCAAGGCTATAGAACCTGGTCTGTCCTGCTATTTACCCATAGCTGGGGGGAGAAGACGAGGATTCATACCCTTCTCAAAGGTATTAGCATGTAAGTGAATGTAATGGATTTGACTGGAAGTCAAACTCGGCTCTCTGATTCCTCAATCAGAGCTGCTAAATTTCATTATAAATGAACTATCTAATAATATCTATTGAAAACAAAAGAAAATAAAATTCACTGCAGATGTTTTTCTGCTAAAAGCTACCAATTTTAGAACGTTGACTGGAAGAGATGTTAAATAAATACATACATAATTAAAATAGAAACACCAAATGTTATTTAATACATAACAAGTCCTAGAAAATCATAATGAAACTATTAAAAAAAGAAAAAAACAAACACACACACTTAACAAAATAGGTTATTTGGTGGGGGGGGCATTTTAATAGCCATTGCTTACCAAATACAAAGAAGGTAACTTACTTTTTTTTGTGATTGTCTTCATTGAGGGTTGAAACCTGTTTCTTCAGATCTTCTCTTTCTTGCCTGAGTAAACAGAAAGAAATAAAATACTATAAACACTTTCTTACCCATAAATGAAGTAAAATGTTTTAATCAGGAGAAAAAAAAGCACTCCTTTCAAAATGTATGTTAGGTCCAGCTTAAGAATAATTATTCTAGTTAATACTAAAATCCAATTTTCTGGCATGCTGTGTCAAGTATTATCTTTGCTTTCATTGTCCAAGGTAGAGCAAAAAAGCAAAATACCTTTGTCAGAATTTCTAAAGTGGGTAACAATTCAATGTCACTAGCACACTCTCTTTCAGATTTTAGATACAAAATTGAATTGAAATATTTAAAGAATGAAAAGGTTTTATTTGGGCATGAAATTTTAGCATCTCCTCCAGGGGGTGGGGTGGGGGTGGTTGGTTGTATATTTTGTTGACAAAAAGATTAAAAGACAGTAAGAATGAATAACTATCCTCATATTGAATGAATCTACAGAGCAATAAGATTTTTTTCAACATATTACAATTCTGCTTGTTTGTTACATCCTATCAATACCTCATAAATAATGGACTATTCTGTTGATTCAGGAAAGAAAAGAGTTTGATTTCAGCAAAAGAAAGTGAACATGTGTTTAATGTCTGTTTCAGTGAAATGGAAAACTTATCAATTTCAAATCTTTTCATTTGTACCCTCTTATTTCTTTAAATGACCTGCATTCATATTTATGATTCTTTTTGCAATATTTGGTTAAAGTTGTTAAGCTTAAATATTTAATGATGCAATAAAGGAATTTCCACAGGTATTTTATAGTTGTAGAACTTGCAAGGAGTTTATTCAGCTATTAACTTAATTATGATTCATCCAGCACTACAAATAGCAAAACTGAAATTTTCCTAGGTATTACTAGTAAAATTTCAAGTTTGGATTTATCCTAAAACCCAATAAACTAGATAAATTTTTCATTACTTGTTAATCTTATCTATATAAAATGAGTAAAATTTTTGTATGATGCTAGCTTCAAAACAAATATAATACAAATTTATCATGAACAATAGCAATCCCAATATGGTTTACTCACACAATGCGTCTATGTTCCTCAGGATCCGACTTATTGCACTGTTCAATCAGACGACTTGTTCGGGCTTTCCATCTTTCCACTTCTCCAGTCAGATTATTTTTCTCAATTGTCAAAGTATCTTTCTGGCTATTCAACTCACGAATGTTTGATTGTAATGGTTGTATATCATCTTCCAGTTTTTTCACCTGAATAGCAATATACCTACATTCAGTCAATCATAGCATATTTAACCAAAGGCCTTAAAAATTTCAAACTAGTAGTTTATTTCTTGGCATGTCACATCAAATAGAACTAAATGCATTTTCCAGTATAATTTTTTAAAACCCTCTCCAAGCAAGAGAAATGTCAAGGACTACTAATTCTTGCCTAAGATATAATAAAGTAAATCAGATATTTAAGAATGCATAAGTAATATCTACAGTAATATCTTGAAATTTTATTAGTCAAAATGTAGCCAACTATTTTTTCCTCTTAATTTTACTTTTTACTGCAACTTTCCGGCCAGTAATTACGATGTATTTGAAATAAAGAATAAGTTCTTGACATCAACTTGCATCTCTTTTGCCTTGACAAGCCAGTTTTTTTTTAATATATGCTATATTTCTTGAACTACAGGAGCTTTACACTTGGCAGCTCATATACCACAGAAACTTACTCTTCATTTCTTCCTCCTCTCTCCATCACTCAATAATTATTTTTTCAACATACCCCAGAAGTACAAGTAGCAGTAATATCTTGTTTTTTTTTTCCCCCAAATAGTAGTGATGCAAAACAACCAAAATCAAAAAAAGTAGTAAATATCATCACTGTCTACAGTATTTAATTCTAAAAATCTTTTAGAGAAATTTCAATACTGAATAATGGAGGAAATGTAAAAACATACCTTGGTTGTTAGCTCCTTAACTACACCATTGAGCTTTTCTTTTTCTTGCCTAAGCATAGCATTGCTTTCAGAGAGGACATTCAAATTTTCAACTTTGCGCATCAGCTCAGCATGTTGAGATGCAGTGTGGACATTGACCTACAAATAATTACAAAATCTTAGAAACTTTATCTTTTGTAAAAGGAATATTTTGATTACACACACACACACAATCCTAATATTAACTATTTAAAAATACAAAGTAATTCAATAGTAAATGTTTAATATAAAATACATTTGATGTGAGTAAAAGCATACTTCAATAAAAATAATGTAGTCATTTGAAAATGAAATAGAAACAAATTTCTGAGACAAAATCTTAAACACTTTTAATGAATGTCATAAACACTATACATTTTTCAACTTCTCAAAACTGTTTTCAAGCATATCTGCCCATAACTTCATTATTTTGACATTTTCTAATGACTCACTATTTCTTCACTTGAAAGATCTACTGATACATAAAAGGACAAGAAAAAAATATCTAAATTCTTAATATTATTGTATTATTTAAATTTACAACATTTTAAGTTTATTTTTAGAAATAAAATGCTGCTGCTTCCTTTTTTGTAAAAAAAAGATTCATATTTTAATTCACTTTTTATTATGGTGACAATATAGTAAGAGTAAAAGGACACTCAATTTAATTTTACACATTCAAACTAATAACTATTAAAAATTATTTAGTATTTAATAAGATAAATTAACTAAAAAAAAAAAAAAAAATAAAAAAAATGTGTCAAAATTAAGGAACGGTAAATGAAATAATAGAAATTATCACAGTCAAAAAAGCAGGGAAAACTGTTTTATCTTCACCTGTGATCTCTCCCTCTCTTCAGAAAGATTTTTACAAGTTTCTTCATATTGCTTCTGAAGATTTTCCAATCTCTGTTTCATTCGAAGTGTTTCTGCTTCAGCTACTTCTACACGAGTCACTGAAATTTCTTTCTCTTTACGCAAGAACCTGAAGGAAATAAATTATGATTTTTCTTTCTTTTTTTTTTTTTTAAAAACATGAAACATTCACACAATACCATTACAATATTCTTCTACAATATGATTAAACTGCCAACACAAAATTCTTTTATTGCAAACAGTTTTTCTATTTCAATCAATTCTTTTTAAATTTATTGAATCGTTAATAAATTTATTTTAAGTAAAAAGTAATTTTCTGAAAGTTTTCATTATATCTGTTATAATTGCACAATTACGATTTGAAATTATCATTACAAAGTACAAATAAAGTTTAAAAAATAGTAAAAGCATGCCAACATGCTGAAATAAAATTTCTTTTATTCTAACTTTTGTATGCAAATACAATTTATAATAATCCCAAAAAACAGGACATTTGGATTTATCAGATATTCTCGTAAAATTCCTCTCAAAACTATGACTGACAAAACTTAAAAGATGAAAGCTTTGGAAACTAATTCACCAAAACATTTTTTAAAAAATTAGCGAATAAAAGTCACACATACCGAATAACTTCCAAAAGTTGTTCGGAAGATTTCTCCTTTTCTTCTATTGATGTATTTAAGATATCTGAGGATTCAGCTGATTTCTGAATATAAGCTACCTGTTTGGAAAGCTTTAAAAAAAAAAAAAAATAAATAAATAAAATAATTAGCTTAAGACGAATATTTTTTTTCATGTTGTTGGAAATAAACATATTAGCCATCATGAAGTATCTTTGTTCTTAGAAAAATTCTGTCCTTGGTTTTCTTACACTGGCAATGAACCAAATAGTAATTCTGACAATTCACAGATAATGATAAACTGAAAGATAAAGCAATGTTTGTCTGAGAGCATCTAACAATCTAATACAACTTCTCACAAAAATATCCAATATCAATTGGTTAGCCATACAGTAACCAAGATTTGAAACAGTTTCACTGAGATTACTGTATTGGTATAAGTCACAATAGAATTTTCATAGGTTTAAAATGAAAGACATTTCGATAAAAAAAAAAAGAAAAAAAGTTACCTGACCAAGCTGTTCATGGAGAATTGCATTCTGACGATTAAGGTCTGTACATCTGCTTTCAATTTGACCATTTTCATTTTTCATTATTCGTTCTTGTTCAGTCCAAGAATTCTATAAAATAGAAATAACTTTTAAAATCTCAAAGAATATAAAAAAGAAAAATCTGAGAACATTTATGAAATTCTGACAAAATATTTCTAGAAAGATCAGAAAATAATTTTAATACAAACAGAAATCTTCAGAATTTATGATTTCTTTTAAATCATAATCATTATTTCAGGCAATACAGCTGAAAACTGTATGGCATTTTACAGAATTTATTGGTTACTACTTATTTTTATCCTTCAGAATGATAAAAAAGAAATGAGTAAAAGGTTTTAAATTCATTCAAAGTTAAATATATATTTTCATAAATTTACAAATCATTTTTATTTAATAACTGTAGAAACATTAAACCAAAAATGTATATTACCTTAGCTTCTGTGAGAGTTGCTGTGGCTTGCTTAGCCTCTTCTTTAGCTGCTTCTAATTTCTGTGAGTGTTCAATGGCCTACAAAACAGATATTGAAAAAAAAAATAGTGTAGTCAAACCAAGTGAATTTAACTTTTATTAAAAAAGTACCAGAAACTAAATTTTAATCACGCTTTATATTTAATTAACTCCTATTAGAATTGAAACCAAATGCTTTTAATTTACAACAATTTTCAAAAGACTTACTTCCTTCTTCAATGTGGACATTGCTTCCATATCAGCAGCATGCAACATAAGCTCTCGTTGGTACTTATCCTGTGCCTGGAAAAAAAAAAATTCATATTAAAAAGGAGTAAAATCTCTGAAATGTTATTAACATGTTAAAAGAAAATTTAGTACGACTTTTTTTCCTTACCAATTGCCAATATTTTTTTAAAATTTTATGGCATGTAAATGACAAAATGAAACTAGAATTTCCTTAAACAAATGAAGTAAATAAGCTAGCAATAAGGCTTGAATGAAAGAAACTAAGAGGTTAGCATCTTTGAAAGTGCAAATCACCACAATTTTAGTAACTGTTCATGAACTTTGATATCACCTACCATGAAAATATAAAAATCAATAACTTCCATACACAAATTAGCATTAAATCTTAATGCCACAATTTAAATCTTCTATTCAAATCATCAACAGAAAAACATATCCAGCAATTCAATGATTCTATCCAAACAATTACAATCATACCTCAGCAGCCAGTTTAGCTTGAGTTTGGCAACTTTCCCGAGCAGCTTGCTCATTGGCAATGGCCGTTTTTCGACTTTGGATGGATTCATGAAGTTCATTCTGAAGATTAGACAACTGCTTCCGTAAATCTGTAATCTACAAAAAAATAAATGAGAAAATTTTTCATATAAATTCCTTGAAAACAAGAAAATGAAATTTTGATTAAATAACACTTTAAGTGTTTTTAACCATTGACATAAGTAAAACTAATAAATTCTAAGCTTTTAAATGCATAAAAGTGAGATACAGTATTTCTAATTAATATTTAATGTGACATGACAATATTTTTTCATGTCCCATTGAATATTCATTAAAATGTACTCTTTATTCCGTCTCCAAAAATTATTTTGTAAATTAACAGAAATTAAATAAAAATTACATTCTATTTTGTTTTTTATTTTTTATAAAAAAGTATTTTTATTGAAAAAAAAAAATATGGATTATTTTTATATATAAAAATATATATATATATATATATATATATATATATATATATATATAAAATGAGGGACCAAAAGAAAAACTTTTCTTTACCAATGTGTTTTGTCTCAAGATAAACGTAAGGATTTTATTTCGTAACATATTTATAAACAAAAGTAAAAATGTTAAGTTTCCATAATTTTTAACTTAAAAATGCACTAAAATATTCTTAAAGCGGTGTTGTAGTAAACTATGAAAGACACCAAGTGATCTAATTTAATACCTAATAAATGAAAGTGAGTAAATTGTGTTGAATTTTATTTTATTATATTTATTTTTCTTATGTAATTATTTTAATTTGATAAATTATTTATGTATGCATTTATTTTAGATAATAGAATGTCTACAGATAACAGTTATTATTATTTTGAATTTTGATATTCATGTATGTTGGCTTAGAAAAGAATATTTCTTTTAAGAAAATATATATGAAAAAAAAAAAAATTCAGAGCATAAGTTAACATTTTGGGAAGAATTGATGGCTGCATTCAAGAACTTTATTTTCTTTTCTAATAAGTACACCATTCTTGAGAACAGAGTTGTTGTTAAATATATATGTGAGATACTACTTACCATTTTATGTTTCTCCTCTGCTAATTTTGTATTATCTTCAGCTAATTCTTCTTTCTCCTTTTCTAATATTTCAATTTTCTTTGTCTTAGTTTCATTTTCTGCAAGACAATCAGGACATTCATTAAATACAAGTTAAACATGATTAAATGTTACAAAATACAAAAAAATAAAAAATGCATACCTTCTTTGAGATTTTCTAGTTTCTTCTCAGTGTTTTCACTGAAGTGTTGACTAGCCTAGAAAAAAATGAAATAGTTATCAAGCATTTATTACACAAATGCATCAAAATTTAACAAATTTTTATATTCACAGTTGCAAAAATCATTTATAATTGCAATTATTTTTTTAATATTTATCTCTAATATTTTCAAATTCAAATATAAATTTCTCCTCTCACTTCAATTGTGAAACTCTTTTGGCTTCCTGCTTCACAGGCAAATCTGATCTTCAAAAATACAGTGTAAATCATTATCTTCTGTCTTAATTTCTGTTCTTTTATTGTACTCTGCTTAATGTTTTTTGTTTCTTCATATTCATAGTAACCCCTTGCATCTTAGTGGCTTTATTGTTTTGCTTGGGGTGAAATGATTAAAAAAAAATAAAAACTAACTACTTCATTCAATCAACATAAACCAATATTACAAAAAAATGTTAATTTCATGAGTTATTAACAAAGATCACTGTTTAAATGTATACACAAAATATAAATTTTAATTTCTTGAAAATTTCAATGAAGTAACTAGCAAAACATCAACTGTCAACTTACTTTATTCTGATCCTTCAGGCTGTTTTCTAAGCTTTCAGAAATAGCCTTGTACTGATCAACATGTTTTCGGCTTTTTTCTAGTTGATCTTTTAAGCCTAGAAAACGCAAAATTTTGATAACTTGAGTGCATGTAACATTTCAGTATAAATTAAATATTAATTTCTCCCTTAATGGTTCAAAAATCAAATTTAAATTTGATAGAATGATTAACTTGTTTCTTTTATAGAAACCTAATAGAAATTATTTTTAAATTTAAAAAAAAAAAAAAAAAAAACAAAAACAACAAAAAACAAAAAAAAACAAACAAAAACAAAAAAAAAAAAAACAAAAAAAAAAAAAAAAAAAAAAAAAAAAAAAAAACAAAAAACAAAAAAAAAAAAAAAAAAAAAAAACAAAAAAAAAAAAAAAAAAAAAAAAAACAAAAAGAAAAAAAACAAAAAAAAGCTAAAAAAAAAAAAAAAAAAAGAAAAACAAAAAAGAAAAAACAAAAAGAAAAAACCGAAAAAAACTTTTAAAAAAAATTTAAAAAAAAGAAAAAAAAAAAAAGAAAAAAAAAAAAAAAACAAAAAACAAAAAAACAAAAAAGAAAAAAACAAAAAAGAAAAAAACAAAAAAGAAAAAAACAAAAAAGAAAAAAAGAAAAAAACAAAAGAAAAAAAAAAAAAAAAAAAAAAAAAATAAAAATCAAAAAACTGCAGTTTGTGCAAAAAAAAAAACAAAAGAAAAAAACAAAAAGAAAAAACAAAAAAAAAAAAAAAAGAAAAATTTAAAAAATGTTAATCAAATGACAAGATTTTTAGATTCATTTAACTTTAAAACTCACCCGTAAATAATTATCAACTGCAGTTTGTGCATAATCTTCAAATGACAATTAAAACTGCATCATTTAACATTTAACTGACATTTGAGATCTTTCACAGCCAATGATTCACCTTCATTTGGAGCATGTATAGTAGGTGTACCACTGCCCCGTGTATCCATGGTACCAACTGGAAATAAAATTGATAAAGTAAATTCAAATCAGTTACATTTAAGTTGCAATTAATGTTTTCAAAATAAACCTTTTCTCAGTTATAATAATAAAAAAAAAAAAAAAAAAATTGAAATATTCATGATTTATATAAGCTGTCTTCTGAGTAATTTGGAACAATGTGAAATTCAGAAATGCCAATGCTTAAGATTTTAAATTTCTTCTATGTGTCATGTCCTTTCAAGACGCTGATGATCATGGTTCTTTACAATTTCCTGTTCTTTGTAGCTCTTAATAAATTGTTTTTGTTATCTCTCCTCTAAAAATCTATAATAGTTTATGTCCTAAAGTAATTATAGTTTACAGTTTAAACAGAAATACCCACATTGCAAATGTAAAAGCAAGTATACAATAAGAGACAAATTACATACAAGACTTTGAAAGTTTGGTTTCAGCACAAGCCAGTTTAGATTGTGTTGCTGATAATTCTTGTTTCTGAGTGTTCAAATGTCGAGTTATATCAAGAATGGTGTCCTTAGATTTCTGGTGAGCTTTCATTTCTCCATCAAGCTGATTCTGTAAACTAGACATCTTGTTCTGTAACAAGTGAAATAAAAAAATTACAGTGATATTATTAAAGTCAAAAAAGTAAAATAAAATGAAAGGCACATATTCTAAATGTTAGCACAAGACAAGATTTTTAAAACTCTTCAAATTTACAAAGAATTTGCCAAATTTAATAATGAAAAAGATAGATATATATATATATATTTATTTATTTATTTAAGTTATGAAGAACTTGGTAATCCGTATGGGTAATCCCAAGAAGGATGAAATCCTGAGAGCTCAATGTAAATCCAGAGCTAATATTTAAAAGAAAAACAGACCACTTTAAGGTACCATTATAATAATTTATTTCACCAGAGCCCTTTTAAAGGACACTGGATCATCAAATAGCACTTCCTTGGAAAATGGTTTGATCTGGTGAAATAAATTATTATAATGGTACCTTAAAGTGGTCCGTTTTTTTATATATATATATATATATATATATATATATATATATATATATATATATATTGTTCCCAAAATAAAAATGGTTATATTAGCTGTTTCTTTATAAGGAAACATTTAGCACACATTGACCAAGCAACCAGTGATATAGTTAGTAGAAATTCATAAAATCTTTTTTATTATATCAATTTTTCAGGAAAATAACTTCAATTTCAGTTACTGCTATTGCTCTTTCCAGTATTTTTTTTTGTTTAACCACAACCAAGGCTATAATGCTAAGACACAAAGTATTACAGTGAGTAAAAGGAAATGAGAAAACACTACCGAGAAGAAAGGACAATAAAAGAACAGGTTTCAGGAAGACAGAATATGGCAATAATGTTACATCTAAATTCTTTAAGATCATAGGTAGTAGAGAAGCAATAAACTGGAAGAGAGTTCCTCAGATGAGATGTACATGAAAAGATTAGAAGAGAACTTATAGTTACATCTAGCAATTTCAACAGTAAAATGGTGAAATCTAGCTGCCAATTTTGTAATGTGCTTAAATCCATGCAGTCATGATACCAGGGATGAAATCTCATTAAAACCATTGCCAAGAAAATATTTATATAAAAGACAAGGAAGCCATGTCATGATAGTAGGAAAATGATTGAAGATGAGATACCAGGTCAAGGTCAATAACATTACAGACCAAATATGGCAACAATATTCAATGTACAGACAAATTCGTACATTTATAATGTGCAAGAAGGATTCTGGCAAGAAAAATTATCTGGCACAACACAGTGAACCAACTTTCGTAACAGCAGGCCTAGCAATTGTGCCATTCAGCTCCTATATGGCAGTGAATGCTTAAAACCAAAAAGTATTTAATAAAGTGCTTAATATTTAAGATTTAAAAAAAATATATAAAAACATTCAATATAAATTCTAAGGCGGCACAAAGAGTTGCTCTCCTGGAGATTAGCAACAGTCATGCTGATAGAAGGCAAAAATAGTTCCCTATCATGACTAAAAAATAGTTTCATTTTGGTGGCGTTAAAATTTACAAGCCATTTCTCGCCCTAGTTAACAACTTTTTGGTGGTCATTTTCAAGATCATCTACCAGTTTTACTTTATTAGACACCGTGAACTTACTATTAAGACAAATAATTAATTATGTCATCAGCATAAATACAGAGTTGGGAATTGATGACATCAGAAAAGTCATTGATAAAAATATGCAACAACGTAGAGCCAAAGATAGAGCCCTAGAGACCCCTGGATTAATGTGAAAGAATCTAGAAGAGTGACTTTCATTACGTGATATGTTAAGATTGGATCAAGTCAAATATTCAGCAAGACATTATAGCTCATCAATTTGTCAAACACCTTCAAAATATCTAAAGCTACAGCCAGAGACATTCAATAATAAGCATTAACACATTGGCAGTTAAACTAGAGAAACTATATTGTTTATCTAAAAGACCATGCAAAATGAGATGCTTAACAGATTTAAAAATTTGATTAAAGCTTCTATTACTTTGTCAATTTGTTTGAAGTAGTGTAGAAGGTCAACCTCTTGATTATGTCATTTTCTCAGAGTAACATATACTATCCATTTTAGTTGTTAAGTTTACAATTTGGTATATTTCATTCTCGAGATTTTGTAATGCAAGTCCACAAGGTTCAAAGAGGGATTTTGAAAAAAATAGGTTTGTGTAGAACAGAAAATTAAAGAAAAAATTAGGAAGAATATTGGAATTATTTGAGTTATTGTTCTCACCTCCAGTCTTTGGATGGTATTTTTATGTTCTGTCTCTGCATTTTCTAATTTTCTTTTAATGTTGATCAGCTCTTTTTCAGCAACTTCAACTTGGTGATTAAGCCGAGACTTTGTTTCATTTTCAACTCTTTCCATGTTATTCTAAACATAAAATAAAAGCATATAAAATACCAATGCATGTAAAAATCATTACAAATTTCAATAATGTACAAAAAAGAAAAAACTTTAGCACTACAATTTTGATTCATAACTAGATAATGTTATTAAGAGTAGCTATTGTTAAAATGGCATTTATATTGGGTCAGAGACATGGATTGCTTATGAATGTGTAGAAGAGGAATGTTATGATTCTTAAATATCTTTTTTTTTTAATTAAACCAACCCCCCAAAATATCAAATATATAAATTACTTAGTTCTTAGTATTAATAGTCCATCTTTCACACTTATTTTTTTTTTGTTATTTAATATGTTGTGAAAACATCTTCAATGATCTGTAAACTGAATGTTTATTCAAACTTATCCTTGTTTAAAGCATCTTTATTGATATTAGTTCACAATTTGAATGAAATTTACATATTATTGACATTCAAGTTCACAACATTCTTAGTAATTTTATCTTTATTTGCTTCATAAGTAACTTGTTACAAACTTTGCAAAAATATCTGGAACAGCTACAAACCCAAAGACATATTTATTAATTTTTTAATATGGTATATATTTCAATATTCAACTGAGTGATAGATAGGTACATCTGTAAATGTGTTTAACAATTTAAGAGAGCAAAAAAAGCATTTACTTTATAAAAATTAATTTTTTAACATCACTCCTCAATGGACATAAGTGGGTAAATATTAACCACATACCAGGCAGTAGACTTGTTGATGCACTTTTGTAAATGTCATTAAACTAAAACAATACTACGAACATTACATATGCATTTATAATTGTTTTCAAATGATTTAATTTAGAAAAAGCATTGCAAAATTAATTATAATTTTAAAAAAAAAAAAAAAAAAACTTTACACATAATTTCCATGATAAAAACAATTTTCAAAAATATATCAGTGTCAAAGTTTACCTGTATTGTTTGCAAATTAGACAACAGAACATTTTGGCTATGTTGCTCTTTGAGCATAGTTTCCTTTTCTTGTACAAGACGTTGTTCAGCTGCTTTTAATAAGTCCCGCTCAGATGAAAGATTTTGACAGCGGACTTCAAGTCGAGAGATATTTTCTTGAGCAGTAACTAAATCCTGGGAAAAATAAAAAAATTAAAATACAAAAATGGTTACAGTATTGTGCAAAATTATTAAAGAAATAGATTCAAATTATTCATATCCATTTCTTTCTTTATAATTACCAATATTTTGACTAATATTGCTTTATCATTGAAATAATCAGATATTACTTTAGAAGAGCTGAAGACTTGAAAAGTAAAAAAAAAAAAAAAAAAAGTTACAATAAATAATGAAATGGATAAAGTTAAAAAAATCACGCTCAAAACCATCTGACTTTTTCTTTAAATATATTATTTCTACTTGAAATCTCATTGATAGAAATGTTAAATTGAATAAAATTTGAATCCAAATTAACATTTATAAAAATTATTTGGTGTCTGAATGTTGCTTAAAGTGTTTTGTTTATTTTAAACAGAATTTGTTTAAAATAGTAGAAAAACTGCTAATACTTATTTCAGTTTTAAACCAATTAAAACTTCATGTTTAAATGTCTTCTATTATAATCTTTTTATCTTATAAATAATATAAAGTTTAATCAAATTCTTCCTTTTATGTTAATACATCTTTCAGAAAAAATAATTCTTTTTAACTGGAAAATTCATAAAGACTAATATTTAAATTATTTATGTACATTATTAGCTAATAAAAGAAAGAAAAATGACAAGTTTTCAACATCAGCAGCTGTAACAAGCAACACTCATCACCAGGCAAGTTAGGTTTAAGGCTCCACAGGTGAATGGCCGAGTGGACAGTGGATTAAATCATTAAAGCATTTGTTCGTGTATTTGGTAACACAGCAATTGTAAGAGTCAGAGAGTGTGTACTTGGACTCAGTGGAAACTGGGTGAACAATAACTGAACAGCACTAAAGAACTAGATGAGATATCCCTAGACATGTGCAGTCAAACAAGAACCACCTACCTTTGTAGATTAAGGGGTTCTGTTCAAAATTCCCTATGTTATCTAGACTGACACACCTGATGAAGGCCAAAGAGCATAATGTCTGAAACATTGTGATAACAACTACAAAGATGAGGACAATAGTCTGCATCTTATTATAAAACGCAGATTGTGTGTGTGTGTGTGTGTGTGTAACGTTTATATATTGGATCAGATTTCCTACATTTTTCAACCGATTTCAACAAAACTTCACAGGACTACATAAAATTACCTTGTGGTGGTTCTAACAGTGCCAAAAATACAATTGTTTTTGCACAAAATCAATTGAAAAAACACGATTAAGAGACATCGTGAAAATGGAAGGGGACAACTCACATCGGGTTGTTTTGTGTGTGGGTTCCTTTAAATATGGGATCGGATTTCCTATATTTTTCAGCCGATAAAACAAAAATTCACTTTTTTTTTTTTGGAAGGTAGTGTTTCTTATTCTCTTGCACACTTCTTTATTTTTAATATTCAGAATGCTTTAAAAATTCCATTTACAAGACAATTATTTATAATAAAATTCTATTCAATCGGGAGACTCATAACGATTGAAAACAATGTTTTTGTTTGAGTTTGACCAATTCGTAAAAAAAAAAAAACAAAAAAAACAAAAAAAAAAAAAAAAAAAAAAAGACATGCGTGTCCGTCAACCTTAAACAATAATCTAACGATCTCTACTGATTGCAGGAATACAAACATCGGATAATTCTTTGTCTTTAGGGAAAGATAATGAAATCTAAACATACACAAGTCCTAACTAAAAATAATAACCGGAAACTACTTTAAATACACATGGTGTCCAATTTTTTTCACTGTATTCAATAAGTAAAAATCATAAATTGAAAAAGATTATTATTACAGAAAGGCTACTAAATGAATAAGATTTGTTAGATCATAATTAATAAACCCAAATAAAGTTAATATTTTTTGTATTAGAAACACTTGAGTGGAAAATATGTTCAAATCAGAATTCTAATTATGAATCACCACAAGCAAAATATGCAATTTTTTTACTGTATTTAATAAGTAAAAAATCATAAATTTTAAAACTAAAAAGATTACAGAAAGGCTACCTACATTTTTCAACCGATTTCAACAAAACTTCACTTTTTTTTTTTTTGGCAGGTAGTGTTTCTTATTGTCTTGCACACTTTTCTTTATTTTTATTCAGAATGCTTTAAAAATTCCATTTACAAGACAATTGTTTATAATAAAATTCTATTCAATCGGTAGAGACTCATAACGATTGAAAACAATGTTTTGTTTGAGTTTGACCAATTCAAAAAAAAAAAAAAAAAAAAACTAATTAAGACATGCATTTCCGTCAACCTTAAACAATAATCTTTGTCAATTTTATTTTTCAGTCTTTATGATGGTGGATACTTGATCTATCACTTACTGTTATATCCACGGGCAACGCCGGGCTCTACTGCTAGTGTAAATATAAAAGATCATTCATTTAATTTCTCCAGCTTGCAAATGAGATTTTTAATTACATATATAAAAGAGATGCTACAGAGTTCACAAAAAAAAAAAAAAAAAAAAAAAAATTATCTATTTGGTCATTTGGTCAAATTATAAAACAGAAAAAATAAATGACCTACCGAGTGCAATGTGCTAACATTCTGCTCTAATCTGACACTTTGCAGAGAATATTTCTTATTTTGTTCCTTTAACGTGTTGATCTCTTTCTTGTAACAGTCAGCATTATTTTGCAGAACCTTATAACGCTCAGATGCAAAATCCAGCTTCAAGGAGAATAAAAAAAAAGTCATGATATTAATTTCAAGAATTTAAATTTAAACAAATTATCAATTTATAAATAAAAATCATTTAAAATATCTCACTTAGGCAAATGTAATATTAATTAGCAGATAAAAAGAAAGCACTATATCAAAAAGTAAAAATTTAAAAACACATGAAAGATAAATGCAATGTAAATATCTACAATTTTCATTTAAAAGCACCAATTTTGAGTGTAATTTTAAGAAAATATTTCATTAACAAAATACATACCAATTCAAAATTAATTTTACAGAAAAAAAAAAAAAAAAAAAAAAAAAATTCTCAGAAAATTTTAATATTTGTTGTGAGCAAAAACTCTCAAAACATTTATTACAAAGCAAATAATGTTTAAATTATGCAAATGCTTACAAGCAAAATAAATATGAATTACATGAAATTTCATATTTATAAATATAAATAAAATTAATTGAAAAATCATTATTCGCTATGTAATGTATCCCTGCATATTTGGTTCACCTTACTGCATCAGGAAGTATAGAAATTAAAGTGAAATATTTAACAAAAATTATAGCCAACCAAATGTTAACATCAGAATAAAAAAATAAAAAACTGTCAAACAATTTTAAATAAATTACCTGTGAAGACAATTGAGTGTTTTGCACTCTGATGTCAGATATCTCGGACCGTAATTTCTCCAATTGTGCATTTAGCATTCTGCATATGAAAAAAGGAAAAAATACAATCATTAAACTGTAATACTAAAAAATAAATGAGATAATTACACCAAAGAAATCATAATTACTTTTCATATTCTCCTTTTTCGCGTTTATAAGTGTTATATTCTGTTTGTAGTTCTTGTAAAGCCATCTTTGTATCTTCCAACTCCTTGCCTTTGTTTGGACTAATAGGGCTGATTGGTGTGACTGGGAAAGGTCTTTGGGGTGTCTGCAAAAGAGCTCCTCTTCCTCTGGGGTTATAATGACCTCGACCACCACGACCACGGAATGGTGTGGAGATTTCTACATTGGCTACTTGCTAATAAACAAAACAGAAAATAAGTTTTTCCACATGAACTTGAAAATAATTATTGACGCCATCTCATTTAATGAGCTATCAATTTTAATTTTTTTAGGATATTTTAAAATTATGTGATTATAATACATTTACAAATACCCAAAATAAAATAGTCATTAAAATAGACATTTTATGCAAGTGAGAGAAAAAAAAAAAAAAATAGAAAAGTTTGACTAATATAAATATCAAATATACTAAAATCCAATAAGTGCTATTCTAAATTATATTTAAATGCCTAAAAATTCAAAACTTTTACACAAAAAAAAATCTTAAGATTTTTATACAACATACTAGCATTTACAATATTTTCTTACATATACATAGCACATATTTATATAATATAAAGATGAAAATATATTAAAAGCTTACTTGTGAAGATTGCTGAAATAATACTCTATACATATCTCTCTGGCGAATAATGGACTCAGCCTGTAATTAAAAAAAAAAAAAAAAAAAATTTTTAAACCCTTGAGAACATAAATTTCTCGTGCTTATTCAGAAATAAATTAAGAATTATAATCTGAGAGCTTATTTTCATAAAGATTGAACAGAGGAAACTAACAGGGATATCAGCTTGTCATCACACTATAGGTAGGCAAATATTTTGTAAGGAGGTAAGGCAAATATTTTGGCCCTACCTATTTTCTGAATTCTGGCCAAATGACTGAAATTTTTTTTTAAATTCCTACTTGGTTGGACCAAGAACTTCTCAGTGCCCCTTTCATATGTCTATACATTGCAATATTTGTTTTCTACTTTCTCCTCTTCAGAAACAGGTAATTGGTATACAAAATAGATAATATTTATTTGTTCAAAGCACAAGCAAACTTTTTGATATAAATTGTTTCTGGTATAAATATTTGCAAATCAAATTTGTAAAGTATTTTTCAGAGTTGGATCTGAAAACAACTGCAGTTTTATCAAAGTAATCTCGTGTTACTTCATCAAAATTGATACAATTAGGACAGAATTAGAAATTTCAGAATAAAACTATAAATTGGAGATTACAAAACATTTTGTTAATGTATATGGTAACATATGGCTCTTGATTACTGTCAGTTTCAAATTTTTACAGATGTATTAGTAAAATAATATTAGCAAAAAATTGATTTTAAAACGATAAAATATTACCAGTTCTTCTTGTCGTGCTCTTGAAGCCTTCAGATCTTTCAACTCTTCCAAAGCATTTTCAAGACTCTGCTTCAATTCCAATGTTCTGATAAAAAAAAAAAAAAATCAACCAAGCATGCAAAATATAATGAATGTTTTGTTTGTAACTTATACTTCAAAACTTACTCAAATATGAAAACATTTTTAAATTATAATTACATCACATTTATGTAATGCATGATACCAGGAATCATTTATGTTAAAGAATAATACTTAGAAATAAGACAGAAGCAAAACAAAAAATTAAAACTTTTTTTTGTGAAAACATAATGAAAGCATGAAGTAAAATGTTCTGCATCATTACGTGTTCAGAGCTGATTTTCCTTAGACCTTCATTCATTCAATGAACAAAAAATGCTGACAATATTGTAAGAAAATTTTAATAATTCTTTTATGAATTAGCAATTTATTTTTGCCTACAGCTCTGTAGCATGTAGGACTAAGATAAAAACAATGTTTAAATGTAGAATATACATAACATGTTCAAATATTTTGTTTCCTAAAAACCTGTAATTATCATTCCCAAAATTTTTTCTGTGTACTAACTACTAAACCTATTACTACATAACATTATTTAGCTTAGCACTTTCTAATATATTTTCAAATTTATTGTAAAGTTTGCTAAAATTATTTATATCTCCTAGAAACAAAATAAAAAAAAAAAAAAAAAAAAAAAAAAAATCAAGGAGGAATATATTTTTACCACGTTGGTGCACTTTTACTTTTTTGTTTTAACAAAAATAAGAATTTTTTTTTTTCCTTTTAGAAATTATTAATTTTTTTTTTTAGTTGTGTGAAATTTATTTCAGACAGTAAAACTTTAATTTTTTTTTTTAGATAGATTGAAGACCCTTTATTATTTATTTATTAAGTTGCTGTATTCTAATAAACATCTGTAAGCAAATTTAAAATTTGTATTTATATTTTTATTCACTGTTCTGCAGGATTAGGTACTCCTTGTAAAATATAAATTATATATAAATATATGCACAAACTAAACCACAATATATAGGATGATGCCTTTTTGCATATGGTATATATACACATTAGAAAACTAAATGCATTTTTCCACTAACAGAGAAAACTTTAAATTTTAACTGATGTTTATTAATTTCAAACTTCAATTATGGCAAGTGTATCAATGCCAAGCAGAAAAGTGTAGTTTGGAAGTTTTTTTTAAGATTTCACATGAGAACCAAAGGAAAGCAATATGTCAACTGTAGCTAACTTAAGTGATTTATGTAAAGAAATTGTTCTCTTTATTGTTTAAACACTTATCATTTTTATTTAAAAAATTGGGTATCTAACTTTATTTCAAAAGCTTTTGTATTCTACTAAATGTTTTATTAATAAATGTAATTTGTTCATTAAGTTTCCCAAACCAACTGTAGGTTATGAAATTAATGAATTTTAATCATAGTTATCGGAATCAGATTCGGGAATCATATCGGAATTGGCAAAAATATTGGCATTGTCCCATCACTACATTTGATATAATTGAACTCACATTCCTTCTCCCTGGAAACCTGTCTGACTAGGACAGTGCTTTACTGATTAGATGAAAATAATCCAAATAGCTACATTATTCCTTCCCCAATTTTACTTATCTATATTGCTTGTTTACACCTAGTAGCAGATGTTATTACGAGCTTAGATTGTCTAAATTTGTTACATGAAGCATTATCATTAATTTTTTATTAATTTTTTTTGTTACAATTTTAAAAAGAAAATTTCTATGGAACTATTAAAAATGTTTAAATTTTTTTATCATTTCTAAATTACAAATTATACTAATCTAACACTGTGCCATATGTCCTCAAGGACACATGGCACAGTGAATAAAGGTGTTGGTTAGATCCAGTGACAGGACCCAGAGAGTGAGAGTTCAATACCTGGTTAAGGCAGTGGAAAACTTTCAGAGGGAAATTAACAGGAAATAACTGACATCCATTAAAACATGGCACATGGAACTAGAACAGTCTACCCCAGTGAGCGAAATAAAGAGTTAAGTTCGACATTCCAACCACCTGAAGAAGGCCAGAGCATACAACGGCTGAAACATAATAAATATGGCGACAAAGATGAGGACAATAGTCCGAATAATGTAAATAAGAATCTATATCTAACAATTATAATTTTAAAATGTTTGTCAAATATCCTAAAATTTAACTTCTGCAATGACCGCAGTTTTATTTATAGCTAGCAATACTGAAAATTAAAATGACTTCAGCAGATTTTCAACTGACTTTGAATTGGAGTTGGTCTTCTTAAAATGAATTATGAGACAATTGAAATTATTCACAAAGGGGGAGGAAAAAAAAAAAAAAAAACACATTTTAAACATCTTAATCTATCTTACTTAGCATCAGTGACTTCTTGTTCTTCTTCCTCCCGTTTGTCACTGAGTTCACGTACAACTTCTAACAAACGTTGGTTTTGTTCCTGCAGCTCTTGGACATTTCTGGAATGCAAAAAAAAAAAAAAAAAAAATGAAAAGTTAGAGTAAAAATATGAAAAACTTCAACATACACAACTTAAGTAATTTTTTTTTTTTAAATAATTGTTCACTATTATCTTTTACATGAAAATACATTGGCAAATATTTTGCATTTAGTTACTGGACTTTACAATTCAAAAGATCGCCATGGGGCCCTGGAGAACATGTACTGATATTAACGGACACAATTCTCTAATTTAAAAAACGGAATCCTTGACTGAATCATTTTGTGAAAAGAAATTCTGAAATGGTTGAAATAATTCTGGGATTTAAGAATGAAGAAGCATATCATGAAATTTAAAGTCTTATTGCAATCCTCCTGGAAGAATTATTGAGGAGAAAATAATACACTGAATCTTATGCTTATCCTCAGAAATTTAAGGAGAAGAGTGTGAGCTGCAGTCTGAGCACACGCAAGAGAAATTTACTGACCCATCTTGAGATAAGTTACAGATTTCTGTGAGTGGTAAGTATCTTATAAATGTGTTTCTTATGTGTGAATAGGCTTTTCTTTAACAATGAAATCCATTTATCTAAAGGTCAAGCTTAAATTGAGCATTTGGCTATCAAAAAGCAACCACGGGTTTCTCATTAGAGGAACAAATTTCATTATCTAAATTGACAAATAACTTTGCCATAACTCATCTTAAGCCTCTTAAACATTGTCAATAAAAAAATAAATAAAACCTTACTGTCAAAATAATATGTTTTTGATCTGTTAATAAGTGTTAAATAGATTTTTTTCTTTTTTTAAAACTTGTGCAAATGAATAACCCATGAACAAATAGTTATATATATTGTTCTTTCATGTGCTGCATCTGTTCAGGACATAGAAAGTTATAGAAAGCCATGGTTGCCTATCTCATGGCTCTTAGCAGTTTTTCTCCCTTCTCTAAGGCCTCCACCACACTCCATCATCCATTCACACAAGCTTGTCACATAAGTGAATTGCTGCCTTTCCCTAAATATGCCCAGTGAGGATTAATTTCTGCAAGCCCTCCTTCCTCATTGTGTCCAAAGAATTTCAGTTGTCTTTATTTGACTTTGTTTTTAAGTGTTCTTTCTGTTGCCATTTTCTTAAGACTTCCTTGTTGCTTACTCACTCTATCCATGGAATTTTCAGTTTCCTCCTGTAGAACCACATTTCTGCAGTCTAGTTTTTTTCTTCACCCATGGAGAAATTTGCCAAAATTCACTGCTATCCCACAGAAACAAAGAAAGTACTGGATTGCAAACAAAATTTGTCCGTTTCTCAGCACATTGCTTAGGTTTTGGAATGCTTCTTTCAGACATTGTAAGAAATAAAATTAAACATGGTCAATAAACCAGAGAAAAACTTTAAAACTATTTCAACATATCAAAAAAAAAAAAAAAAAAAAAAAAAATTCTTTGTTTTATGAAATTTAACTTTCTTAACTCCTCCTCTTTCATGAAGAAACAGAATTTTTTATGTAGGGATTTTCCCAAGACCTTACATTTATACATTATCTACAAGTTTAAGAAAAAAAATGCTTACTTGAATGTGACTAATCTATTTGTGATTAGCTGAGAAGAACTTGTAACTTCAGTTGAAGAAACTTCTGCCTCATCAGCAACTATGTGACCCCCACGTAGTTCTTCAACTTCACGAAGCAGATATTGAACCTGTAAAATCATGGAAATTAGCATTTAATAGATTATATTAATTTAATAACACAAATCTCCAAATGTATCAAGAAAAGCATATTAGATAACTCTACAGCCCTTTCTTTTATTTTTAAAACATATTATATTAATTTAAATGGCTTTTCTAAAGTTTTAATTACAAGAAATAGCACAAAGTGAATAAAAAAAAAAAAATTTAAACATTTGCTCATTTGAGTTTTAAGTTTGTGTTGTCCAAAATTACTTAAATTATGCAATAACTGATGAAGGCTAGCTTAAATTTACAAGTGTCTCATTGGACAGTTGAATATGGGTGACACAAATATTTAAAAACTTTTTCATATACTAAAAAGCGCCAAAGATAAGTAATTCTATTCCATTTTAATGAGTTTCTATGCATACAAATTATATAATGTGCATATCTAAAAAATTTCTTTTATAACTTTAAAACTTTTTTCTTTTTCTACTAAACAATCAGTGATTGATTGGATTTTGTTAAATTCCATTTTATGAATATTAAAACAGTTATTCCTCAATAACAAAGTTACAAAAGTATCCATAGAAAAAAAAAAAAAAAAAAAAAATTGTTACATTCTGATTTACAAATTCAAAACATTCTCTGTATCTTCAGTTGAAGTTTCAAAAATTTCAACTGATTAAATTTTTAAACGAATTTATACAAATGTTAATATTTTTGAACGAATTTATACAAATGTTAATATTTTTGAACGAATTTATACAAATGTTAATATTTTTGAACGAATTTATACAAATGTTAATATTTTTGAACGAATTTATACAAATGTTAATATTTTGAACGAATTTTACAAATGTTAATATTTTTTGAACGAATTTATACAAATGTTAATATTTTTTGAACGAATTTATACAAATGTTAATATTTTTGAACGAATTTATACAAATGTTAATATTTTTGAACTCTAATTTATACAAATGTTAATATTTTTGAACGAATTTATACAAATGTTAATATTTTTGAACGAATTTATACAAATGTTAATATTTTTGAACGAATTTATACAAATGTTAATATTTTTGAACGAATTTATACAAATGTTAATATTTTTGAACGAATTTATACAAATGTTAATATTTTTGAACGAATTTATACAAATGTTAATATTTTTGAACGAATTTATACAAATGTTAATATTTTTATAGTTCAAAAATTATATTGAGATTCCATAAATTAAAGAGTTTGATCTCATAAAATACCCTTTTCATAAATAAATTCCACATGAAAAATTAATATGTAACAAAAATTTAATTGAAATGATTTATTGCTTTTTAAAATCTCTTTAAATACATCAACATTTTCATAGTTATCTTTTTCTCTTACTTCAACATTACATCTCAATGTGATTTATCCCTTTATGCATTTATTTATAATTTAATAGAAAACAAAAGTTTGATAATTACTTATCATTGACTTTTACTCAAGTGATATTATACAGCATGGACATTTTATAGTTTTAATTGTTCAATACATGTATAACCATATTAACACAATTGCCAATAAGAGAATGTAAACTATAACCTAGTTGTTCCCTCTGATCAGTTTGAGCTACACATAGACAACACAATCATTGATACAATAGATAAATGCTGTGAAAATCAAACTAATAAATTATTTTGGCAAAGCTTAGATCTTATCGCAAACAACTTTGAAAGATTTACAGTAATATCTGTGATCCTAATTCAAACCAGAAATATTATTTGCCTAAAGTGATATTCTGCAAACTACTAAAAACAGAGCATAAGCAAGTCATCAGAACTAAATGTCAAATTACTTTATATAAACTGAGAAAGATAACATGTACCTGTTGACCCAAATCAACACTCTGTTGAGTGAATTTTTTGTTCTCTTTTTGAACATACGTCAATCTTCTTCGGGATTCATCAGCCTCTGATCGGAGCTTTTGACCTTCCTGATTATAAATGAAACAAAATTTACAAACTATGCACATTAAGTGGTTATATTAAAAATATAAAACTGGAACATTTTATACATAAAAAAAAATATATTGATCAATAATCTATTCAATTTTATTTAACTAACTTTAGTATTAACAAATCAAAATCTTGTACCTTAGATAAAAAGAAAGGGGGGGGGGAATAAGTATAAGAGCTTGAGAATTATCCCTAATGTCTAAAATGTTATATCAAAAATAAAATCTTTTTAAATAAACATTACATGATAAAACCTAAAAGGTTATTAGACTTTCATTTGAATCAACAAGTAAGACAGCTTTAATGAGAAAGATTATCAGAAGAGTACTAACAAAAGTAAGAACTTTTACCAAAGTTATTAAATTTATCAACTATACTGACATCTAGTCATGAGATAGCACCTGCTACAAACATCCTATCAATAGCTTTAGCTTTGAATTTCTTACCTATTACAATTGCTACCTACTGCAGAGAGCAGCTAAGGTTACAGTCTTAATGTAAATATTCCAGAGTCTACTCAACTATGAATTATTGTTTACTTGGCAACTCTGGCCCTAGAATGAAGATTATCCAATTCATATATTGATGCCTAGGTTGTCTAAATATCATGAGATAATATTCACTGAAAGATTAAACAACTCTCATCAATAACTATATGTTGACCATGAAGTGAATGGCACTACATCAACACCCAGATTGCTTAATATGGTACCCTATAGTTATTTTTCAATGATTTGTTCAATAAATACTAAAAATCAAATCACCTGATGTGACATTTGTCAAAGTCAAAAAAAAAAAAAAAAAAAAAAAAATATATATATATATATATATATATATATATATATATATATATTAATATTTCAGATTTAAAACATTCTTACTCCCAATAATTAGATTTAAAAAACTACTTCAGAAACACTTATTCACTGAAATAACTAAAGAGTTGCCAGATTTTGGGAAGTAAAATTACTATTATTCTTTTACATATCCTAATTTCTATATCTGTTACCTGAAATAAATAAAAAAGCACACACAATTTGAATGCAGGACATAATCAATATATCAGAATATCCAAGATCATACCTCCATAGCAGTATCTAATTTTTGGGTAAGCTGTGTGATGGTGTGCAAAGCATGTTCATAGTCTTCTCTTTGCTGTCGTAATATTGGAGCCTTTTCTTCAATTTCCTGCATGATTTGATCCAAGTAGCCATTGATACGCTTGTTCTCTTCTTTTTCTAAATGCAGTTCATCAACAGCTTGGACATATTCATTATAAATCTGAATGAGAAAATATTGTACACATATACAAAATAGTGCTTTATCAAATGCTTATAAAATTTTATTTTCAGATTAAAATGTTAAAATGTATATACAAACAGAAAAATAGCATATTACTGAAAATGTTGAGTTCATAAATAGATATATTGTTTCAACATCTTTTCAATATAATGAATACTGTGCAGACAATCCAGCTTCTGTTAACTAGAAAAAAAAAAAACAAGGTATATAACATTGCTGCATAAATATAAACATCTGTATACCACATTATTAACATCTAAACATGATAAAATGGTTAAGGCTTTGTAACTGCCCAAGAACCAATATACTTATTATAGGTATGGAATAGCAAAATATCTTAGAATTCTGCTTGTCACTCCTTTAGCACTACCATTACACCCTGCTGAAACCCGATAAATAATGGTCTATTCTGTTTTAATTACATGGAAATGTTATATCATAGACACTTCTTGATTTCAATGAGAAAATGAAAGAAGATTAAAGAGTTTAATATCTGTTTCAATAAAATTCGAAAAGTTGTCAATTTCAGATTATTTTTTTTTATTTGTACTTGTTAAAATATCAACCAGCGTTCATATAATTGTTATTGCAATATTTTATTAAAGTTGTTAAGATTAGGTAAAAGAAAAGTCTAGAAGACCACATACAATTTCTAACTGAAATTCTAGAGTTTAATCATAGTTTCAATCAGATTTCATGTTCACATTCCAGTTTGATATTTAATAAAATACTTCTAACTGGGTTTCATGGATTAACAGCAATAACAAATCTACTTACTTGGGTAAGAGTCATTCCAGATTTAAGTAATTTGCTTGTAGCAGCAGCAGTAGGAGAAAGTGCAGCAATGCTCTCATCAGTCATTCCTCGAGCTCCAAAAAAAAAAAAAAAAATAAATAAATAAATAAAAAAAATAATTTTACCCATTAAAATTATAGAAAAGAAAGGTAAATCAATCTAAAATAAAAAACTATTGAGAAAATACTCACTTTTTGACGATTTAGATAAAAGATCATTGGCATTACTTAGTTCCTTTTCCATACTTTGAATCTTTTTATCTGAAATTATCAAATGGCAGAAAATATGGATTCATTTACTGAAATTTTTCTCAAATGCCAACAGACTGCAAACTACTCAAAAGAACTATAAAAATACTTAGAAATGTTAATACAGGACTTTCTATTTGTTGTTTTTTTTACACTACACCTTTTAGGGTTACAAGTCAATATTTCATGTGAACTAATCAATGTAAGCTGTCAATGTCCAACTTTTAAAATATACAAACCAAATTAGTAAACATTTCATAAAACTTATCTTTAACCATTAATAATTTTTGACTATTTCTTCATTTTAATTGCTTTTCATCAAAACCAATTGAGGCCAGTCTACAGCCAGTAGGATACAGCACAAAAAAGGAAAAGGAAAAAAAAAAAAATCTCACCAAGAGCAAATTCTTTATTTTGAATCAGTAGATCAACAGTAATTGTAATGATAACCAACTAAGACTAAGAGAAAAGTAATCGTAGTAAAAAGTTCACAATGGCTGACACTGCTATATCTACTAGAAATTGAAGATATTGCTTTTATTTTTTCACGAGGAAGGCTTAACAGGTATAATTTGTCTATACTTAAGTATACATCATTAAAAATTGTAAGCAGAAAAAAAAAAAAATTCATTTTTTATACATGACATTTGGATACTACTTCAGAGGATGAAAAATCAATGTATTCAGACATTAAATTTAAATAAAGTGGCAGTTTTAATGGACATATTCAAAAATTTTCTTTCAAACAATACAAAGACGAAGGAAAACAGTGTTTTAAGATATCCACTGCCTTGCAGCTATACCCATGCATGTGAAAGGGTTCAGGCATCAACCCCAAGGGAAAATCCACAGTTAAAGTCTCTCAGGCAGCTCCTATGATGGCACCGAAACAATTTCAGCGACATCAAGCTGGGTGATCTACTGCACAGCTAACAGCCTACCTTCCATATCTCCCTACCCAGGCCTTATGCACAGAAAAATGGGAAGCAACACTCTAGACACTGTGCTTTTATGGATATACTCAAAATATGTTTCACAGGCCAAGACACAAAATATTCAGTCATTTCCTGCCATACATAGTTCACTACACCCTCCATCCCCTACCCAAAGAACTAGGATGCCATCATTGTCCCACATTCCTACCACCAGACAATATGCATATAGGTATTTGTGTATATATACACACACACACACACACACACACACACACACACACACACACACACACAAGGCAGACAGGGCTCAAACCCAGGAAGGTAAGCTAGTCTAAATGAAGCAAAATACCATTTTAAAATCTCTACTGCCTTGCAGCTATACCCACTAAAACGGAAAGGCTTCTGGGGTCAACCCAAAGGAAAAATCCAGAGTCAAAGCTTCTAAGGTAGTTCACGGCTGCATTCAGCAACATTCTCACAGCTCTTATGATGACTGAAATTATTTCAGTATTTGCCTTTCCACTGGACTATTTCAACAATACGGAGTTGGGTAATCTACTGCAATGGCAACAGCCTGCCCTACATATCCCAGGCTTTGAGCACAACTTTGTAGTGTCTCCGAGACTGATAGATGCCTAATCATAAAATCTGACATACCTTTTGTTTCCAGCTGGTCCATAAACCTTTTTTTCTCAGCATCTTTAGATTTTTCCTGTTGTGTCTGAGCTGTAAAGCAAAAAAAAAAAAATTCAAAATCATATTTGTTTAAACAGATTCTTTATTGGCTCACAATACAAGTAAATGCTACATGAACTTCACAGGTTACAATGACCAATATTTGTAATTACTAAATACAAAATAAGCAATGGGAAATTAATCAGGAAAAAAGTAAATATAGTTTCAAGTGATGCCATAAACAAAAGTATCTTACTGAAATGCTTGCATTTTATATATATATATATATATATATATATATATATATATATATATATAGAGAGAGAGAGAGAGAGAGAGAGAGCAGCAACAGGTTAAAAAAAGTCATGATAAATGTATCAATTAAAAAACTATGAATATATTGACAATTTACCTTCAGAAGTTTCTTTATATAGCTTCTGCAATTCAGAGACTGCTCGTGTTAATTCTTTCACTTTTTCTTCAGACTCTTCGGACAAACCCTAGAATTGAAAATTAAATTCACTGTACCACTAAACATTTAGTCAAATATATTATATATTTTAATTATTTTTTATGGTCTAAATAATTTTTCATTGGTTTTTTTTTTCTCAATTCTGATATTGATACTGAATGTATAAGAAGCCATACACATTTAGATTTGAATCCTAACAAAACTAATACATGGTTGATAAACACCTAAATAAACAATTGTCATCAAATAAATCAATACTGAAAGTACCAAAAGGTATCACTGTTAAAGTGTGGTGCTCAATAAAAATTATGACTTGGGTCTTACCTTATAAAGAGTTACCAGTTTAGTTTGGGCTTGTAATTCTTGTTGAAATTGGAAGTCCATTTTAATCTGATCATCACGAGCCTAAAATGAGATGAAAATAAAAAGTTGTGCAAGTTTAAATTAAGATACTCAATCCATTGTGTGTTCTTCATTTACATATAAAAGGAAAAATAGACTTTGAACAAGATTCAATTCTGGTATAATAACGAGAAAAGGTAGAATATTATTTAATTATATAAATAATTATTATACATAGTGAATAAACTAACATTTTTTGATGGTGCCAATTATCTTTTTTTTTAATATAAAAAGGTATCAAAATTTGAAAACTATAGTTAGTCAAATGTAAACTTACTAAAAATATAATTAACATGGATAAAACTTAACATTCATTATCTATTCAACATAAAATTTGGAATTTTGATTTTAGATGTATAGAATTTATAGAAACTAAAAAAAAATTTCTTCAGATTTAATAAGCATAAAAAATATCAATTGATATAAAGTGGTGAATATAAAATAGGTGAAATGAAAACTTTTCAGTGAAATAGTGTTCACTTACATCTTTAAGCTTCTTATTGAAATTTTCAATTTTATTTATCTGCTCATTGTTGACTTTCTTAAGAGATTCGATGTTCTCTTTACAAAGTTTGACCTAAATAACAAAAGAAAATAAAAAGATTTTATTGCAAAAACTTATTTTAAATAAAATTTTTAAAAACTGTAAAAACTTTCAAAATTGCTTTAACTTTTAAAGTCTTTACAAAAATGTAATTTATACACAAAAATACAAGAAATAACTAATAACTTAAGGGACACCATTTGTTTTGGGGCATGGAGACATCATATTCATGTTTTTCATTAACAGAAATTTCAGTGTATAAGTCTTTTTTATTTTGTGTAAAAAGAAATTTCTTACAAAAACATTTTTTGTTGTTATATTTGAAATTATTTTTCCCATCTGGACAATGATGGATATGTGAATATATCAAACTTAAACTGATATAAATGTGCTATGGTAAAGCTTTAAAAATAATCATGTAATTCATATTTATTCAATATATTAAAATCCAAAAATGGGATGTTTAAAATAGTATTGTTGAAAATTTCTTCTCACCTCTTCTGTTTTTGCATCTAATTCAGATTGAACCTGCAATAATTGGGATGTCTGAAAAATGGAAAATTATAAAAAGTTAAAAATATTAAAAATACAAAGCAGTAGTCTCTTTTAATTGCATTTAAACAGGCTAACAATACTTTGAAAGAACCACTACTTTACAATGAAGGAAGTTGTAAATAAATGAAAAGGAATGGATTCTATTTCCAACTGGAAGATCTATTTTAGTTTTGCTAATACACATTCATGTTATTATCAGGTTCATTTCCTTAGGAACAATTTTACTTCATTCATTCTTTAAAGTTTTTAATCATTTATACCAAACCAGTTATCATTTTATTGTCCCCAATTATTACATTAAAAAGACTTCAGTTGACATTTCCTTGCATGAAATGATCAATCCACAAATCAAGTGAATCAATTAGTTTTTTAAATACCTTATCTTTCAAAATATTCTGCTGATCCCTAATCTTCTTTTCTAACTCGCCATTGAGGTACTCAACTTGCTTCTGTAGTTGCTCAATTTCTTGTGTAAATCTTTCCTTTTGGTACTGTTGAAGAAATTTTTAAATATTACAATATATCGATCTTTAAATGGAAATATAAAAGAAAACAAGGATTTTTTCATTTACATTAGAAATTAAAGAAAAATTAACAAAAATATTGCATTTCAAAAATCATTTAAAAAAAATAAATAAATTTTCAAAAAGGATGAAAAAAGATCAAGTCAAAATCAGGCCATAATTTTAAATTATATATATATATATATATATATATATATATATATATATATTAAAACAGTAATAATTACCTTAGCAACAACATCACAGTAATAATTACCTTAGCAACAACATCACAGTAATAATTACCTTAGCAACAACATCTTGGCTGTGAATTTCTTCAACTTTAGCCAGAGCCTCACATTTGGCTTGATTTGCTTCTGAGAATTTCTTTGAGAGTTCTTTACATTCTCCTTTATTAATAAAGAGTCAAAACATCATACTGAATAAATCTTACAGTATTTCATATTTTCAACAAATATTCCTTCCAAATTTAATTGTCAGTTTCTCCAAGAAAGCTTATTTCTCTAAAAAAAAAAAAAAAAATCAACCAAACAGAATGTACTATTTGCAGAACAAAAGTTATTTCCTCAATCTTGTTCA